>BDMV01000003.1:23341550-23510345 GCA_008326285.1 Oryza officinalis | reverse complement strand
ATAAGATCCTCAGGTACTTTTCCAAGCTTCCTGAAGGTTGTGTATGGCATTAAATTGACTGCTGCGCCACCATCGACCAGCATCTTCGTCATCGGCCGCCCGTTGATGAATCCTTTGATGTACAACGGCCGAAGATGTCTGTAGCTGGCGTCAACTGGCTTGTCGAATGTAGCTTGGTCTGGTGACAGCCGTAGCCTGGCTGAATTTTGTTCCTCATCAGCCATAGCTTCATCGGCCGCCTGCACACTGTATTCTGCTGGCAATATAAACACCATGTTAACAGGCGCCGATGTCGTTTTCTTACCTTTTGAAGCTGAGCTGCCCTGAGCTGTATTGGAGGTACCCTCATCGGCCCTGGCCACCGTGGATTTTATTCTCCACTCTTTTCTGGTCTTGGTTGGCCGATGGGGTATTTCGGCTTGTTGCTCTTGAATTTGCTCTTTCCTCCTCAGCCTCTGAACCCGCCGTTTCTGTGTCTTGGTGAATACATCGCTTGGGCACCATTGGGGGTTTTGGGCTTGCTCCTCATCTTCATCATGTTGGTCTTGGTGCATCGGCCCCAGCCTTTCATGCACGGATTTCCTTTGCTTGGCCGGCCGATGCGTTTGTCTGCTTGAGCTGCCCTGATAAGAATCTTCTGCTCCACTGCATGCAGGGCACTCCTGGATAGAAGGCAACCTCATCCCTTCATTCCAGCAGAAGCGAAAAAACTCGCACTCCCAGTGTGGGTCGTAGGAGTTGTCTTGACTAGCTTGGTCTTGAGTTTGTTCCTCCCGCCTCCGCTGATATTTTCTGATCAAACCCTCAGAGGTCTGATGAGGCCGCTTGCCAGTCCGATGACCACTGCCATCGGCCCTGTCCGCCCGCACCATGTTGACTGGGAACGGGTGGCCTTCAATCTTCATCGGCCGCTTGGCATCATCGATTTTTATTCTGCCCTGCTCAATAGCCGATTGAATTTGTTGATGGAAGATCTTGCATTCATTCGTATGGTGTGAATAGGAATTGTGCCACTTGCAATATCTCCTTTTCTTGATGTCCTCGGCCGATGGCAATACGTGACCTACTGGCAGCTGAATCTGCTTTTCTTGCAACAGCAGGTCAAATATCTTATCGGCTTTGTTGATGTCGAAATCATATTTATCTTCTTTGTCTCCTTTTTTGGCCCATTGGCAAGTTGTTGATTTCTTCATTCGGGCCCACTCGGCTAGGTCGACATCAGCGTCTTCATCGTCTTCATCGTCGGAGGCGTACTGATAAACAGTGTTAACCCTTTTCGCGAACTTCTTCGCCTCCTGGAATCGCTGCTCGTGGGCCGATACGCGTTGTGCCAGCTGAGCGAGGCTGTCAAATTCCTGTACGCCATTGTAGAAGTATCTATGAAACTGTTTCTCCAGATCTATCCATCCTCTGATGGAATTGCAGGGCAAGGAAGAGAACCATGTGAAGGCAGACCCTGATAAGGACAGAGGGAAAAACCTCACCCTCAACGCCTCGACAGCCGATGCCTCCCCGCACTGCGCTAAGAATCGGCTGACGTGCTCATATGTCGAGACATTGTCCTGTCCCGAAAACTTGGAGAAATCCGGGATCTTGTATCGGCCCGGCAATGGAACCCTGTCAAATTCCTCGGGATACGGGTGCCGATACACTGTAGAGTTTTCTTTGGGCTTCAAGCCGAATTGATCTCGCATCACTTCGGCTATCATGTCAGCCCAGTATCCTGCGGGCCGATGCGGGAGGTCCTGCTGGTAGGATTGTTGGAGGCCCTCTGCTTGATAGTGCCTGGGGGAGTACGGTTGATAGTGGTGATCCAGGTTGTGCGCGCCGTACTGCCCTGCAGTGTACTACTGATAGCCTTGCGGCACGTTGTATGCAGCTGGAAGTGGAGGACTGTTGAACGCCGGGGCTTGCGGTTGTCCGGCCGATGGCTGGTGGACAGGAACTTGCTGCATCGGCTCAACCACCGGTTGCTTCCCCTTGGTCCATTGAGCGTACTGCTCCTCCGTGATGTGCTGAGGGCTTCCTCCCGCCTGCTTGGTGAGGACCAGCGGCAGGGTCGTTGTTGGTTGCGCCGATGGAGGTGGCATCGGCGCTGTCGGCTGAGCCGTGCTCAGGTCGTTCCTCAAGGTCCGATAGGCAGGGAACTTATTTTCTGGCAGGTAAATCGGGCCTTGAGGCTTGTACTGATGGATCGAACCATCCAGGATCGACTTGACCGTATTGGTCAACGTGTTCACCAGGATCCCCGACTGGTTGACTAGCGCAGAGTGAACTGCGGAGTCGATTCGGTCTTGCAACGTCGGCGATGCAGTGTCTTCAGTTTTGACGGCGTGATCGTGCGCCGCCGCCGACGTTCCAGCTCCATCTCCAGAACTCGGCATGACCACCTTGGACTTTTGAATCAAGGTGCCCTGCCGAGTCCTAGAATATGTTTGCAGGTACATATTCTGGAACTGCGCGACCAGACTATCCATCTCAGCTTTTTGTTCTGCGCTGAGCTGGTCGGCGGTCACAGGAATGACGTTCTCCTCGACGATCTCGGCCTGCTTCGACATCTCGAGGTGTTCTTGTTGCTGGTGAGAAGCTTGTGTTCTTGAAGTCCCACCGGGCGTGCCAAAAGCGTGTTGGCGCAGAATTTCGACCCGTCCAGCAACCAAACGGGTTCCGCGTTACCACGGCGGCCTGGGAGATCTGCTTAGCTCCAGTGCAGGTCCAAATGGCTTGCCTAGTCGTGAATAGAGCGTGCCAGTTGATTTGATCTGCAATCAACAAGAAACAAGTAAACCAAGTCAGAAAACAATGGCCGATCGGTCGACAGACCGATGACACATTGTCATAGCCCAGCCGATAGGGCAAAGCTACATCGGCTCACTTAGAAAACGAATATGATATGATTCTAATCTTATCGGCCTTCATTGACATGTAGATCTTAACTAATAATATCAGCCGATAAGAATAATAAAGGTAACTACACCAGCTAGTACTCTAGTGCAACCTTATACGAGCCAATCGGCCAATATAAATGTATCAACCATAAAGATATCTTAAGATTACTTCATGATCAAAACATTTATACTTATCAATCTGCACATATAAGTGGCAAACATATGCAAGTAATATAAAGCAATCACATATGTTAGGTAAGACCGGCTAAAACCCCGGTACTATCCTTAATTACAATCGAAAACAGGCTTTGCGTTAGATCTCAAAACAGGACTAAGGTCGATAGCAACTCAAAGTGTGACCTGAGACTTAACGCAAAGAAAATCAAGTCGTCGATTGCTTTTGGGGATGACAGATGCATTGAATAATCTAGACAAGCATGCAAATTAAACCATCGCCGGCAGTAAACCCTAAAGCGAGTAAACCGCTGGCAAGGCTTAATCGAGACACCTGTCAAAACTATCCAAAACATGATAATCGACGATCACATCATCGAGGCTTAACGTGTCTAAAGCGACACGCTAGCCCCGACGATGCAGATCGTCGGGGACGAGTTCTTACCTCTGCTCCGAGGAAGCAAGAACTCGTCGAAGAAGACCTCTTGCGAGGGTTGGCGATGCGCCGAAAGTAGATTGAACTGGTTTTTGTGTGATTGATTCGAGAGAGTTTACATGTACAAACTATCGGGATATTTATACCCGAGGTCACAACAGAACCCTTGTAGGGCACGATCTTATCTACAACTAACAAACAAGTCTTTGCGGCAGACTCTAGCCACAGATTAGATCTAAACTACCTAATTTACAAGATACAATTGCCCAAAACCGAGCTTTATCTCTATTCGGCAACTTCCTTGAAGCTTACTTCGAGCCCAGACCAAGCCCACGTTGACACTGTCAACTCACAACCCGTATCGGCCCGTGACCAAACCAAATCCGTATCGGCCGATATGCCCTTTATAGCAACACTCCCCAAGTCCGATACAGTTACCGAGTCCGATACAAAGCTTGGTCCGATTCCAACTCAATCCTTCTTCTCTGCTTCGGTTTCCTCTTTCCTTCCAAGTCGATTACCAAAATCCGTCGTCAACACGGCTGTATCACAAACCGCGGCCAAAGTGTCATGTGTAACCGATGCATAATTTGCAGAGTGAAAATACTTAAATTCAAATTATGGGTTCAATTGATCAAAGGTGACTTGCCTTGCTCGAGATCTTAAGCTTCCTTCTCGAAATCTTCTGGCTCCAAAGCTACACGCGAAATGAGGCGACTCAACCCAACGGTCAAAAGGAAGCCTTATTAATGACCACTAATTGTGCCAATAGATAGATCTCGATTTTTGAGGAATTTTGGAAGTTGAATGGAATCAATCGGATGAATGGATGGAGAGATATGAATTTCCTAAGGTTAGTTGATTTTCTGACTAAAGGAAAAAGAATTAATAAATCCTTTGAAAAAGAAAAGGAGGAGGGACATGAATTGGACTTTGTTTTGGATGATTAGGTGCGGCCCACTACAAAGAACGGGCGCGACCGAGTAACGCGGGCCAGCGCGCGCTCGAAGGTGGCCCACGGCCGAGCGAGGCTCACGCGGAAGAAATGGGTCGGTCGCGAGGCGCGGCCCAGAGAGCTGGCGCGAGCGCGGCCGAGCGAAGCGGGTCGGCGTGTGGGGAGGGCGGCCCAAGGCCGAGCGGTAAAGCGGGGAGAGGCCAAAAGGCCCGGCTGGCGGGGCGAGGCCCATGCGGGCAATGCGGCTGCGAGGGGAGAGGCCATGTGGGACGGACCGTGGCGTGGCCCACGCGGCGAGACGGATCAGTGGACCGAGGTCCACCGCGCGGGGTCCCGAGCGGGGCCCGCCTGCCGGCCACCCGGCTCACGGGGGCGAGGTGCACGGAGGGAGGAGCGGTGGCTGGCGCTCACGTGGCGCCATGTCGGACGGCGGGAGGAGGAAGAAGAGGGCGCCGGCATCCAATGGCGCGTGACGGCGGAGGCGCTCCGGGATGAAGGGGCGTGGGTTCGGCGAGGGAAAGGGCACCAGAGCGGATAGTGGCGCACGAGGAGGTAAGCCAATGGCTCGGATGCGCTGGAGAAGGACCGGCGACGACGGCGGAAGAGGGGAAATTTCGCCGGAGTGGTTAGGGGTCGATTCGGCGGGGAGGGGGCACATACATGCGCCCACGAGCTCGTCCCAAGTGTCGGGATGGGCGGCGCGGCACCGGAGAGCGAGGGCGACGGCGTGGGGAGCTCGGCTCCGAGCGGCGGCGAAGCGGCGAGCGAGGACGGCCGCGATGGCGCTAACGGCGGCTCTACCGCGTCTACGAGCACGGGAGGATGGCGGCGAGCTAACTAGCGGCCTAGAGAGGGACGACAACAGAGAGAGAAAGGGGGAGTTACCGCAGCGCGCGTGAGGGGGAGTTACCACTACGGGTTGATGTTACCAACCGGTACTAAAACATCTTTACTACCGGTTCTTAATCTAACCAAGATATTTATGTTTTTGGGTACCATGACAAAAGATCAGTTCTCCAGTAGTGGTTGTACAAAAAGCTATGATTTTGGTTGAGATTTATAGCTTCATAGTGATGTACCAATAGCATGTAGGATTTGCGACCGTTTTGATCTTGGTGGGTAAGGTCCATGAACCAATACGGTCCACGGGTGTGAAGTGGAATTTAGACATTGCCTCTAACACCACCAATTAGTGTTGAAAATGAACTGGATTCGGATAGATAGCTATTAAACCATATCCTAAACCACATTATATTAGCGGATTCGGTATTGGAAATAGTGCGGAGTTGGAGCGGACATGGCTTATAAGCGGATTACAATTATAGGATAATACATGTATATTCAGACAATCAATAATGGCAATTAGAAACAACTTATCATCACACAATGAAGCCAGTTAAACTTCCAAACTTACCATCAAGATTATAAGCTTAAAATAATCGACTAAACATTGGTATGGGCTATGATAATATATGATCCAATAATATAGCATAGTGATTTGACCTAAAAATTGGATTATCCAAATAGCACTTTGTCGGATAATCGACATGAAAATTGGATAATACGCATACGCCAAACCATATCCTATTCCTAAATACATTGGATTTATAAAATGCTTCACATATCCTTAGTTCGATCAGCTGCGGATCAAATCAAAAATTATCCTATCAGTTTTCTCCTCTACCACCAAGCTATTTTTTGTATCAAAGCTTGAGAGGTACCAAGAGTATTGGTCTTCTTTTTAAAGAAAAAAACTCCTAGTATCTCTGATACCAAGAGGTAAATGTGGTCCCTTACCTATTCAAGGACTATAAAATTTTTGTTTCTCTATACCCGTTGTCCCTTAACGATGACGGGTCTTGTTGTTGTTGTTGATGATGTTGATGTTGCCATTGCGGCAGCCGCCGATGGCATTTGCCCCCTCCCCCTTCCCGAGGAGGTGCTCTTGTCGCCCGTACTAGCATAAAGCATGGTAGGCGACATTTGCGGCAAGTGTCCATTCATGAGTTCCTGTTCTTCTAGAAGACATTAGAAACGGTCACTGCATAGGAAACAGGGATTGCATGTGACCAAAATTTTCATTCAAACCTCTGGTGGTCAGTGATGGGGTCACCAAGATCGGCAAGGTTATCGACCATGGTCTTGAGGCACCGACAAAAGTCCGTGATGGAGCGATCACCTTGAGAGAACATGTGGAACTCCGTCGATAAGTTGATAGCACGTTGTTCTCGGTTGCCCAAGAATTGGTCCTCCAGGACACACAATACGAGACCTGCTGTTGTGGAGTGTGCCATGATGGACTCGAGGAGGTCGACGGAGATTGTTCCATGGAGCCATGTGAGCACGACATAGTCCATGTACATCCAGTTGGTGAGGACGTATTCGGCGGGGGTGTACTTGCCAAGCGTGACAAGGAGTTCACGCCATCTAGTGTTGTTGTCGGAGTTGATGTCGAGGGTGACGGGGACGAGGGCCTTGATATCCAGCACGACGACCACCTGAGCATGTAGGGAGGTGGTGGTGTCATAATTGAGGTTGACATGGAGGAGATGCGCCGGCATGGCCAAAGTGGCATCGTCGGCGGAGGGCACTGCGGGATGATGAAGACCACCTGCGAGGTGGAAGTAGTCGGGTAGGGGTGGTGTAGCAGGGCCAATGCTAGAAACTGGGGTGTTGGACATGGGGGAGCACTGGGGCTGAAGCCAAGTGGTGGCGCGACATAGGAAGACGGCACGCCGTATGAGGCCCCTCGCCGGTGACGGCGGCAGGGCCACCAAAGAATCGGGCAATGATGAAAATAGTAGCAAGTTCCGGTAGCAACGTCAAAAGAGACGTCGCGGGAAGTGGAGTCGAAGTAGACGTGCCAATGATGGTGGAGATGGCCGTAGAGGTCGTGGCTGCAGCTGTCGACGAGAGGGCCGTCGCCATCGTCGAGTTCTGGCCTTCCGGGCAACGAGTTTTCGAGAGGCAGGAACTTGATGGGGAAGGAGGTGAGGTCCTTCCGGGTGGTGTAGACGCCGTAGTGGCCACGGAGTCGGCGGCATGAGTCGCCAAGGTGGACTCAGCACCAGAGTCGGCAGTTGTCGGTGACATGGGACCGGGGGTGTCGTGACTAGAGGCTTGGATAGCCGCGGTCCTCCACGTGTCCCGACCCCCTCGGGGGGGTCGGGCCCGAGGGTGACGTGGCCACCCCTTCCTCTGTCTCCCCGAGGGGTCGGGCCGCTCCCGTTTCGGCCCCGAGGGCTGGGGCGCCCCCGACCCCCTGTGATTTTGGCGCCACGTGTGTGGGTTAGGTGAGCACAGCAGGGCTCACCTAACCGTATTTATGGCGAATCAGGCGAGCGCACCACGCCGCATTTAATGCGGCGCAGCGCTCGCTTATCCGGTCCGTGACCGGTCGCGGTGTGTGACCGGTCACAGACCGGTCAGATCGCGGGTTAGGTGGCGACAGGCGGCCGATGGCACGCCTCGCCCCGTCCCGTCGGAATGATGAGAGCCTCCTGGCTCTCGTCCCTAGCCGGAGCCGGCGTGCTAACTCCTGGAGTTGGTATGTCAGCCCCGGTCAGATCCAATCCAGATTTCAGCGCAGGCGTGGCAAGAAAGTCGCCGGCCATTGAATGAAGGTTGAAACGGGCGTCCACCGGGAGAGCTGGCGAGCGGGGCAGAAGGCGTGCACCATGCTTGTCAGAAGTCACTTCCGGCTGTAGATTAGCCCTGTTTGTAAAAAGAATGTTTCTTTTCTTAGGCAACTTGAGGCCCATGTGGTGACCCCTGATCGGATAAAAGGAGGCCCAGGCCTAGGAAAGAGGGGGGCTCCGGCGGAGACGTTGGAGAGAGAGAATTCCCTTTGTATTGTTGGAGACCCTCAGATCCACCAGAACACAGGAGTAGGGTGTTACGCTTCTCAGCGGCCCGAACCTGTCTACGTCGCCCGCGTCTTGCGTGTTTCCACTCTCGCTGACATTCTTTAGATCGAGGGCGAAGAACCTCACTTAGCGCCCCCGGCCGAACCGGCAAAGGGGGGCCCGCGCGGTCTCCCAGTGAGGAGTTTCACGCTCCGTCAGCAGTAGATTGCAAAGCCGCACGAACTGCATCAGCGATGACAGACAACGCGGCGTCAACGGCCTTCATGGGACATCCATGGGAGAGAGGGGGAGGTCGGACATGGCGTGCAGCGAAGGAGAGGTGGCGAGCAGCGAGAAAGAGAGAGAGAGAGTGGCGGCGTACGATTAGGATTTTAGGCAGAAGCTAAAGAAAGTATATGATACCATGAAAGCGTAATTGAGTCAACGTGATAATTATATTAATCACGAACCACGAGTACATATAACCATTCATGTTCTTGTTGAGATTACACCAACTAAACCCTAGCAGTCGCAGTCCCGCAGACGCCTCGCGAAACATGGAGCCACGGCCGCGCAAGACAGGCCCGGTAAGCCTCAGCGACGACATGGTCGCCAAGATCCTCCTCCGCCTCCCCCACCCACTTCGTCAGCCGCCTCGCTGTCGTCAGCAAGCAGTGGCTGATCTGCGTCGCCGCCGACCCTGTCTTCCTCGTAGCTCGCGTGCGCTGCGCGTCGCCGCTCTGGCTCCTCTGCGTCTCCTGGACACCGGACCGTAGCTAGGCACAGCGAGCCCAAGATGAGGGTCGTCGTCCCCGCGCCGCCCTCCGTCGGAGCCGAGACGAGCCGCCTTCTCTCTGGCTACACGGCGTTGTTCGCCGGCTGGAACCCCTACGCAGAAGCACTACCTCATCTGCAACCCGACGACGCGGTGGTGGTCGCACCTCCCGTGCCTGACGTCGTCGAAGCCAACACTACTACAAAAACTGTTATAGGGACCAGCCTTATAGGTGCCGGTTCGGGACCGGCCTTATAGGTGCTGGTTCATTTAAAACTGGCACCTATATGCCTTTTTTCACTTTTGCACGATAAAAAATAAAGAACCGACACCTTTAAGGAAGTTTAGGTGTCGGTTCGTTAGCTAAAACCGGTACTTTTTATTATAGGTACCGGTTTTTTAAAAGAACCACACCTATAATATATTATAGGTGCCGGTTAATTAAAAAACGACATCTATAATATATTATAGGTACCGGTTCTTTTAAAAAACCAGCACCTATACCAAACCGAGCCGTGCTTACGAGCCGATCGAGCGCGGCTTATAACTCCCATCGTCCCTTCTCGATTTCTCTCTCTCGCTCGCCTGATCTTTTCTCTCCGCCTCTCTCTCTCTCGAAAGCGGCAGCGGCGGCGTCTGTGATGAAGGCAGCAGCAGTGGGAGGGGATGTCGCGGCGGCCTCCGGTGATGGCGGCGACGGTTCGTGCGCCCTCCCCTGCGCCAGATCCGGCAGGAGGGGGCGGCGAGATGGGAGGCCGCGGCGGCCTCCGATGATGGCAGCGACAGCGCCCACGCTCTCCCCTCCGCCAGATCCGGTGGGAGGGGGCGGCGGGATGGGAGGCCACGGCGGCCTCCGATGATGACGGTGACGGCGCCCGCGCCCTCCCCTCCGCCAGATCCGGTGGAAGGGGGCGGCAGGATGGGAGGCCGTGGCGGCCTCCGATGATGGCGGCGATGGTGCCCACGCCCTCCCCTTTGCTAGATCCGGTGGGAGGAGAGGTGGCGCACCTCGGCGGCGGCGGCGGCCGCGTCCTCCCCATGCGGCAACGGCGGCAGGGATGATGAGTTCGGCTCGATTCGAGTCGACTCTCTTTTTTTTTTTGGCTCGAGCAAAGCTAAAGGTGTTAGTTATATTTTTCACATAGATGTCGGTTGACTGTATTGGTGCCGACCAATAGGTGCCGATTGAAAAACCGGCACCTATGATGGTTTGTGTACTAGTGTAAGCGACTATAGGTCCGTCGCGATGGGCTTCTACCTCCACCGGCCGTCCGGCGACGGGCGAGTACCGGGTGCTGTACTACGTCCTCTCGGCCGGCGGCAGCGTACCCCGGCGACTCGACGCCGCCACTCTATTCGTCCGACGCGACGCGCTCAGGCGCTATCACTTGGGCCACGTCGCCGTCGGAGACAAGCTATACTGGTTGGACCTCATAGAGGACGATGGCAGCATGTTTCCCGGCCATCTCGCCGCCAGGAAGCTCGCAACGTTCGACACGGTGTCCGAGACGTTCCGGGTGGTGGCGCCGCCGCCGGAGACGCTGACGAACAGGAGCACCGACGACGACGTGCTGATGTTCGAGCTGGACGGGGCCCTCCCCTCACGCTGCTGAAGCTGGACAAAACGACGCTCAAGCTAGAGATGGACAGGATGTAAGATAGAGATAGCTCTACCTTATATTGCAAGGAGAAAAAAAAAATAAAAACAGGATCAGGATGTGCTCCGTACAAACAAAGAACACATATATATGACGCCGATTTTTTTTCATGGTAATTGATAAGTTCAAGCCCGCTTCACTGCCAGCAGTACTGATTACTTACACTGACGAGCGAGGCTTGCCGCAGGCCTCAATTGTCTGTCACATCCCTTGTCTTCTCCTAGTTACAAGATGAAAATTCCAATTATTATCCTAGTTGATCAGTCCATCTCTTGATTCTCGATTTGTGGGCAGATCTAGCGCCTCTCATTGTTGAATGAGCATTTGTAGTTCCATGATATATATATATGCCTGTTGAAAATTCGGCCATTTCTTGCTTTCCAAAAGATGCATGCACAAGCCGCAAAGCCAATTTGGACATGCCTGTCCATTACTCTCATGATCACATCTTTGAGTTTCACTGTTTACAGGATATCAAGAGCTCGAAATAAATTAGTGGCATGCTTAGATTCAGTTGCTCCACAGTTCAGTTGCCGCTTAATTTATATCTTAATAGAATGTGGTTGCCAGCAATTGCAATAATATGTTGGGAAGTAAGAACCTGAAACACCACTTCCAAAAGGACCAGAAACTTTAGTTCACATAGAATGAGCAAAAGCATATGCTCTCCAATTCCAAAATTCAGTGCACTTGAATGCAGATCCACGAGTAAACAAGTCCCAACATGATGCCTATCCTACTACTAACCGGCATGCAAAAGCCCGGAATGTTCCATTTTACATAGCAGTGAGACTTCAACCCAAAACTACTCAAGATAACATGTCCTTCTCTGGTGAATCCCTCATTCATCACTATGCTTTTTCTTCTTCTTCTTCTTATCTTTCTTACCGGACTCTTCCGTTTCCATCGCAACATCCTCAGATTTCTTCTTTTTCTTCTTCTCCTTCTCACCCTCTGCAGTGGGCACCGGTGGCTCCTCGCTCTCCTTGGACGTCTTTTTCTTTTTCTTGCCGCCGTCAGCATCGGCCACAGGAGATTCCTCGCTCTCTTTGGACTTCTTTTTCTTCTTTTTCTTCTCATCTTTAATAGTTTCCTCTGCTGGTGCAGGCTCCGCCTCATGATGTTTCCTCTTCTTCGAAGCACCTTCAGGCTTCTTTGGAGTTTCTTCAGTGGATTGTCCAAGTACCAGGTCAGCCGCAGGATTGTATGTCTGAGATCAAGTGCAAAACATCAGGTTGAGATGAACTCTGAATAACAGATACTCTGTACTTACACAAGTAATAAAAGTGCCTACCAACCAAATAGTAACAGATGTTTGCTAAGTACTATGTATAATGTTAGCAAAATACACAAGACATCTTTACAGTGACTGGACAAAACGTTAGGTATCTAGCAAAGCACAACAGTCTTGACAACTATTTTTCTTCAAATGCTGGTCAAGAATAACAGGAGCGATACTACATAAACCTACCTTAGCAGGAGTGATTAAAGCCCCAGCACCCTTCTTCCGGTCCTTTTCATACACTTCTATCTTGGGCTTTCCTTTAGTGGAACCTGCAGACCTGCCGAGCTCTTTACCCTCGAGAACTCGAAGCCGTGTCTCAAGCTGTCAAAATGGATCACATGTCAATCCAATGAGTCAGAAAACATAATGGACAAAGAAAAGGGATTTCCACAAAGTAAAATACCTTGACTCGACTCTCAAGACCAATGGAGTTGTCTTCACCATCACCAAGGGCATCATACCGAATGGCAAGAGCAGTTTTTGCAGCAAGAGAACGAGAAATCTTCCCCTTGTGCTTTGGAGCTGCTTGACCAATTAGGGATGCATGGTAGATGAGACCATACTTCGGCGTAGCATGTTTTGTCTTAAGAGCTCTGAACAAAGCCTGGAGAGAGAAAATTGTGCAATTTTTCTTTTGTGAGGAAAGCAATTCTAACAGATCGCACAAAAAAAACTTGGAATCATGACATAAATGGATGTCAGCACAACAGAAAAATATTGAGTTGTATGAATCATACTTATGTCCCAGACCGAGACTGAAATATAAGGAGATCAAACAAAAGAAAGTTACAAACACCACCAATCAAGCATCCTTTCCCCATGTGTCTAAAGAACCCAAACATCCAAGGGACAATTTTGCATAAAGTAATGAGTGGAAAATAATTAAATCTTTCAAGGATCGGAAAAATATTGAGTTGTGTGAATCATACTATCTCCCAGACATAGACCGAAATATAAGATCAGACAAAGAAAATTACAAACACCAAGCAAGCATATTTACCCCCATGTTTCTAGAAAAGAAACCATCCAAGGGCAAATTTTGCATCAAGTAATCTGAGCAGAAAACAATTAAATCTTTCAAGGATCACAAACAGCAACTAACCTTCTCTGCACCAAGTATCTGAATTGTGCTGCCAGGCTGCTTGGCCAGATTTACCAAACTGCCACCATGTGCAATAAGTCGAGCACCAACCAATTCGCCCACAAGTGCAGTCAAATTTGGTGCGATAGTGTTCATCCTGCTTCTCAGATAATCAAACAGCTGGGCTCTGTACTCAGAAAGAGCCAAAACCTGATCACACAGCTCCCTGATGTTTAGCAAGTCAAGTTCACTAACTTCTGTTCCCATTGATATTACTGCCGCCTCTTTTAACTGTGCTTCAACCTCATCATCTGAAAGTATCTGAAAATAGCATTTGCCTCTTAATAAAGAACCAGTTTGTGGTGCACAGTCACGGCAGTTACATTCAGATCAGATATGTCCAGAATTTACCTCAGAGAAATCAAGGCCTTCTGCGTTAGTCCGATCACCCATCATCTTCACAACTTTTGCGTACTGTATGTTATCAGCTACAATTTTAGTGAGCTCTGGGAAGTGCCACCCATACCATTCACGAACCCTCATGGCGTAAGTGTTAAGCTCCTTGTCAAGATCATCCAATAATCCAATGGCCTGAATGATCATAGTATCAACCTGCATAACCAGAAACAATTTACCTCAGTTAGCATGTCATGAAGGGGTTATGTAGAAAAAGAAACAGTACAATCAACCATCAGGATGCTGAACTAATTAATTGCAAATGGAAGTTAAATATAAAGTTAATAGAAGCATGGCACTAAAAAATTTAGCATGAAAACTAGCAAAATATAATTATGTTGATTCATATGACTCAGAACCAGGAAGAAGCACTGAATAGCATGATCAATAAAAAGGAACAGTACCATAAATATAGACTCACCTTTTCAGGACTGAACTTCAGCTTATATCTAGACAAGCTGTGGGACAACCCAAGGCTCATTGGACCAAGGTCTTGTGCACCCAACCCAGATATAAGCTCGGTGAGCTGGTTTCTTAACCCTCTCATGAGCTCCATGACAGCGCTGTTATGAAGGCAGTCAATTTTCTGCAGAAACATGTCAAATTACAAGCAGGATTGGTGGTTCTACATAATCAAAGCAACCATGAAGCCTAACTAACCAGCTTCTCCTTTATAGCATTTCCAAGTTTAGAGTCAGCCACAGCTAACGTTTCACCGTCACAGTGCTTCTGCAAGAACTTGCGCAAACCCTTAGTAGGCTTGCTGTCAATAATGAGGGTTGCAGCAGAAAGGGCATCAGATGTGTTCTCAAACTTGTTGAAAGCCTTCAGCTTGACCACCTGAATATAGTCAATTTGTTTGGTCAGTAAAGAATATCAACTGAAAAGATTAAAACAGACATGCTCATTGCAATTCCCAGTAAGGTAAACACGGCTTCTGTACATAACATTGTTCTTCACGCAATGTCATAAACTCAAGGCGCATTAGCAAGCAATGAACACAATTATTTCCCAAATCACTCTCAACAGATTATGTACAGTACAGGAGACTGAACTAACCATTACCCTCTCCCCACCAGGGTGTGAAAAACCGCCGGTAACCGCGCGGTTACCGCGGTTACCGCCCGTACCGCGGGGGTACGGTTACCCGTACCGCGCGGTACGGTTTAATAAAATTCGTCCAAATTCAAAAATTTTAAAAAAAAAAGAAAAAAATCAAAAAAAATAGTGAAGGTAGTGCTTGATTTATAGTGTTTTATGGTGAAGAAATTTCTCAAAAAAGAGTAATATTTATTCAAATTTGAGAGCAAAACGGAGAATAAATTTGAAAATTGGAAAAAGAAAAAAAAATGGGCCGGCCCGTTACTGTGCGACCCATTACACATCGCGCGGTAACCGCGCCATTACCGCGTCAAACCGCGCGGTAACCGCGCCAAACCGCGCGGTTTGCCCGAATTTTTGAATTCAAATTTTGATTTGTAAATTTGTCGCGGTTTTGCGCGGTTACCGCGGTTACCGCCGGTAACCGCCGTACCGCCGGGTGACGGTAACCGGGCCCCCGGCGGTTTTTGAAACCCTGCTCCCCACAGCATAAAAATAATAACAAACCCAACACAAAACTGCAGTTCAGAGCATCGTAGAATCAGTCAGTTTTTTCTATTTTTGGTTCAGGAAAATCAGTTTGCTTGTATCGAAGTCACAAATCCCCAACTAGAAGGTGATTTCTATGTTGAATATGTGTACTCATCAACCTACTGAAGCAATGGGTCCTTGCATATGTGATAAATTGTGCAATAAAGAGATAATAAAGAAAAGAGAGATGCACAAACCTTTCTCGCCGAGTCAGACGTCGTGAACTCCTTCCATAAATCCTAAAAAGCAAAAACACGAATGCTTAGCGCAGTTAGTCCACCGAAGAACACTCCACAGTAAAGCAAACGAAGAGCTGAATCTACGGCAGCGTCGGCGGCGGAAGACTCACCTCGACCTTGTCGAGCTTGCCCTCGTCGAGCACCTTGAAGAGGGCGAACCCCGCGGGCGTCTCGAACAGCACCAGCATCTCTCACCGCCGGTGTCGAACAAACTCCCCACGAGAACACCTACACCTGGATCACAAGCGCAGGCACAAACCCAAATCAGAATCCCCACAAGAATCGAAGCTTTGGGTCAAACCGAGCAGCTATCGACACCAAAAAAAAAAAAGGCGCAAACCTTGAGTCGTACGTTCGGCTGCGGCGAGACGGGGGAGAGGGGTGGAGAGCTGGGGAAGGGGAGGACCGGAGGGGAGTATGCGCCCGCCGCCGCCGCCGCGAGGGTTTAGCGCGAGGTGTTGGGCTGCGGCGAGAGAGAAAAGGTGGGGGGGGGGGGGGGGGTGCCGGCGCCGGGAGGGTTTTAGGGCTTGGGCTTGGGGACCTTTATACCAGGGAGCGGGCGAGACTTGGTGGCCCATCTCACCGTTGGTTCGCCCGGGTGGAGATCGTCGGCCGTTGGATGGAATTCTTTTTCTTCGTGTCACTGGTTTGTGGGCCCCACGTAAGGCTTCTTCCCTGCAAGCAGAGCCCGAGCAGAGGCAGGGTGCGGTGCCCCGATGCTAGGGCCTGCGGTTGCGAGCTTGGGACATTTTGGGGAAATTTATGTTCTCAACTTGTAATCAAACCTATGCGTGTCTACTTTTGTTCATGGTTAATTGAAATCTAGGAGTACAATGCCAACAAAATAAAATTATATTCACGGGGTGTGTTGTATGGGATTTAATTTTTAAAAAACCAATAGATAACCACTATTTATTTGTTTTCTCACTGTTCGAGTAAAACCTGTTTTTCTTTCGACAACAGTTATAGAAGTTGTGTTAACTTACTTTTCTTCAAATGAAGCTTGAGCATTGCACTCTAATATGTGAAATTCTTGAGGTGATAATTCTTAAGGACATGGTAGTGTCTCAATCAGTGACAACCGACATGTTCTTGTATGCATGATGAGTGGATAAAAATGAAATCTTTCCAGGGTTACATTTGTTCAACACTTAACTTCACAATCTCTGCACCAAGTATGTGGACTTTGCTGCCAGGCTGCCAGGTTTTAATCAATTTTCTTTTTTTAAAAAATCCAACAAGGCGAGCACCAACTAATTCACCCATGAGTGCTGTCAAATTTGGTGCAAATCCATCCTGCTTCTCAGATAATCGAACAGCTTAGCTCTGCACTCTAAATATTAGCCAAAACTTTGACCACGCTGTTCCATGATATTTAACAAGTCAAGCTCACCATCTTTTTTTTTCCAATGATATTTTGGTATTTTGGCCTCGGACCGTGGAGAACGGTGCAAAGCTACGGGAGGGTTCTTCTATTTTTCTGATATTTTGTCTGAAGAGTATTTTTGTCCTAGAAACACCTCAACCAACTTAACAACGTTAGTCTAGTGTCTAGTGTAAACACAAGAAAAGAAAAAGCTTAAGAAAACCCATGCATGAGAACAATTGGACAAAAACCGATGACAGATTGAAAGATAGGTTAAACCCAAATGACGACAATAGCTTGAGAGCTATGGTGCAAACATAATGTCAGAATTTTTTGGCACCTAACAACAACATCAACCACGATCGTGGCCAAAATCAAGGAAGAGCCGAGAACCTGGATCACGACGGGAGGTGCTAGGCTTACAGAGATGGTCCCCTTTGGAGAGTAGCATTGTCATTACAAATAGAGTACTTCCTTCATCCAAAAAAGATCATTCCTAGTATCCCAAGGTAAAATTAGTGAGGAATAAAAAGGACCAAAACGTCACTCATTATTGACAAAAATAGTAATAGTGATAGGTAGGTAAAGGATATTGAAAGGATAAAATTTCTTGTTTTATGTGCCGAGGATAGGTAGTATGGTAGAAGTTGATTTTTTTATGACAAAATTCAAATTCTAGAAATTTAGTTTTTTTTTAAAAAAAGTATTTTTCTAATCACGCTCTATATATCGGTGTATGAGAAAGTCTTTTTTGAACTAGGTGCGGCAGCACCTAAGTTCTTTACCACACGATGTGCATCAAGATTTGGACGTATAACTGTGCTCCAATTGTATCTTCATCTATATGCCATTTCACGAATCGCGAGGATGATATAACGCTGTTTAACCTAGGTTCAGAAAAACCGCGTCCATCATGCATTTTGCAACAGTGAAAAACGACGATGTACTAAATGACTTAGGTGAGTTCGAAAGTTAGAGTTGGGAGTTAATCTCTCCCACACGTAAAACGGAACGACTCATTAACACATGATTAATTAAGTATTTGTTAAAAAAATTTTCAAAAATGGATCAATATAATTTTTTAAAGCAACTTTCGTATAAAAACTTTTTTGCAAAAAAACACATCGTTTAGCAGTTTGAAAAACTTACGCGTGAAATAGGAGGGAGGTGAGTTGGGAACGAACACAGCCTTTAGAATGATAATGCAAGAATAGTTTCCCGTGAAAAATAGAGGGCACAAACCGAAAACAAATGCTTGCAAATGCAAACAGGAACACGTCGATGTAGATGTCCTAGGTTCTTTCGTCTCAGCTCAACTCTCAAATGGTATGTGGGCACTGGGCAGTAGACCTGCAGGCTGCAGGTCGCACTCGTCATCGATCCCCATGACATTTTCTTCACCGTCCTCATCACCGAGCGAGACGGGCAAAAGCTGTTGCCGGAGAATCATTTGGATCTTTCACTAGACTCGATGAATTTCTGACGTCATTCCCCTTTGATGTAACGGTGGCACTGTCCACCCACTCGTCGCCGTCGATGGTCTAGGGGTCCGTTTGGCACAACTTTAAATCCCAACTTCAACTTACCTAGAGCTTAAGTTGTGTCAAATGGTACAGATTTTTTGAGCGAAGTTAGCAGAACTACTCCACAAAATTGTACTATAGAGGTGGAGCTGGGTTTTTGCTGCTTCACCGCTTCACTCCATTCCAAAAGACTCACTGTCCTGTAATTTTTGTCACGTATTTACGTGATATGCCACTGAACTACCCCTTCACACCCCCTATTCTCCTGTTCTCTCTTCTCCCCATCTTTCTCCTTTGAGCTAGACCTAGGGCGGTGACCAGCGACGGGCTGCAGCGGCGTCGACGTCAGCGGGCGGTGGCAGCGGCGGCATTAGCAGAAGACGTGCGGGTGGCGGCGGTAGCGCGCGGGGTCAACGTCGGCAGGGCGACGCGCGTGCGGCGTCACACGGGTGGAGCGGCGTCGGTGTCAGTGTCTACAGGGCAACACGCGTGGGTTGAGCGGTGACAGCAGCGGCGGCACGTGGGCTAACCGACGACAGCGTTGGCACCGGCAGGGCGACGCACGTGCGGCGACGCGTGGACTGAGCAACAACGGCGGTGGCTGGGCGCTGCCAACCAGGTGTTCGACGAAATGGCAACGAGGGACGTGGTGACGTGAAGCTGACCAATCTAGCCAAACACTTTCATACCCACATCTGCTCATATAGGAGCCAGCTCCCACCGAAGTTAAAGTTTAGAGTTGGGAGTTGAAGTTTGGAGCCTTACCAAACGGGGCCTTGGTTTTCCTTTTTCACCAAAGTGCAATAGCACATAAGCTGAGAGCCGCACAATGTGCTTTACGATTAATGCGTACATCCCAACCCATATCATACGAGTATTCATGATGTATTCCTGTGATGTTGTCACGCCCAGAGATTTGCTAACCGAAATTCCAAGCAGAATGTGCATTAAATCCCCGTTCAGGACCGGCCAGGGTACACAAACGACAAAGTTAACATACAGATCCATGTCTTACAAACACCATAAAAATATCTTACATGAATATAGCAGAAAGAGATAAACAAGCTATTCTAGATAACTAGACACTCGCAGCGTGGCAACACCATTCCACGGGCATCCTTGACGGCAACCACAAGCCTACTCCTCGAAAAAACCTCCATCAGACACGTACTCCAACTTGGTGTGGGGAAAAATGGAGCAAGACTGAGTACTACCCACTCTACTCAACAAGTCATATCGGAAAGGGAGTAATGATGCAAGTAAAAGCAAAGGAGGCTGAAGGGGTTTATTGGTAGGAAAATGCATTTAAAGACAATAGTTGAATGCGGTAAAACAGTTGAGTTAATTAATAAAAATTGAACCATCACTGCCCAAGCTATACCACGTTGCGACAGACCCAAACCACCACCTGAACTGCACCAGTTTCATTAAGTCAGGTTATTAGAAGTATAACTAATCACAGTGAATCTGGTTGATTGCCCATAACCATGGGCACGGCTATTCAAATAGTTTTATTCTGATCAGAGGTGTACAACTGTACCCCCAAGACACAGCCCCACGACACGTTACCGTGTGCCGGCATACCACCACGGTACACCGGAAAGGGACTGTGACAGGACCCTTCGCACAACCCTCCCTAACCAAGAGCACCACACCACAGGTTCCGCCCCTACCTTTAAACCAAGGCGGACAGCCCCTTCTCGTGCCTAGGTGAATCCGACAGCTAATCAACGAGTAAACCCCCGCTGACCTAACTCCATCACGCCCACCCTTGCCTGGATGCGTCGGCTAGGAAAAGCCACACTACAAGCCCAGCCATTACCCATGTTGGCTTGTGGAAAGTACGGTAATTCTTCTAGGATTTCCCGCGAACCGGTCCTTAATTGTCATGAGCACGTCCATCAAAACCATGTGCTCACAACCCACCATTAATCAGGTTTTAGTTGGACCAATTAATTGATCATTTACGATTAACCATCGTGAGCTGCCATTAAATATCCATCATTAAGTAATAGTGAAGCATTAGTTATCCCAATAGTGTGCTAATGTTTCTAAGCAGAGCTAAGCATGTTCTAACCTAACAACTACTCAAATCATTTCCCAAGCTACCAAAGGAACAAGATAATTGGAACATAAGGCTGAGTACGATAGGTAATTAAGCCAATAAATGACATTATAAAACAATGCAATATTTAGAGAAAAAATACAACATTCACAATATAGGTACAATATGTTTAAGTGAATAAGCATGACTTGCCTTGCTCTTGCACTCGATCGCCCTCTGCAATAACCTCGAAGTACACGGGAGGGTCGGAATTACCGGAATCTAAACGAAAAACAAAGCACACAAGCAAACAGGCTATAAGTCTACTAAAACAGATAACAAAACCATTTTTAATGGATTCTAGACATTTTTATGAATTTTTTGCAACTTGAATGGACTCAAACGGAGTCCGGATGAATTAGTTATGAGTTTTAGAAGATTAACTATGTTTTTACTATAAACAGAATAATCCTTATTCAATTTATTGCGCAATAATCCCTAGGGCTGACGTCACCAGCGCAAGGGCTGACGTCAGCGGAGGGAGTGACGGCGCTGACAGGTGGGCCTACCTATCGATGGCACGGGGCCTCGGTCCACGGTGGACCGAGTCCACCAGCCAGCGGCGAGCGGCGCACCACGTGGCGCCGACGCGGCGGCCACGTGACGGGTGCGGCGGCGCGGTGCGACGCCTCACGGCACACGCTTGGCGCCAACGCGGCGGCCACGCGGTGACCCGCCGCGGCCATGGCGCGGCGGCGCGCGCGATGGCCGACGCAGGGCGGCGCGGGCGCGCACGGGCAGCGGTCGGGCAGCGGCTGAGTGAGTGGCGCGGCGGCGGGATAGAGAGGAGAGAGAGAGGGGGAGAGTGCTCACCAGAGCCGAAGAAGACGACGGCGGCGGCGACGCTAAAGGGCATGGGAGGTGTCGGCGCTAGGGGGAAAAGAGAGAGGAGTGCGGGGAGGGGCTGTATAGGGGTCCGGGGGCTAGGGTTTGGCCGATGGCCCCCGGATTTCTCGTCGGAGTTAGGGAGTGGGGAGGAGAGAGAGCCGGGATTTGGTTGCGAATCCTGGGCTCTACAGTGCGGGGGAGGGGGCGCGGAGTGGGGAAGGTGGATGCGGGCGGCGCACGCCTCTCGGGGAGGTGGGTGGCGGCGGTTGCGGAGGCGCGAGCGGCGTGGGAGGCGCAGGCGGCCGGCTGGGGAGGAGACGGCCCGGCAGGTAGGCCTCACCTGTCGACGGCCTGCTCCTCTTTAAGAGGCACGCGAATCAACTCTACCTCATCTGCAACCTAGCGATGCGGTGGTGGTCGTCCCTCCCATGGACGACACCACAGCCACAGCTAAGGACTAGCTCCAACCCGTTGGGTTTCTACCTCCACCGGCCGTCCGGCGAGTACCGTGTGCTATGCCAGGGCACCGCTGATTCGTCGTACTATGTCCTTACCGCCGGTGGCGCCGAGCCCCAGCAACTCGACGTCGGCACCACTCGTTTCCAACCAGGTGACAGGTGCTCTGACCTGGGCCACATTGTCGTCGGAGATAAGTGATAGAGTTAGGTTATGTTTAGGAGGAGGGGTTGAAACCCTTCTCTCCGACACGCAAAACGATGCATTCATTAACGTATGATAAATTAAGTTTTAGTTATTTTTTAAAAAAAATTAATATGATTTTTAAAGCAACTTTCGTATTTTTTTTTAAAAACACATCGTTTAACAGTTTGAAAAAAATACACGTGAAAAATAAGAGAGATAGTCCGGAAAATAAACAAAAGAACTAAACCTTAATTCACTTCTAAAAATTAATGGTTGCCTCTTTAACTCTTCGTACTATACTAGTACCAAAAGTCAAAGTGTAGTACTACTATTGCCTCTAAAATATCTAGAAGAGTGTAGACATGCATGTATGCAGTGTAGTGGTACTAGTTCTCCTACTAGCAAGGATGTGTAGATTCATAAAGATTCCTGCAGCTTCATGTCTTGTCGGTCGAGAAAGGCCTATAAATAGGCTACCAATGCATGTGTAAGCGACTGATGTATCAATCCATCAAAGCAACACAAGCAAGCTAGTAGTAAAGAGTTGTCCACTCTTGCATCACACTTGCTCCTCATTCCGTACTTTCTCTGCTTCAGAAAGTGCTCAACAAATATTTAAGCACCAACGATAAGCTCTACTGGATTGACTTCATGGAGGTCGGCGGCACAATATCCTATCCTTATAATTTGACAAATTGTTTTAATTTCTTAAGGGATATCCTCTCGTTTCTTGCATGTTATCTAAATAGTCATTAAAAAATTTAAAAAAAATTGACAACATAGATTAATATGAAACATATCACTTTACAAACATGTAAGTTCAAATTAAACTTCTATAAATTATAACAAAAATAACAAATATAACTGTGAATGTACGTTAACTATTTTCATTTTAATTTATTTTTTTTATTGCAACTTGTAGAAGATGAATTTGATCAGAGTGATATATTTCATATTAATATATGTTATCAATTTATTTTAATTTTTTTTGATGATTATTTAGGTAGCATGCAAGAAACGAGAGATGTCTCCTCGAGGGATTAAAAACCATCTCCTTACAATTTAGCTCCCAAAAAGATCATGGCGTTCGACATGGTGTCCGGACGTTCCAGCTGGTGGCGCCGCCGGCGAAGCCGTTGAGCTACTGTGACGACGTGCTGATGTTTGAGCTGGACGGGGCACTCACGCTGCTGAAGCTGGACAAAACGGCGTCGTCGCCGGAGCGGACGCTCAAGCTGTGGGTACTACTGCTCGAGGTGGACGACGCCGACAACGATGACGGCGGCGAGCGCTGGACTTGCGGGCACCAGGTCCAGGTGGTGCAAGCAGTTGCCATGGACAGGTGTTTTGCCACGTTTCGATCCATGCGGGTGGTGGGCATGGCTGCGTGCATGGGACGACGGTGGTGGCCTCGCCGCTGGGAGAGGAAGCACAGCCGCCGTCGCGTGTGCCCAGCGTCGCATCACGCTGTACGGCATGGCACGACGACGTCAGCGAGGGCGCTCCACATCTTCGCGTGCGACAGCGGCGCCCACGCCGACTATGACGACAGTGAGTTGCAGGTTGCGTTCAAGGAAAACACCACGGCGCACGCCTTCTTCGAGATGCATCCCTGGGCGGGCGTGCGAACCCTTGGGTTTCTTTGGGCCTCGAGAGATACCAAGTGCTACTCTCTCAATTCAATTTTATTTTGATCATCCTCTAAACAACAAACACCAAAACCAAAGACATCAAAACATTCACCATTGTAAAATTAATTCTCATCGATTAAGATGCTTCGTCCCTTCGCGTTCAACGAAAATTAATTCACACTTTTAAATGTTGCATGGGTTAAACCGATAGAAATTAATCTTGGTGACTGCTTGCATGCATGCAAGGCATTGCAATAAATAAAGAAGTACGATGATTATTTAAAAAAATTTAAAAAAATCTTAGGTGATGATTAAATTGAGATAAAAAAATATCAAAATTAGTAAGAGATAGTATAAAATATGTTGTTATTCTTTAATGATTTTGTCCCGTGATTGACTGTGGGTGCGGGGCCACGTGCGTGCATGCCCGAGTGAAAATTGTGTAATCCACTCTATTGAAGTGAACATGTGTAATCCACTCTATTGAATTGTACACGGAAAATTAATTCTTTTCTTTCTTCTTCGGGGGTTCTGCACATTGTTCCTTAAAGCTAACTACTACTCCCACCGTCAAAGGAAATGTCTTATATTATAATAATATAAGTCATTTGGTTTTTTTAAATCAAAGTTTTTAAAGTTTGACCAAATTTATAGAAAAAATTAGTAATATTTATGATAAAAAATATTTTTATTAGATTTAAAATTAAATATATTTTGATACAATGTTTGTTTTGTATTGAAAATATTATTATATTTGCTATAAATTTGATCAAACTTACAAAAAATATGACTAAGAAAAAAACAAACAATTTATAATATGAAATGGATGGGTACCTACTATAATAGAGCTAACATGTATAATTAATTAATTATAGGGTTGCTTATATTTTTTTTCTCCTATCTCTTTTTGTACGTCACTTATGTATTTATTTTGGAGCATGTGTAAAGCTAGTTTTTCCATGAGAACCGTGCATCTCGTCCCTTTTTTTATTTTCCGTCTTTCATATATGCTTGTAGCTGGCTTCTAGGCTTTTATTATACTTGGTTAATTATTTTCTAACAAAGATAAATCGTTTTGAGTTTAGATAACAGACTTTTAATTAGAATACCAACTCTAGCTAGTCACATTGTTTTATGGGTTAATTGGATCCATGCCGTTGCAAATTTGTATATTTTAAAAAACTCCATTTCTATTCATCTATTTGTACCCATACCATTATAATTTTACAACTATTTGAGATATACCATTACTTACGCCTTCGGTGCATTCATTAAAATTTTTGAACCAGTTTGCCCTTTTTCCTCCTCCTTTCCATTCTTCTTTCCCCTATCTCATCTCTCTCATTTTCAGTGAGCCCAGCCACAATGGCCACCCCCTCCACCTTCACCCCGTCGCCGACCATCTCTCTCTTTCCCCTCAACATGACCGTGGCCAGCGTGCCAGTCAGAGACGAAGGCAGATCTGACAGTGGACAGGTAGGGGACGGAGACGTAGGAAGTCAACGGCGACGGGAAGGTCGTCGATTTTGCTCTGTCTAAAGTGAGAGGGGACAGGAAGCAAGAGATAAAGCGGGGGAGAGGAAGAGAGAGGAACAGGCGGCCCTGACCTCGCCATGTGCCACCACCGGAGTGAGTAGACAGGGAATAGGAAGAGAGAGGAACCGTTGGCCCTGACCTCGCCATGCGCCACCACCGGAGTAGATGGGGCGGAGGAAGAGAGAGGAACCGTTGGCCCTGACCTCGCCGTGCGCCACCACCGGAGTGAGTAGACGGAGGAGAGGAAGAGAGGGGAACCGCGGCCCCAACTCGCCGTGCACCATCGATGGAAGTGAGTAGAGGAGGGATGAGCCGCTAGAGTGAGCAACACTAGCCACTGGTGGAAAAAGGAGAGAGAGAGAAAGAAGGAAGAAGGGAAGAGAGGAGGAAGAGCAAACTGGTCTAAAAATTTTGATGAATATACTAAAGGGGAAAGTAGCGGCATATCTTAAATATCTTTAAAGTTGTAATGGCATGGGTCCAAATAAATGAATAATAATAATGTTTTTTAAAATATGCAAATTTGAAATGGCATGGATCCAATTAACCATTGTTTTATTTGTATAATCAACACCTCAACCTCTGCAATTCATTGCTCATCATCATTATATGTGTTCACTACTGGAGAACTAATCTTTTGTCGTGGTACCCAAAATTATAAATATCTCGGTTAGATTAAGAACTGATATTAAAGATGCTTTAATACCGGTTCTAAAAATTCAAGTCCCTAGAAACATTTTTAATCCTGGTTGATGTTACTAACCAGTAGTATACCAACCAGTAGTAAAGATGTTTTCAAGGTTAGTTCAAAAAGAAAAGTATCTCTATTTAAGTTAGATGTGTGTAGTAGGTGGGATGGTAACGAGCGTGAGGGCTAAGATGAGAGATATTGAGTTTGAATCCCACATTTCACACATTTTTTGATTTAATATAATATGCATCTTTAGTCTCGGTTTCTTTGTCTCGGTTGCTACAACCGAGATTAAAAAGGGTTTAGAACCCGGTAGTAAAAATAATTTCTCCAACAACCACATTTTGATAATAAAAATTGTTTCTCCAACAACCACATTTTGATGGTGTACGTACGTTGTGCTAAAATTCACTCGGATCTCTGTATAGATGCGGCTTTTAGCAATAGTGTTGGTGTTGTGTTGTGCTAAGATTTTGATACTAAAGCTCCTAATACTAAGGCCCAACTAATTTGCCCATAAAAATAATTCTGTGTGCTTTATTTCAAAACAATTTTGCTATTAACCAGTCAATTGAGTTTTTCTTAAATTATGTTAGATTATGTTAGCCATCCAATGCAGATGGTATTACTCTTCTTTCTCCCTAGCCGAATCACAATCTTTTCTCTCAAGGCCTTGCACCTCTGCCATGGCCTCTTGTTGAGCTAAAGAGGCCAGATTAGGTCAAGGCGGTAGGTGGCCTGGGATAGGAGAGGTGGGGTGATCAAGATCGTTGGTCCATTGGCACGTTGGATATAAAGGACTCCGAGGTGGACGGTGCTAACCGTTAATCGAACATGGATGACTTGGATCCAACGACATGAGCGGCCGAATACGGAGGAGGTGACATAGATAGGGTGGGGGAGTCTCGTCGGCGTTGTGGAACAATTGAGAGAAGAAAGGTTGGAAGATAACGTGTGCATAATTGAATGATGACCGGAAGCCAGAGGTAAGATCGACTGATGAAAGTGAAAGCAATCGACTCATGAAAGTAAGAACCGCAACTCTTTTAATCCCTCGAGTGAATATTTATTTATTTATTACATGGTAACTAAATAAATAGTTATAGTAAACCGGCCTCTATTAATTCTAACAAAAAGAATATTGCAACGTATTAAAAAAATCTTACATAACTCTTACACTCAAGAGTCTGATTTAACTGAATGGTTGAATGGTAGTTACAGAAAATCTATATTTACTCACAGGCAACAAATATACATTCAGTTCGTGCAGATCTCCAACCATAATAGTTTGATCAGTTCGTGCCCTAAAAAAGGTGAACTCCCTGAGCTAGAGCTTCAGTTTCTGTTTTCGTTTATTGTGGGGTCAATCGCGTATACATAACAGAAAAACTTTTAATCATCAGGGGACATTTACTCATTTGCTGCATGTCAACAAAATGGTTATAAAAAATTTTTAAAAATTTGACAAGATAGATTCATATGTAATATGTTATCCCGTAAACATACAAGTTCAAATTTGACTTTTTCAAATTGTAATAAAAATAACAAATCAAACTCTAATAAATATACATAGATTCACAATAAAAAAAATTTTGTTTGTGAAGTGATTTATTACATACCAATATTATCTTGTCAATTTTTTAAAAAAATTATAATTATTTAGTTGACTAAACGGGTGAACGTCCATCCATTTCCTATATATATAACTTATCAGGACTATCCATGTCAACACTTCTATATGGAGTCCAATCGAAAAAAAAGAAAGAAACGGATCAAGTTTTTACCACCCAAAGGGAACCCTAGGTAGCAGACGTGCAGACGCCTCGCCAAACATGGAGCGGCACCAGGGTAGGAAAAACTGGCGGTAACCGCGGTTACCGCCCGTACCGCGCGGTACGGTTTAACGAATTTCGGCCGAATTCAAAAAATTTTAAAAAAAGAAAAAAATCGAAAAAAATTGTGACGGTAGAGCTTGATTCGTAGTGTTTTATGGTGAAGAAATTTCTCAAAAAAAAGTAAAATTTATTCAAATTTGAGAGCAAAACGGAGAATATATTTGAAAATTGGAAAAATAAAAAGAAAATGGGCCGGCCCGTTACTATGTGCAACTGTGCCTCAGGCCCATAGAGGCCCGGGGAGGAGAAAATATCTCCTCCCCATCTCTACCGTCACCCCCTCGCTCTGTTCTCTCTCTCCCACTCCGTCCTCACCCTCGGCGACGCCCGACGCGGCCACTCCGCGCCTAGATCCGTCGCCACCGCGCCGGCGAGAAGGCAAACCGCGCGGTAAACCACGGTAATCGGCCACGCCAGCTAGCGCATAGTAAGTCTGCTCGTACCGCGCGGTTTCTCGCGGCAACCGCTCGATTTGCGTCGGTTATCGCGAGTATTTTCACGGTTGCCGTCGCATTTGTGGACGATGTCTGGTAGCAATAGCGTGCGGTAACCGCGATAAAACCGTGGTTACCGCGCACAACTCGCCGGTATAACGCGGTTTTGTAATTTTGTAATTTTGTAATTTTGTAATTTTGTAATATAGATGCACTTTGTTATTTTGTAATATAGATGCACTTTGTAATATAGATGCTTTGTAATATAGATGCACTTTGTAATTTTGTAATATAGATGCACTTTGTAATATAGTGTACTTTGTAATATGGATGCGAAAACCGTGGTTTGTAATTTTGTAATTGTAAACCTCAAATATAGATGCACTTTGTAAATTTAATTTCAAAAAAAATCTTTAGCTAGATTCGAAGCGTCTATTAGTAATATGTCACTATGTGTAAGTAGAATTTTTATATGTATGTCATTAGTGAATTAAAAATGTAGCATTGGTGATTTTATTTCTAATACTATACCTTTCACGTATGTTACATACAGGGTGGATATGGCAGATAGTAGGGACCCGGTGTGGGAGCACGGGGAGAGCATAGCACCTGGATGGCGTTGCAAGTATTGTCATCAGAGAAAGGCCGGGGGTGGAGCAACTCGGCTTAAAATTCATTTGGCTGGAAAAGGGAAGGGGGTTACGTATTGCAATTCAGTTCCTCCAGATGTCCGCGAATTCTTCAAGCGCGAGTTGGATAGAATAAAAGATGCAGGTGATACTCGTCACAGTGAGAGGGCAAGAAGGGTTGAAGTGGCTGGGGTCAACTATTATGACCTAACAGGTGATGCCGACGAGGAGGAACAAATGGAAGCAGCCATGCAAGCCTCACGGGAAGAGGTGAGATTTAGGAGGGGTGTGGAGCAACGAGGTGGCACATATGAGCATGGCGGTGGCAGTGGATCCGCTGAGCCCGAGGCACGGAAAGGAAGAAGCAACCCAATTGCCAGTTTGTTGCGTAGGGCTACATCTCACAGAGAGTCACCTTCTGTGAGAGATTACAACCTAGCATCTGCCAAGTCTCCTGTGCAGACACGCATCGATACAGGATTCTCCACAAAAAAAGGGAGGCAAGCTAGGGAGGCCATTGGTGAGTCATGGGCAAGGTTCTTCTACACCTCCGGCATTCCTGCAAGAAATGCTGATAATCCATACTTTGTCAGCGCCGTTCGAGAAACACAGAAGTGGGGTACGTATGCATTTCATATGGATTTACATTGTTCTAACAGTTCGCACACTAATTATTTGGCATTTGTACATTGTAGGTGAAAACATACCTTCTCCAAGCGGTAAGGAGATTGATGGGAAGTATCTTGACGCTACAGAGAAGGACGTCAAGAAGCAATTCGACAGGTTCAAACGTGATTGGAATGAGTACGGGGTTACTTTAATGTGTGATTCTTGGACAGGACCGACGGGTATGGCGGTTATCAACTTTTTGATATATTGCAATGGAATCCTGTTTTTCCACAACTCTGTTGATGCCACGGGCCAAAGCCAAGATGCTAACTTCGTACTAAAGGTGACGACGTTGTATTTGTCATATGTATGTTTGTTTAACCGGAAATTGTTGAGTAGTAGTAGTACAACGGCGACCCGTTCATACCGCTTGAAAATGGGATACTTGATGTCCCGTTCTAAACTCCAACAAGATTCACACTTTTCTCGGTTTTTATTAGCACGTTTTTCAAACTACTAAACGTTATGTTTCGTGTGAAAACTTTTTATATAAAAGTTGTTTTAAAATATCAAATATATCTATTTATTAAGTTTATAATAATTAAACTTAATTAATTATGTGCTAATAACTTTTTCGTTTTACGTACGTCAACTTGATTTTCATCTTCATGAGTTTCAAACATCACCTTACCTCCATCGTGTCTGACCGAGGACCACCTCTAAGCGACGCGATGGATGCACCGGCTGCGGCGACGGCAACACCAAGGATGGAGGAGCTGTTGCTAAAGCCGACGGACGTAGGCTGCAGCGGTGGCCGAGACAGAGTTATCGTCGGAGTGGTCGGACACATTTCGCATGCGCACTTATATGCTTCCGGCGTCGATTTCGAGCGCTCCTCTCCGCCTCCAAGTAGCTAGCAACAACATTTTATTTTGTTTTGGTTTGTCATTTAAATTGATATAGTTTTTATTAATCATGAACATTATCTTCACTTGTTGCAATGCAGACATATTTGATAGTAACAAAAAAAAACTAAGAGTGAAGTGTAGGTGTTCCGTAAACTCGTTGGCCTATATCATATATTTCCCGGAACTCTCAAAGTACATTTCTATATTCACAAACTAGTTAAATTGTGTCATTTTGATCCTAAATTATCATGACTCCTTCGAAATCCTACATGGTTGCTTCGCCAGCCGACAGCCATCCATAGGTGATGCATAGTGCATATGTATGGTTGCTTTCCTGAAATATAGTACTCTATCGTGATTGGATCTTAAACTCTCTAAGGGGATATCCCCTTGTTGTTTACATGCTATTTAAATAATTATGAAAACAATAAAAAATTGAGAAGAGAAATTAATATGTTCACAAACATGCAAATTAAAATTTAACTTATATAAGTAGCAACAAAGAAATAAATTAAATTATAACTAGTTAACATATATTCACGGTTAAATTTGTTTTTTTGAAGTTAAACTTGACCATGCATATTTGTAGAATTATCTATCACATATAAATTTGTCTTTGTCAGTGTTATCAATAAGGCATACCTTCTATACATGGGTTCGTGGTATACGAAAATACCATATACCTAATAGTATACGAGAAAGTATCCTTTGGTTAGAAAAATATGATGGATAAAGAAAAAAATTATCTTTCTTGAAATAGAAGGTGTTCCGGATAAGGAAGGAGAAGCGGAGTACTACTCGGATACTACAAATACTACTCGGATTGTATTCATACTTGTCTTTCTAGTTCTACTTGAACAAGGAGACATTTAAGGATATAAATACAAGACCCATAGGAGGAGAGGGGGTAGGCCAACAGGTCAACACACGCCAAGTCAGAATACAAGCCTAAACAGACCCAATCTAGAGCCACAAATGCCTACATGAGGGATCTAGAGCTATCTCCAATCTCGCCGAGTTCATATTCGAGGAAGAAGATTACTCTAACCATCGACCACGTGTGAGACTTTCATGCCATCAAGCTGACCCCGACTAGATTAGGTCATTTCAAATATTGTACTCGTATGATATCAATATATAAAGGTAACACCGGCTTCGGTCAATAAAAGTAGGGCTATTACTTGTTAGTTAAGGGCCTCGAACCTGTATAAAAATTCTTGTCTCTCGTCTCTTTCAACTCAATCTCGCGTATACCCTGGTTTCAACGATCTCCATACTCTACAAATATCGTATCGACGTATACCCCGTCGATAGTCTTATTGAATTTTTTCATAACCATTTGAATGACAAACAAACAACGAGAGGACATCCCTCGAGAATTTAGAATAGTTTATCGGGAGAGAGATTCTAATCACTCGGGTATACGTCCACTTGTTTATTGCTTGTCAACTAAATAATTATGAAAATAATTTAAAATTTTTGATAAAATAGATTAGTATATAATATATCACTCCACAAACATACAAGTTCAAATTGAACTTGTATAAAATGTAACAAAAATAATAACTTAAACTGTAACTAGTAATCATATATTGACAGCCAAATTCGTTATTTTTGTTACAGCTTATATAAGTCGAATTGGGATTTGCATTGGGATTTACATGTTTATGGACTGATATATTACATATTAATATACGTCTCAGATTCTGCATAGACGGCTAAGATGTGGACAAGGTTTTTCCACACCTAAGAGCCATCACACTTATTATTTGCATGCGACTAAAATAGTTATAGAAAAAATTGAAAAAAAAGATAACATCAATTAGGATGACATAACTCTATAGACAAACATGCAACACTAAATTTAATCTACAACTAAAGAAACAAAAATAATATAATTAGACAGTAAATAGTACGTGTAGAGCGCAGATAAAATCTTTTTTTTTCCTTCATGTCTAGATAGAATTTAGACATATGTTTGTACAGTGTCTTATATTGTCATAATCTATCTTGTCAAATTTTATAAACTTTTTATGTAGCTATTTAAACCGCATACATATATACTTAGGTGTATAAAATATTTTCATGCTAAGATGGGGCCTAATGCTCAAATACTTGTATCTTGTATGACCATCCGCATCTGTCGATGATCTAATCTTCACGTTTATCTCTTTTAATGTGTTGTACGTTTTTAACGTGTCCTTGTATGCGGAAAGTGTTTTTATCCCTCAAAAAGATATCTTATTGTTTCTTGCATTCCATCATCTAAATAGTTATAAAAAATTTTTAAAAAAAATTGACAAGATAGATCAATATGAAACATATCACTTCACAAATATGCAAGTTCAAATTCAACTTTTATAAATTTTAACAAATATAACTATGAATGTGCGTTAACTATTTTAAGTTTTTTTTAACTTCTGCAGTTTAATTTAGCCTTGCATGTTTGTGAAATGATATATTTCATATTTATTTATGTTATCATTTTTTAAAAAAAATTTAATGATTTTTTTTAAAATTTTTAATGATTATTTAAGTGACATGTAAGAAACGAGGCGACGTTCATTCGAGGAATGAAAATCATCTTCCCTAGTACGTTTTATATGAGCTAAGGTAAATCTCAAACAAAGATAAACCCTAGGTAGCAGCCAGCAATCGCTCTCAAAAGTCAAATCATGGAGCCGCCGACGTGCGAGACCGATGCTCCGGTAGGCCTAAGCGACGACATGGTCGCGGAGATCCTCCTCCTCGTGCCCACCGACTCCGTCGTCCGCCTCGCCGCCGTCAGCAAGCAGTGGCGCCGCATCGCCGCCGACCCGACCTTTCTCGCGGCCCGCGAACTCCGCGCGCCGCTGTTCCAGCTCTTCCGCGTCTCCAGGCCATCGGACGGCAGGCACCACGACGATGCCGAGCTGAGCGTGGTCGTCCCTGACCCGTTCTCCGGCGCCGGGGGTGCCGAGACGCGCCGCCTCCTCACCCGCTACACGGCATCGTTCCCCCGCGCTACTGTTGGTTCTGATTATTTTGTTAAGCAAGGGGAACAGAGAGTACTCAAAGCAGTGGAGCTAGTGTATGAAAGTTTGGACAGCTTGCTTACTTTTTTGCTCAAAGTGTGGATGGATACATCAGTCATCATAGGTAATACATGGCTGCCTATTTATAGGCTTGATAACCTACATGCAAAAAACTTCAGGAACTAGGCTAGAGGCTAGTAGTATTACGTACTACTCCCTCTATTTCATATTATAACTCGTTTTGATTTTTTTTCTAATCAAACTTTTATAGGTTGTTTAAATTTATAGAAAAATTTAGTAACATTTATAAAACCAAATTAGTTTCATTAAATATAACATTGAATATATTTTGATAATATGTTTGTTTTGTATTAAAAATATTATTATATTTTTCTATAAATTTAATCAAACTTAAAAAAGGTTTGATTAAAAAATAAGTCAAAACGACTTATAATATAAAATGGAGGAAGTACATTGTTACAGTGCATTGCTACTATTGCAGTACTACTATAAGGGTCACATCATACATGTCTATACTTCTTTAGAAAATTTACTGAGCAAAGACTTGCTCCTTTACTTTTGCTTCATGAGTAGTAGGGAAAGTTAGAGAGAAGCTGGTATTTTCTTCGTTCTAAATTATAAGACCTATATTTTTTATATGATATTTTAATAAGATATTTTGATCATTAATTTATTTCATGTTATATTTTTAATGAATATAAAATTATTATCACATGAAAATATTTCAAAATATAAATCTAATAATATAACATACATAATACTTAGCATAGATATGATTAATATAAAGTTATTAATTTATTTTAAAAAAAAAGATGTCAGGAGTGAGTAACTTGTAGAAATGAATTAACTCCATCAGTGGGAGACTTGTAGAAATGAATTAACTCCATCAGCTACTCTCACTGCACCGTCCTCGCGTCCTGCGACGGCCTGCTCCTCTTCGCGGATCACCCGCGGGGCCTCTACCTCATTTGCAACCCAACGACGCGGCGGTGGTCAAGCCTCCCGCCACACCCATCCGTCGCGTTGGGCTTCTACCTCCACCGGCCGTCCGGCAAGTACCGGTTGCTGTGTAAGTCCTCCAGTTCGTCGTTGCACAGGCACAGCGCGTCGTACCACGTCGTCTTGGCCGCGGCGGCGCCGGGACCGAACCCCGGCAACTCGACGGCGCGACCTCCAATCAACTCGTGGAAAGACACCCGTGCTCTCACCTGGGTCACGTCGTCGTCGGAGAGAAGCTCTACTGGATCGGCGACCTCATAGAGGCCGGCAGAAACCCATATCTCCACCCTTACTATGCTCCCGTGAAGCTCGTGGCGTTCGACACGGTGTCCGAGACGTTCCGGCTGGTGGTGTTTCGCCGCTAGAGACGGTGAACGACAGCGGCGACGTGATGATGTTCGAGCTGGACGGGGCCCTGACACTGCTTGAGACGACGACGCTCAAGCTGTGGGTGCTCGAGGACGACGACAGCGGCGAGTGGTAGGCATGCCGGCACCAGGTCCAATTGGCGCTAGTTCTTGCGTGGATGACATGGCAGCGGCGTGGGCACTGCACATCTTCGCGCGAGGCTGCGGCGGCAGTGAGTTGCAGCTCGAGTTCAAGGAGAACATCGTGGCGCAAACCTTTTTCAAGACGCATCCGTCGCTAGCCGTGCACACGTTTGGGTTTTTCTGAATGTCTCTAGCCAATTTCTCTATTTGGCACGTTCGCCCATTTATTATGACAGAATAATGGCAAACATACTTGAAACTGAATGTGAATTGAAGCAAATTGATTGCGGGCAAAGGGCATATACAATAGCGTCTAATAACGAGTTCTTTTTATTGTCATGCAAATAAATTTAGTGACGTAGATGAAAGAGAGAAAAGAAACTATAAACATCGTTGCTACGTATGACAATGGCTCAGAGTCGACTCTTAGGGTATGTTTAATGGTAGAGACGAGTATCGTCTTTTAGACAATACAAGATTATTTAGATACTATGTCTTTACAATAGTTGAGACGATAGCTCTAACCATTAACTCAAAAATATTTCTTATATTACTGTTCTTTCTATTTTTTTTATCATCATGCAACCATGTTTTTATATTGTAGAGGCTAAGAGTCGTTGTTAAGCCGTTGTTACCCATAACAACGATGTTTTGTCTCTCCTTTTCTCTTTCTTCCATGTCAACAAGTATTTCTAATTAACATCGCTAAGAAACCACTATTAATGATCATTGTACATGCTCTTAACATTTATTAACGAAAAGTTTATTGCATAAGGGTAAAGAAAAGGAAAGAAAGATAATAAAAAAATATTTAGTGTATTAATGATTAAAAGATCTTATTGTCTTTATTATTGTAAAAAAATAGTCTCTATTAGCATATATTAATATAGAGAGCTCATATTAAATTTTATCTTTGTACATGCCTTAATATTGGAAAGAGTATCGTTTTCTTTTAGCAACTTGAAAGAATGGCGATAGAAAGAACGTGCCATTTTGATTCTATTGTCCCTGGGATTGCGGCGTCGCGTATCTCTCTTAATTAGCAGTGGAATGGATTAGATCTTCTATTATTGTGCCAATACTATGTTTTATATTGCTAAACCCTAGCTAGGTACCAGGCGTCCTCACTTCTCCAAAGTCTAAGCATGGAGCCGCGCCCGAGCGAGACTCCGGTAAGCCTAAGCGACGACGCGGTCGCCGAGATCCTCCACCTCGTCCCGGCACGCTCCGTCGGCCGCCTCGCCGCTGTATGCAAGCAGTGGCGCCGCGTCGCCGCCGACCCGCTCTTCCGCACAGCCGGCGCACGCCGCGCGCCGCCTGTTCAGCTCCTCTGCGGCTGGGGGTTCGGCGACGCCGAGATAAGCCTGATCGTGGTCGTCCCCGCGCCTCCCTCCGGCGGCGCCGAGACGTGCCGCCGTCTCGTCCCCTACACGGCGGCGTCGTCCTCGGTGATCTTCAACCGCCGCGAGTTCACCCTCTTCGCGTCCTGCGACGGCCTCCTCCTCTTCAGAAAGGAGCCGACCACCTCTACCTCGTCTGCAACCCGACGACGCGGCAGTGGTCGCTGGAGCCGTGCAAGCGGTACGTCGCGTTGGCCTTGTACTTCCACCGGCCGTCCGGCGAGTACGGCGTGCTGTGCGGCGGCTCCGATTCGTCGTTAGAATTTTCGTACTAAGTAATCTCGGCCGGCGGTGCCGAGCCCCGGCGACTCGACGCGAGCGCGACCACCACAGCCAGCCAATTCGATCCAAGACACCCGTGCTGCGTCGCCGTCGGAGGAAAGCTGCACTGGCTGGACAACCGGGATCCATGGCGCTACGGCACTTCCGCCGGCAAAGCGGTCCTGGCGTTCGACTACACGGTTTCCGAGGCTTTCCGGCTGTTGGCTCGGCCGCCGGAGACAGTCGGGAACACGGCGGTGCTGATGTTGGATGAGAGCACGGACTGACATCATGATGCCGTTGTCGGAGACAGTGGTGCTCAAGTTGTGGGCGCTCGAGGACTATGACGTCGACCGCTGGTCATGCCGGCACCGACTCCATGCGCCGCCACGTGACATTGAAGATTGGTTCGCGACATTTGATTACAAGGGGGGCGGTGGCCGGCGTGGCTGTGTGGGAGGACAACGGCGGCGGTGGTTGCATGGCCGTCGGAAGCCCCGGCGTCGCGTTGCGCTGTACGGCGTGGACACCACGGCGGCGGCGGCGGCGACGGCGGCGAGGGCGATGCACATCTTCGCGTGCGACACGTCGCAGTTCGTGTTCAGGGAGAACATCTCGGCGCGCGCCTTTCTTCTCCACGCATCCGTCGCCAGGCCTTCGCACGTTTGCGTTCCTCTGACGAGGAGGCGATCATCCGATCCGTTCCACGATTGACGTGAGTTGGCAAAAAAAAAAAGAAGAAATCGACTCGACGGTGCATACGAGGCCACGTACACGGTACATGTTGGATTATTAATTTGAGTTTTTTGTGGCGTCATTTTTTTGCGCTTTTTTAATTATGACGAAGAGAATTTGTTAATTAATTGGATCCAAATAATTTGTAGTCTTGTTAAACCATCATCTCTTACCTCAGCCCGTACGTCATCAGCGGCAGCCCTTCTCGCCGTCGCCATCGAGCCATGGAGAAGCCGCTCGCTCCTCCATCCCACCCACCCGTCACTTGTCATCCTTGATCCTCCCTCCCCTCCCCGGCAACGCTCGCGCCCTCGACAACGACCACTCATCACCATCTCTACTCCTCTTGACAACCTGCTACTAAGTAACAGTCTCTCCGTTTTATATTATATATCGTTTGATATTTTTTTAGATAAAATTTTTTAAATTTAACTAAGTTTAGGACCCTTTGAATTGTAAAATGAAAAAATAAAAAGATAAAAACACTGAATTTTGTCAGCAATGTAAATGTAAAATAGAGGATTGCAAAATACAGGAATGATTGTTTGATTGGACCGCGAAAAAAACACAGGAATCGGATAAAAGGGATAGATTCAAGTAATTTTTTCAAGAGATTAAATCTCTTGTTAAATTTTTTTCAAAACCTACATACATTGAGTTATTCCGTAAGAATTTTATAGGATTTGAAAAACTCCAATCCTTTGAATTTAAGAGCCAAATAAAAAAAATTTCTATAGGATTTCAATCCTATGAAATTCCTTCATAAATCATTTGATTCGAAGGGACCTTTAAAAAAATATAAGTAACATTTCTAATACGAACAAACATTGTATCAAAATATATTTAATGTTAAATTTAATGAAACTAATTTTGTGTTGTAAATGTTGCTAATTTTTTATAAACTTGATTAAATCTAAAAAAAATTGACTAAGAAAAAAAAATCAAATGACTTATAATATGAAATGAAAAAAACAGTGTACACTGTGTACTATATACCCACCAATCGAGATGCCGGCCGGCCGACACGCCGGCCCCACTCTCCTGGCTGTTGTTGTCTTCGACCAACAAAGGTAAGGTCTCACGAGTTACACATGATAGTGATAATTCACGCGAGAGGCTCTCGTAAGAGCTACTAAGGTCGTGTTTAAAAGAAGGGATTGGAACCTTTCTCTCGGGCACGTAAAAACTATATATGTATTAGCACATAATTAATTAAGTACTGATTTTTTCAAAAAAATAGATTAATATGATTTTTTAAAGCAATTTTCGTATATAAAATTTTTAGGAAAAAACATATTATTTAGTAGTTTGAAAAAAAGTACATATAAAAAACGAGAAATGTGAGTTAGGAAAGTAAAAAAAATAACTTAGCCTAACTCGTGACCTCACCTGACACCTGTCCAGTGGCTGCGAGCTTGCGAGAGAGAGCCCGCGCGGCCAGATGGGAACGAATCGGGCGGAGGCTAGCGAGTATCTTCTCGCGCGCTAGTCTCCTCCTCTGCCTCCGTCTCTTTCGCCATTGCCCAATTCTTCCACTCCTCTTTCCCCTCCCTTCTTGCTTCTTATCCCCCAAGCAAACGATCGAGGCGTCATCTCTTTCATCTTCTAGTCTCCTCTTCTTCTACTTGTACGCGCCACTCACTCACCGAGCTTGACGCTGCTCTCTCTCTCTCTCTCTCTCTGCGGCGGAGGACATCGAGTCGTCGGGGAGATGGGTCAAGATGAGGTGGAGCTAGGTGCGGAGAAGAAGGATCAAGAACGACCGGAGGTGGAGGTGGTCGAGGAGGAGGAGGGATCCAAGCCGGCGGCTGCGGCGGCGGCGGGCTGCGACTACTGCGGCGACGCGGCGGCGGTGGTGTACTGCCGGGCCGACGCGGCGAGGCTTTGCCTCCCGTGCGACCGCCACGTGCACGGCGCTAACGGGGTGTGCTCCCGCCACGCGCGTGCCCCGCTCTGCGCCGCCTGCGCCGCCGCGGGGGCCGTCTTCCGCCGGGGCGCATCTGCGGGCGGCTTCCTCTGCTCCAACTGCGACTTCGCCAGGCAGTCGCGGTCGCCGCTCCACGACCGCTCCACGGTGCATCCGTACACCGGGTGCCCCTCGGCGCTCGACCTCGCCGCGCTCCTCGGGATCTCATACTCCGACAAGGCGGCGGCGGCGGGGGGCGACGACGGTGGGTGGTGGGCTATCTGGGAGGAGCCCCAGGTGCTGAGCCTCGAGGATCTCATCGTGCCGACCACCTCCTGCCATGGATTCGAGCCTCTCCTCACGCCATCTTCCCCCAAGGTTCGTTTTTACATTCTTCTACTACTGTTCACTGTCCGAAAAAATTCCCCCTTTTCTTAACCAACAATTTTACTCCCATTTATCCGGCTTAATTCTTGTCGGCTGCAAAAGATTCAGAGCTCGCCGGATGGGAAGGTGAATGAGGAGGTCATAAGACAGCTAGGCGAGCTCGCCAATTCAGACGGCGGCGCGCAGATTTGGGCTCATCGCGAGGCAGCGCAGGCCAGCGATCATCAGTTACCTTCATGGGCAACAACAACACAACACGTCACTGGACATGGCAATTTTGGTACTGAAAACAGCAATGAGGTTGCAACCATGCCTACGCCTGGTTATGAGGTTTGATCTACAATCTTCAGTATATCTGACTAATTTGCTCTACTGTTCAAAATTGTGATGCATGTACTTTTCTCACTGCAATTGTTCATCAATCAATAAATGGTAGTGCCCGCAGCATATTCATCTGAATGATAGAAACTATATATATGCTTTGCGGTACCTATGTTGGTGGGGGTATTTATTCTATAGTGTGAAGTGCCAGCAACTCGATACATCCTGAGTCAGAAGAAAGTCATTCTAGTGAAGAACCCCTAAATTGTTTCTCTTCTTTTGAGGGAGAAGAAACCCCAAATTTGACCTTGATGAGCAGAATGATCTGATTCTGTTATTTTTCCCTCTATTGTCATATTCATATAAGATTCCTATTAGGTTTACACCTACTGACACATAGATAATTTTTTAAACCTGGACAAGGATACCATTCTACCAATTGATTATTTAGTGACAGTCCTGTTCAGATAGGGGGAATTGGATCCACATCAAAATTGACCATGAAAAATGCAGAGTAGGCCTAGTTGATAAAGAGCTAAGATTTTCATTCAGTTCTTTTGCACAAAGTAGATGCTTACTTGGTTACCTATTAATGTAAGTTTATCTATATGGCAGAATGGTGGATGGGACAACAGCGATTACCATGCCCTAAATGATCCCTGCAAGGTCGAGTTCACATATGAGCAAGCTCCAGTCAGCTCCGCTGAAGCATGTCTGTCATCATTTGTTCAGATGTCTGAACTTTGTCCCAGCATGAGCAATGGTAGCAGCATGGAGGACACCCACCAGGCAAATCCGGGAAATGGCACACCAATGCAACTTTTTCCCAAAAGGCCTGAATTTGTTCCTTGCCCCGACAGGAACTCGGTCATTTCACGCTATAAAGAGAAGAGGAAGACAAGAAGGTGAAATAAGCTTATGGCATAGCATGATGTTTTTTTTCCCTCTTGAAGCTTCTCTTGGACTCTTTTCTTACCAAAGGATTTTTCGGTTCGGAACATAACTGTATGACAATGAAATTCTTGCAGATTCGACAGGCAGGTCCGGTATGAGTCCCGCAAAGCTCGTGCTGATAGCAGGCTGAGGATTAAGGGCCGTTTTGCTAAAGTCAATCAGATTTGAGCCTTCATTTCTGTAATATATTTTGCACCTTGGACATGAGAAATACTAATTAGGACCGAGCAGATATAATACAAGAAAAAATGTCAGCATTTTGTATGTAACTATGTACCCACCCAGTGGCTACGCCACACTGAGGAGAAGTTAGTTTCATCGAATCTCTGTATATAGTCTTACATCGTGAACTCAGTGATACTATTTACATGCAAAGGATATTGCCATTATGGCTGTTTCCCCATGGTTTTACTGCACGCTGTCTCGGTGTTACTGCAAAAGCTTCCTTTTTATGAGGATCAGTTTAATAGTGTCACATTTGGATTGCAGATATGTTGACATGGGAGAGGACAATTGTGTGCTAGAGTTGAGTAACTCGTTTCATGCTAAAATGGTTACAGCATAATGAATTCCCTGTAATCGGCTTGTCAATTTGTCATGAATCATAATGCTAGAGGATAAAACAGAGTCTGCTGCATACCAGAAGCTAATGAAATTGTTGATGTAATACAAATCTCAGTAATCTGTCGAAAGATTCATCTTTGATTTATTTATACAAATCTCAGCAAAACTATCCTCCTCTGGAATTAGACAATGTATGCATTATATGGTACAATTGAATGGCTAATGGCGTCTGAAACATCAAGAAAGAACAACTCAAAAGCCTCACTCACCTCTCTACAAACAATCTGGCTGAAGTATAGTAATTTACAATCACCTTGCTGGGTTGCCAAGAAATTGGCAATGGCAGCCAAAAAGGCGAGGCCTAGAAGATGGTCTGCTCGCCGAGCTCCTGCCCTGCCATGCCTTCCCTGATCACCCTCTCGAAGAACTGCTCGAGCGTGTCGCTGCCGTAGCTCGGCGTCTTCTCGTCGCTGTACTCGCCGGTGTCCGGGTCCAGCACCAGCATGCTCTCCGACGCGTAGTACCTCCCGATCTTGCCGAACTCCGCCGCGTCCTCCAGCCCTGGGAACACCTTGGCCAGCGCGTCGAGCACCCAGATGGCGGCGTCCATGATCTGGATCGGCACCTTGATGAACTTGGGCTCGCGCCCCAGCAGCCGGAACAGCATCTCCCCTTGCTCCAGCGGCGTGAGCGCCTTCCCCGGCCCGCCGATGGGAAGGATCTTGTTCGACTTGTCGTCGTCGAAGATGCAGTCCGCGATGAACGCGGCGAGGTCCTCCTCGCTGATGGGCTTGCAGGCGCAGAGCTTCCCGTCGCCGAACATGACGTAGGGCTGGCCGTTCTTGACGGTCTCGACCTGGCCGCCGAGGCTCTTGAAGAAGGCGGTGGGGCGGACGATGCTGTAGGTGAAGGACGGGTCGCGCGACGCCTCGGCGGCGAGCTCGTCCTCGAACTTGAGCTTAGCGCGCTGGAACTCGAGGAGCGGCTTCTGGACGCAGACGGCGGAGAGGAGGACGAAGTGGGCGGCGCCGAGGCTGCGCGCCGCCTGGAGGGTGTGCAACGTGGCGCGGTAGTCCACGCGCCACGAGTCCTGGACGCCACCGCCGCGGCTGGCGAGGCAGCAGACCGCGGCGTGGATGGGGCCGTGCGACGACAGGTCGGCTCGGAGCGCGTCCGCGTCGGTGACGTCGGAGAAGACGACGCGGGCGGGGGCGAGGTCCGCGACCACCTCGTCGGGGCCGTTGCGGCCGCGCAAGCCGCTCCGGGAGCGCGCCACGGCGACCACGGGGTGGCCGCGGCGGAGGAGCTCGCGGACGACGAAACGCCCAATGTAGCCCGTGGCGCCCGTGACGAGCACGGTGGTCTCCGACGGCGCCCGTGACCGGAAGGACTGCGCCGCCTCCGCCGACGACGCAGCAGGCGGTGGTTCTACCGACGAAGCAAGGAGAGGGCCACCACGACGGGCACCCTTAGGGGCGGCGGCGCGGAAGGAGACGAAGCGGAGCGCCGGTCGAGCAGAGGGGGACGTGGTGGAGGAGGAAGAGGCGGCGGCGAGGTGGGAGGAGAGGAGGAGGGCGGCCATGGCGGCTACGGTGGCGGAGGTGCTCGACGGAATGCGGGGAAGTGGAGGGCGACGTGGAGGCCGGCAGTATCAGAGCCGGCCGGCGAGCGTTTGTGGTGGTGGTGGCGTCGCGAGCAAATCCGAGTGCGCGATTGCGCTGACGTCACTTGATCTTTTGGGGGAGTAGCCTCAAATGATCAAAGCGACCCAAAAAAATTAAAAAGAAAAAAAAGGAACTCGCCACTGGGCTTACATCTCTCCAACCAAATGGGCCTCTGGACAAGGCCACAATAACACAGGCCCAACCAGCAACCGTCTTTTTGAGGCTTTAAAGCGAGAGGACTCGAAGCCCCCGAGACGAAACCCTAAGCCTCCCGGCCGCCGCCGCCGCCGCCGTTGGCGAGAGATGTTTCTCCAATCTCCGTCATGTTCAACACTTTTCGTTCGATCCCCTCTTCTCTTCTGATTTTGGCTTCTTTGGCACTGGATTATCGATGGCGTTTTCTTGCCCCTTCGTTTCTCGGTGATTTTCGTTTCATCTCTGAGGTTATTGTGATTTTTTTTCTTTCCTGCGAGACATTGTCTTGCTTTGGAAGTTTATGTTTTGGTCATGCTCTTGTTCTGTTTTTTTTTTCTTTTCATCTTGATTTTCGGTCTAGCGGTTGTTGAATCTTGGAGAGGTGGTGGTGTTGGCCGGTGATGACAGCGTATGGTAATGAGCCTCAGTAACTAATCTGCGCATCGGGTAGATAAACCCGGGTTACTGACGGCCAAGATTCATGTGCCAAAATGCTAATCTGAGGCCAAACCATCTCTTCTCCCTTGAGCAACTACTTCCTTAATTCGTTTCCATATCTGTAACAAAGTGTAAAGAAATGCCGAACTGTGTTCAAACCCAATTAGGAATGACATCATGAACAAACAAAAGATTGAGAAATGTAACGCAGACAACGGATTGATGTATCTTTACCTTACCGTCGTTCTCCCGCGGAGTTGAAAACCGTTTGGGACGGGTTACCGCACGGTTTTCGCATTGAGTTTGGCACGATAAGAGCGAAGCTAAAGAAAATAGAAAAATAATTAAATGTGTGAAAAAATTTGAGATAATTATAAGAATATATAGGATATTTGTGAACCTAATTTATGAATGTAAAATACAAAAATTTGATACAACTTTTTTTATATTATGAATTTTGAATCAATTTAATAATTTAGCATAATAATTCAACATCCTCATTTTAAAAGCATAATGATGTGGAATGTTCACATGTAGCTAAAATAATAGAGTTCATAATGATGTTCACATAACTGAATTCACAATATAATTATTTTTTTTATTTTCTAAATTATTATTGGTTTTGCCTTAAAATTTGATTATATCTTTTTTTTCAAAAAATATCTTCATCATCTGTAACTAGAAATCAATAACTACATTCATGATTTTTTTAGACTTTTTTTTGAAAAATTTGAATTTGATCAAAATTTTTCAAACCCTAACTTCAGTAATTATTACTGTATTCTGATAAACGCGATAATCACGGTAACCCGGTTACCGACGAATAGGGAAAATCCTGATCACTTGCACATAAATACGCAACATACTGCAGGCACAGTTTGAATACGAGTAGAACTCAGCGCTGTACAAAAATTGTTACTTGGTTCAAAATGGTTTTAGTAAGGTCCAAAATAATCGCCCCAATCGTTATGAGATAAAACCCGCTGCCACGATCAGCAGCGTTTGATCATTAGATATCGTCGTGGCTGAGTTGTTCACGCATTGCTGATTGATGGTGGCGTGGATTGATCTCTCGCTTCGTGTGGTGCTTGATCCGTCCATGCTGGTTGCTGGAACTGGAAGGCTGGAACCTGAGGTTGCCACCATGAAACGGCTCCTTCGCTGTCGCCTAGAACATCTTCTGACGTGACAGTCCCTGCACCACCATCGGACCCAACCATTTCGTTGTCCGTGACATCTGTTCTAAGGATTCATCCCCACGTTAAGAGCGGCCCATGGCCTCCGTAATCCTGATCTTAAAGCTACCAGTTTATCCAAAAGGAGAATCCTATATCGTTATTATCCGCCGAAGCATGAATTCGACTTCTTTTCTTCTTTCTTCTAGATTATCAATTCCTTTTCGCATATTTCTTTTTCTCCTTTTGTCTCATCTAAAGTTTCTTTTTCATGGGCCTGTATCCGGACCGGTAGGGTATTGTTTTGCACGTATTTCTGTCGAAATTTATTTAGACAGAACACTACAGGGAATTTTTTGTATTTTTAGAATTTTTTTTTAATATTTACAGAAATATTATAGCGCCGAAAAAATTTGCAAAAATAGACCCTGCCGCCCTTCGCAAGGGCGGCAAGCCGACGTGGCACACGCGCGCTGGACGGCGCGAGACGGCCGTCAAGGAGGAGCTGGGCGTTTTGCACTCTGCCCCTTTGCCGCCCTTACAGAGGGCGGCAGGCCTGCCCGCCTATAAAACCCAGCCGACTGCTTTCAGGAGGCCATTCCCTCCTCACCTCTCCACATCAAAAAAAAAAGGAGAAGAGGAGGAGAAGAAAAGAAGAGGCAAAGCCCTACCGGTTTCAAACTTCGATTTTAGGTAATATTCGTAGATTATATGCGTAGGGGCAGGGGGCAGGGATGTTGCCGCCCTTGCAGAGGGCGGCAAGGGTCTGGATGGAATTTCCCCAGAGGGCGGCAAGGGACCTCGGAGCAATTTTGCCACACCGCGGCCCGTGCGCGCCGTCAAGATGCACACGGCGCCGTGTGCCACGTCAGCTTACCGCCCTTTCAAAGAGCGGCAGGATCTATTTTTATAATTTTTTCCGGCGCTATAATATTTCTGTAAATATTAAAAAAAAATCTAAAAACAAAAAAAATTCCACTACAGGGCCATAGGCCATTGTCCCCCACGGCTGCACGATACCAATTTTTCGCCTCCTTCCGCCGTGTCCTCCGGTCCTCGGGACAGTCAGTCCGTCGGTAGCAGCACCTAGCAGACGTATGACCAAAACAACAATCGTAACCCATGTGAAGCCGAATCGCCGAGAAAACCGCGGAAACCCACGCAATCCACCCGCGAACCGGCGCCCAATCGATGCACGGCGCGCGGGGCCGTCGGTTTGGCGCCGCACGGCCACGCGTCGGCGCACGCCGAGTCAGCACCACGTCCTCCTCCTCTTCCGCCCAGATCCACTCCCACAGTGTGGCCGCGGACCGCCGCGTGGGCCCCACGTCTCAGTCAGAGCAACGCGGTGGCTGGCCGCCGGCCTCTCCCACCGTCCAATCCGCCTACGTGGCCGCGCCCGCGTCCCTACGTGCCGCCTTATCCACAACCTCACCCGGCTGGGGTGGGGCGGGGCCCACGCTGTCATTGGGTGGACGAGGCTGGTGCGGGCCCCGCGCGTCATTGGGTGGAGGGGAAGCGAGCGGCGGAGGAAATCGTGCACGGTGAACAAAAAAAAAAAAACGCGAGGCCACCTGGCGCGCTCTGTATTATTGCGGCTGCTGGTCACCGTGACACGTGGCACTGGCCGTGGCGCTTTATCGGTGTTTTTTTTTTGTTTCTTTTTGCTTCGCTGTGAATAAATACGCGGCGAAAATTGAAAATTCAGTACCACCAAACCAAACCCAAACGAGAGAAGAACACGCACGCACCCAAGAACAAACGCAAAGGCAAACGCGAGAGCGAGAAGAAAGGAGCGAAGTCGCGATCGAGTGACGTAAGCGGCGACCATGGAGGCGGTGCTGATGCAGCAGCAGGCGGCGGCGGCGGTGGCGGCGGCAGGGCCGGCGAGGCGGCGGTGCGCCGGGGAGGAGGTGGTGGGTGGAAGGCAGCCGGGGTTGGTCCGGCTCGGATTTGTGCGGCGGCGGTGGTCGGGTGGGGCCATGCGAGCGAGGCTGGGCCCCGCTCGGGCGCACCTTGCCGTCGAGCGGAGCAGGGAGGCCGGCGACGAGGTGGTGGTGGAGGAGGAGGGGGAGGCGGCGGTGAGGCTGTTCGTGGGCCTCCCCTCCGACGTGGTCACCGACGGCCACGGCGTGAACCGCGCCAAGGCCGTGTCGGCGGGGCTGCGTGCGCTGAAGCTTCTCGGCGTCGACGGCGTCGAGCTGCCGGTCTCGTGGGCCGTCGCGCAGCCGGATTCCGGCGACGAGTTCGAGTGGGCCGGGTACCTCGCCGTCGCCGACATGGTCCGCGACGCCGGGCTCTGCCTCCGTGTCTCGCTCGACACCCACGGCTCCGCGCTCCCCGGCTGGGTCGCGAAGGCGGCCGCCGCCGATCCTGATACCCTCTTCACCGACCGCTCCGAGAACCGCCGCGAGGGGTGTCTCTCCTTCGCCGTCGACGAGCTCCCGGTTCTTGGTGGCAAGTCGCCGCTCCAGGCCTACGAGGCCTTCTTCCTCAGCTTCGCCGCCGCCTTCCATGACTTCTTGGGCTCTACTGTTACGGTAAGCAAAATCAAGAACACTTCTTCTCGTTTTCGATTCGGCCCCAAATATACAAATTGCAGTTGTTCTTACCAATTTTCTTGGATTTCTATAGGATGTGACAGTCAGCTTGGGTCCCAATGGCGAGCTCCAGTACCCTTCGTATCCGCCTGGGAGCGACGGCGCCGGCGAATTCCAGTGCTACGACAAGCACATGCTGGCGCGGCTGAAGCAGCACGCCGTGGCGGCGGGGCAGCCGCTGTGGGGCTTGTCGGGGCCCCACGACGCGCCACGGTATGGCGAGTCGCCGGAGACCTCCACCTTCTTCAGGTCTCCGGGGGGGTCTTGGGAGACCGCGTACGGGAGCTTCTTCTTGTCCTGGTACTCCGGGGAGCTCCTCGCGCACGGTGACCGCGTCCTGGCCGCGGCGTGCAGGGTGTTCGACGGCGAGCCCGTCGAGCTGTCCGCGAAGGTGCCGCTCCTGCGGTCGCGCCCCGCGGAGGCCACCGCGGGGCTCCACGGCGGGTACGGCCCCGTCACCGAGATGTTCGCGCGGCACGGGTGCACGGTGATCGCCTCAGGCATGGACGGAGCCGGAGCGGAGGAGGTCCTCGCCCAGGTCAAGGCCGCCTGCGTGGAGAACGGCGCGCGGCTCGCCGGCGAGAGTGCGGGGCTCGCCGTGGCACGCGACGGCGACGGCTCCCCAGGCGCCTGGGGCGGCTTGCTCGCCGCCGAGCGCACGCGGCCGTGCCACTTCACGTACCAGCGGATGGGCGCGGAGTTCTTCTCGCCGGACCACTGGCCCCTGTTCGTGCAGCTGGTGCGCGCCATGGAGTGCCCCGAGGAGGCGCACGAGGACGACCTCCCCGCCGCCGGCGACGGCGGCCGGCTCGCCGTGCCGTCCGGCGGCCTCGCAGCAGAAGACGCCACCGCGAAGCAGGCGCAGACAGTGTAGACGCCGCTGGCACGCTGCGCCTCGTAGCTGTACATATGTGCAGTAGTAATACCAGTACTACTGTAATTACAGCAGTACAATTTCTACTACACTCCATTTTATTAGGAAAATAAGCGGTAAATTCTTAGTGTTTAGCTGAGAATTATGAGATGGATGATGCCCCCTGTATTAGTGGGGTCAATTGAGTATTTGTCAAAATGGTATTTTGTAATAATCTTATGATCGAGATGAGAGATTGTATTCTTGTGATGCTATTGCATCATTGCTACCTCAAGAATCAAGCATGAGACGTGTGTACCCCAATAATATTTTCTCCATGACGTTGCCATGCTTACACGATGATGATTGATGCATACTTGAATACGTAATCTGCATGATTAGCTCGCGTTGGAAGAAGGCGAGCTTCTTATCCTGAACTGAGATTAGGTCCAACTAAATACTGCTTCGGATTAACAAATACACATAGGAGCCATTGGTTCGCTTAGTATTATAAGCTAATACTCAAATTTTAAAACTTAATTTTAAGTTAATTTTATGATTTTTTATTGTAGTTTAGTTTGTTTTTAAATCGCTAAAAACATGTGTGTATATACACACACGTTTTCTTAAAAAAACATTTTTTGTTTGTTAATAAGTAAACAAAATGAAAATGATAAGCACAATAGTTTTGGATACTATTAGAGTGGTCTTTCAGATACATCCTGATGCCATTTTAAACACTAGTCTCAGATTTTCTAAGACCCATTAGACATTATAAAAACGCTTTGAGTCAAATCTGACGCATGATTGTCGTATGTTCAATCCATCCAAATATGGCAACATTATGTTTCAAGTCAGAATGTGAAGTTCATCTTTTTATTACTACCAGAGCTACCACTCGAGCTAAATAATAAATCACAATCCACAACACTGCCTTTGGCACTCTGTTCTCAGCACTGCAGCATCTTACTTCATATATTACACTAGTTTAAAGAACTCATCAAGTTGCAACTTGCAACACACAACTTTGCATCTTTGGCTACATAAGCATGCCGTTTTCAATGGAAATTGGGGTAGGAAAAAAGAAACTCTCTAGATTTCAACAGCCGACACCGGCCAAGAATGTGTAATAAACTAGGAGGAAAAAAAAACAAACTAGAAGAGGATTACAAGCCAGGGGCCAGATAAGATGGCTATGTACACTGCAGCAGCAGCATATGGGGCAGCAACTTCAGGAGGAGGATGGACATGCTGTTTTTTTCTTTGCCCAATCCAAACAAATCCTTGTGCTTCAGTGTCAAGCGTGACTCGTGCACGCAACGCCTGCCGGTCCAGCTCTCATGCTTCCACGGTTCGTCCAGCATCTGCAGGTACATTGCATTGCAGCCAAAATATTGATTAGGATGCAGTTAATCTGATTGTGATTTAGCTGTATGCCTGCAGCTATACCTGGACAGTGATGGAATGCAACTGCACAACTGCAGCTTAAGAGATATTTTTGCGAGTTCCTCTGGCAGTTCGTCAGCTTATGAGCCGCAGCTAAATTTGAATTTTAAAAGTTAATTTTAGATTGGTCTAATGTGTTTCTTTTATTGTTTTCTGTTTTTCAGCCCTGGTTTTTAAACCACTAACAGTAGAAATATAGAAATCCTACTAACCGCTAATAGTAGAAATATAGAAATCCTACTCTAAAATTATGTTTTTGCTTTGATCATGTGTCATGGCTTATAAACCAAAGCGGAAAAACAAATCTCAGCTAAGCAAGTATAATAATGTAACTGTAGTTTGCAGAACAGACTGAATTAGTAGTGATTACGGAGCCAAGGGTAAAACACAGAGCAGCTATCATCGGGTGCAAGTTGCACATGTGTTTCCATCTACTTTCTTCTGATGTGACATACCAACAGAAAAGCTCGATTTGCATATGGGCAGAGCGATGAATTCAGATATGCCTAAAAGCCAGCTCAGATTTTGGATCAGCTACTACTCTACTAGTACTCCTAATCTGACTATCTAGTGTCTGAAGTTTGGAAGGTTCTGAATATGTGAATCAGCTTTCATAAAACTGTTCAAGAAACTATTAGGAAAACTCAAGACCATCTAGATGAAAGCCAATATTAAGTGCCATTATATCAAACAGGGTAACTAACCATGCGTGGAATGTCTTACAGTAGTAAATCAGAATAGAGAGAAATGATCACCTTGTGTCATTCACAGGCTATTTTGGTGTCAAAACTGCTCAGACATATCGCAAATGATTGAAATGCTGATATCGGATAACGGTAGTCCATGGTGAACAAGTCCTTCCCAATCTTTCCAAACTGGAGAATCACCTTGTCCTGCTCCTGGTTAGTTGGCCCATTTTCATCAGACGCCACCAGCTGAAAGTTTTTCACCGAGGCAACAGTAACCCGTCCACGGAAGTTGAGGCACCAACATTGCAGTTGCTCATGCCATCTAGGAGATTTATTCTTCAGAACCAGCTTTTCTTCCTTCTGAGTGGACAATTGTGAAGTTGCACTATCTATACGAGCTGATTTTGATCTGAAGAAAGAAATTGATGGGAAAGAATCGAGGGCACTAAGAGGAAATTCAGTCTGTGTCGGAGCTTTCCCACCCTCTTCAACAGCTGATGCGGGGATAGAATCCATAATGCAGTTCATCCTTCTTGGACCTCTGCAAATAGCATGCATCGCAAAAATCACTGCAATTTTCTACGAAGTATTGTAGAAGCAGTCAAATCTAGCATGCAATGTCAATCAACAATGAAAAAGGTTATGTATATGGAATTATGACAGTTGGTCAGCCACCTTTTCTATATAGTTATTCCTAGTCAGTCATGTGTGCTCAATTAACACCTAAAAGGCTCATGGAGTTGTGATGTAATCACCACTTTTATCATTGGCGCCTTCTTTTTAAAAAATGAAAATAGATTCAGTATGTCTAATTGATCAATCATGCAATTGCAGTAATCACCCTTGTGATTCTTACTCTATCGATGAATTCACATATTCAGGTCTCAGGTGTTGATGACAATATTTACCAAAACTATCTATAGATTTAGTCAGCATAACAAAAGTGCTGATTCAATACCTTGCGCCCAAAACATTCAATTCGTAGGAAATATGTGAAACTGGGTAATTCCCGGCAGGAACTCTCGGGGAGACTTGGTTCAGACCAACCACACGTGCAGACCGACTTTTTGAAACAACAGCTCCATCATATGGCGGATGGGCATCATAGACAGTAAACTTTGTTCCGAGAAAGTTTGACCTGTTAAAACAAAGGTGGTTAGCTGATTCTTTTAACTGTTATTGTAGGGTCATATTTGGATCTGTAAGAAACAAAGTTTGTTCTAAAGGCTAGTTGAACAAATACATCCAAATACATAGCACTTGATTTTCTTGTACTTTCCAAATTCTAGCACGTAAAGCAAAGAGAGAGATAGAGAGAGAGAGGAAAAATAAAAGGCATCTGATGCTTTTATATGAAACAACCTATAGTAGATCTAAAGGGCCATCCTTACACAGACCACTAAAGAAACTAGAAACAAGTTTAGCTTTAGCTTTTCAGTGATGAAATCTCAAAAGATCACCTTAGCTTGCCAATATAGGTGTTGCTCCCCTTTGACATATCACTCATGTCAAGGGAAATCAGGTAGTCTGTGCATGTGGGCTTCCTGCATTTGCGTGCAGCAAGTAGGAACTTCCCATCATCAGCCAGTGCTGTAAAAAGAAACTTCCCGAAAATAGTAAGCATATATCCATTATACGCCAGCATAGCTGTACTTGATTTGGCCTACCAAATGGGGTGGATAAACAGCATACCTTCTGTGAGTCCAATATACAGATAATATGTCTGAGTAGTCCGGTTTCTTCTTATGAAACATTTCAGAGTGCCGTCTCTTGGGCCAGGCTGCGCATCACGTGGATTAGAGTAAATTAGAACTAAGATAACACTAAAATGAATTTGTCAACCAAAGATTACAGTCATTGAAGTGGAGATGATTTTTAGTGAAATGGAAACAGTCAACAGAGAAATGGCATTTGGGAATGGAATATCAAACTAAACATGTGAAGCACCGCATTAAAAGGGAAACGGATTCATCGGATAACGTTTATGCATCTATCACATTTTCTTGATACACAGTTTTGTTTCTAGCCCAAAACTAGATAAATTACATAACAGAGACACCTTCCAAAAATTAAAACATACTAGAATGCCATGGTTCACAACATCCATTAAAAGATGATTTTGCTGCTTGCAATACATCAGAGCAAAGCCGACATACGCAACAGCACAACAGAATGCAGGGCTTTCATCCTTCACTGCTTGACTAACACAATTCAGCAGCTAACCAATCAATCAGAAAGTGCTGACACTACTTCTAATAAAACCAATAATTCCTAAAGATTAACAAGGAAGCTTCAACGTGATGAACAACCAATTACTAACAGTTCGACATCGCAATTGGAAATTCAGAATGAACGAAACCGCGAACCTGCTTGAGCGAGATGGGGAATGTGAGCTTCCCGGACGCCTCCGGCACGCGCACGATTTCCTTGGTGATTCCCCTCCAGCTCCGGCAGACGCCGGCGCACGCCACCACGTCCTTCCGCGACGGCCACCACGCCTCCGACTCCTCGATCCTCACCAGCACCTCCCTGAGCAGCTCGGGGGGCAGCTGCGCCCAGCAGCTCTGCTGCATCGCCGCCGCCTCCGCCGGCCCCACCGCCGCCACCCGCGGCGCGCCGCCGCCGCCGCCGCGGTGGGACCGCGACCGCAGGCTGTGCCGCGAGATGCTCCCGAACTCGTCCCTCATCTCCTGGATCAAGCTCCTGAACGACATCTTCCTAAATTCCCCTCCTAACTCCACCAAAAAAATCTCAAATCTGCAAGCTGCAACGGCGCCAAGAAAACCCGGTTACGAATTTTCCACCACCATTTCAATCAAATCTTTCACCAAACAGAACGGAAGAATCGCAAGAACAGGGGAGCAATTTCACCGTACTGACCGAGAGAAGTGGCGAGCTAATGGCGCCTTGGGCGTGATGACTCCATGGCGTCGCCGCCCATGCCGGAATCCATCGATTAACACAATAAGGCACCGAACTGAGCTGGAAGCAGGGGACCAAATCCCTCGCGCAGCATGCAAGAAATGGCAGAAAGCCTCACACGGAGGTAGGTATCTCCGCCGGTGAATCCCAGAATCAATCCAAGGCCAAAGAAACTACCAGCTCGAAGAAGCAAGAAACGCTCGAATTCAAGCTCTCAACCCACCAAACAAAACACCCAACATTTCTCTTCCCTCTAATCCGCCCAAAGCAGGCACCAAATTGGAATTGAGCTTAAAAATTCTGCACGGATTCTTGGCTGGAAGGAGGCGGAGGGAACAAGAAGAAGCAGAGGCAAAGATTCCAAGAAACGAAAGGCGGAGGTGAGGAGGAGGAGTAGGTGCCTTGGGAATTTTTAGGTGGGGGGTGGTGAATGGGTGATTGATAGGTTGTGGTGGTGTAGGAATGGTTGGGGAATGCTACTACCTATGATTGCTACACAAAAAGGGAATGGAGATGGAGCTTGAGAGCAGGTAGGATTAGGGTTCGTCCCTTCCTCTTCCTGAGTGGCTGAAAAAGATAGGCATCTCTCCTCTCCCTCCCTCCATGCACATATCCATATATCCATTCACACATTCATTCCAGCCCATTTAATTAACTAATAAATGTGTGTATGAGTACAGCTGATTTAGTAATCCAATCATTCTAAAAATATAACAAGTTTTAGCCTAAAATATTAAAAAGATAAAAAAAATATTTGGCTATCTTTTAGAGCAGTTGAGATATACGAACAAAACTGCAAGATAGAGCTTAAGAGATAGTAAAGATAGTAAAAGTAATTTAATGATAAAATTCATCTTATATCAATAATAGGTTGTATTTGTAATAAAATTTTAACTCTAAAAATTATTATATTGTAAGGCGGTATGAGTAATACAGTAGTACTGGTTAACCTTACATGAGAGCGAATTATAGTACTAATAAGCCACACTGGTGGAAAAGAAGAAACCAAATTATCAATTATTTTGGCATGACACTCTGTCCCAAGGTCACTGTCGTGGTAGGGATGATGCCCCTATAGCCAAGGGAAACATCATTGCTCAAGCTTAACCCAAGTAATACTAGTACTACTCATGATTGATTGCTTTCATCTTTGTGCTAATTAGGCATGGAGTGCAGGACACTTGACTGTACCTGCCCCTCTCTTTCCAAGTGTGAGTGAGATTAAAGCACAAGAAATGAGGATTTCTTTTTTCTGGTACAACTCTGCCAGTTTGGCCAAGCAAAATGTTACTATCATCTTTGCATCATCATCATCCACCTGGGGAAAAACAGTAGAAGGTCCCTTTTAATGTTCAGGTGAAAAACACGAGATGTTTTATTGGGCTTTTTTGCTATTTTATTTCACCTCACATGTGTTAGTGGCCTGCATCAAATAACGGGGATTTTTTTTTTTGCATGCATCCCTTACATGTGAAGGCAGTGGTCGCGGAGAATCGAGAAAGTAAATGACCGGCGTCACTGCATCTCATTTTTAAAATATATTGCTTGTGCATAGAAAGTTGCATGATGCAAAGATTGTAAAACTAAAGATTGTAAAAAGTTGCAACAAAGACATGTGGTTATATATATGATCATCAACAAAAGTTGTTTGTCCATCGAAATTGAGAGCGGAGACATGTTTAGTACGTGAGGGAATCCTGGCACTGCAATAGCAGAGGTGAGATCAAGAGATGGTTAAGTACATGCAAATAATTAAGGAAACCTTTTTTTATAACTAAATAACTTTATTTTAATACTAGAAGCAAAGTACATGACTTATCTTACAATTAGAAAGTCTGGAAGCATCTCTTAGACAATTGGCTATTTCCTAAAGATCCCATTAAAAATGGTTTTGGCCGAAGGTGAACTATTTGCGATGTTATTAGTCATCTCCTAACACCTCAGCATGCAGTGTTGGACTTGGGAGGCTGGTAGAAGAGAAATCTAAGGGTGCATTTGGTTTGTGATCAAGGTTAGATAGGATATATCTATTTATATTTGTAAAGATATGGTAGTCCTGTTTTTTGTTTGGTTGGATAGATATGGTCATTCAGTTTCTTGTTTGGTTGAATGGATGAGAAAAGACGGGATGAAACCAATAACATATTAATTAATAATAAAATATGTTAATTACCATTAATAGATCCATAATATATACTAATTAACATTGAAATAGACTAATTATATCTAATTAACACTAATTTTGACAAGTTAATTTCTAATTAACAACAAAATGTATTAATTATTGCTAATCAATTACTAATGATCAAAATTAGCAAAGGTGGATATCCTCATCCGGTAACTTTGGCCGAATACGCTTATCCAGCATCTTCGTAGAATATTTCCTCTCTGGACCGCCATATCCATCATCGTCCACCAACCAAACACACTAAAAAACTGAATCGCTATCTCCCATCCAGGGATATCCCTCCAACCAAACACATCCTAAACCATCTAACTATCATTCAATGGCTATATTTATTTAAGATGATGTAGCACAACGTGAGATGATGGAAATAATACTAGCTGTATTTAGTGGGGATCAACTCGAACTTTTCTTAGTTTTCACTTAGAGTGCAAAAGGAGAACCCACAAAACGCCTCCAAAGAGGAGAGCGACGTCCCGAAGGCATCATCCATCAATGAGAGAAATAACACTAATTGTATTTAGTGGGATCAAGTCGAACTTGGCTTAGTATTCACCTAGAGCTTTTCAAGCAAAATGAGAATCCACAACGACGCCTCCAAAGAGGAGAGTGGTGCCTCGAAGGCATCACACCTTAGTGGCGCCAGCAGAGCCTATGAGGGCTATTGCCCTGGATCACTATACCTACATACACATGGAGAAGCTGCTATTGACCCAACTTGCACAACCACCTAAAGAGTGTGCGCAATCGCCGTCATCTTAGCCACGAAGCTTTCTTCCACGGCACCGAGAAACCCCACCAACCAGCCCACATCACTGTTTTCAAGAGTGAGCATCGCCGCACTGTTGTGCTCCTTGAACGGATGTCATGTCCTCGGTGCCTAGGCCCACTCCGTCATTGGTTGTCTCACCCGAGCAAAGGTTGTCTTGCCCGTGTGGCCTCCTAGATCCTTAGCTAAGGGGATAGGAGGAGGAAGGAGGTGGGGCGATACCCTCGGCACGGCCGCTAATGGCGGCATGGCCGGTAGAGGACATGCAACGCGGGGTAGAAGTTAGTCCAGCGGAGTCGCCTCTAGTTTCGAGTCACTTTGAGCGCGTGACACGGGAACCTCAGTTGTAACTGTATCTAACTAGCCTCTCTCCGAAATTCGCAATGCCATTGCCATTTTTAAGTTGCGAAAGCTTCCTCGGATTGCTTATTGGCCTACTGGCCAGCTACAACAAAAAAAATTAATCTTTAAACTTAACTTTAGAGTTGATTTTGGAGTTTTTATTCGTAGTGATTTGCTTTGCAACCTTAGCTTCCAAATGCTAAATAGTAATAAAGATAAAAAAAACTTTATTTATATTTTTAAAATTGGTTTTCATTATTTTTATGTGGTTTATTCACATAGCTCAAGCAATGAGATTAAGATATTGCATGCAAATTCGTACTCTCTCTCTCAAAATAACTCAGGACAACAAATCTAAATAAATCTTTATCCAAATTTATTGTTCTAGAATAGATCACATTCTATTTTGGGTTAAGTTATTTTGGGACAGAGGAAGCATGACTCACATCTCTATCCCCAGATATGCTGGCACACAGGATCAAGCAGCTGTCCTAGCATCACTTGCACAGTGCTACCGGTGGCAGCATGTCGTGTGATTTAATGGAGATCGTACTGACGGACGAGAACGCAGGACCAAGCCGCAGACAGTGCAGCAATGCATGTCCGAGGGGCCTGCCAAGTTGCGGGATGGAAATATGGAATCGTCAGGAGTCAGGACCATCCATTTGCCTGTCGGAATGGTCAAAAACAGAGGATTCCCCAACTAACCGTATCAGAGAAACATGACAAGAGCGAGCAGCTGTGACAAGAGACCGCGCCAGCCACGCTACGTCACGGGCTCTATCCAGTTCTCCCCTCTTCTGCAGGAGTATGTAGTATTAACTCTAGTTTTCAGAGAAGTTTTCATGCCGCTTTCATGGACAGGTAGCACTAGTAATGGCAAACATGGGCTTTGCCTTGATACTCTAGCGGTGTGTTTGGTTCCTAAGATGGACGAATGAGTCCGTATTTTTGAAATTCAAAGGAAGCTTAAAGGATTTTAAAGATTTAGGGTGTTTGTTTTGGAAACATGAATCATCACTGAAAGAAAATATTCCCTTGTACATGGGATGACACCGATCTCAGATATCAACTGTATCAACTCATGCCCATTTGTGTACATCGTTCGTTGTCAAGACCGACAATTCAAGTGAACCCACATGTTATCACACCATTTATATACCGCCAACCAAAAAAAAACAACAGTGATCCCATCCCCTTAACCAAATACAAGACGGGACCATGCTATCTCATGTTGTTTCCAAATTGAACGTGAGCTACCATCTTTTTTGCAAGCTTTGAGCTCGTGGGAGAAATAATATTCTGCTACAAATCATAAATGGATATGAGTTCTTTGTTTAGGACTGGAATTGGATATGTGGTCAGGGCATACTAGTATTTATTTGTTGTTAAATTTAACCAATTTGGTATTTGCCCAAATTGCTTACACTTTGGTTAGATTTAGCGGGGTGCACACAGTACTTATCCATTTCGTGGCTTGATGGTCTAAAAGAACACAAGCATCCTTCCAAATTAGTTGTACAAGATTCCATCCTCCACTATATCTAACATGAATCATTGTACATACTAATAAAGAAGAACCTTTGCGAATTAAAGAAGCGAAATAAACATGTGAGCCTTTTCCTTCAAAAGAAAAGTGTAGCGACAGGTGCCTTTTTATAACAGAAAAAAGGGTTGCACAAAATGAGTAGCACACTACACCTTTTACTTGCCTTGTTGAATTTTATAGCTTACGTACTTGTGTTTGTGGATCAAAAGGGGCACACTCAAAGAGGCGGAGATTAATTGAGAATATTGCCACTGGTAGTATATTACACCATGATCCGTGAAAAAGTGTGGATACACCTTGAGTATCTCAAGGACTTGGGTAAAGCAGGCTGGAAGAAAACAAATCACCAAAGTTTCCTTTCCATTTGACGACGCAGATTCGCTAGTGTCATCATCTTTACAAATAAATATATACTTTCTTCGTTTTAAAAAAATATGAGTACATAACACAGTAACTTTTAGACCTACGTTTGACCATTTGGTTCATTAAAAATTTAATAAAAATATGCAAAAAGCAATGATTCATGTTTAAAATATCTTAATAATAAAATAAACCACAATACATAGTTTATTTTAATAAAATAAATGATCAAGCTTATCCCTAAAAGTTAAAAACATCATGTATATTTCAAATAAAAAGAGAGAGAGTATCATTTAACGTTATATTTTGTAGGAGATTGTTAACGCCGCGTGACCTCCATTTTGTAACGTAGATCCATGCATCATCAACTCACTGTGACTATTATCAAAGTAATGCTACTTATGGTGCATTCTAAAGTTCCGATAAATGATGGATGAAAATAAGTATATGCTGTTATATATTTGAAGACAAAAATGAATGAATTACGTATTAGAAAGTTAAAATGGTTTATTTAAAAAGCTCTCTAAGAAATACCGATGTTTTGCCAAAAAAAAAAACAAATCACACGTATGAGCTTGGGAGCAGACGATACTGTTCGCTAGTAAAAGGTAACTGTGCTCTTCAGCTCTCTTTGGGGTTGGATTTTGGAAGGAAAAACACAACCAATTCAGAAGAGACGAAATGCAGGTGCGCTGGTGCTATTGCTCACCCTGCGACCGAGGTTGCCCAGCCGTTTCGGTTGGGGAGTCGTCTACATCTTCGTTAATTTGTCAGCTGATGCAGGTGACCGTAAGTAATCGGACAAGACAGGGCAGAAGGATGAGGCAAGAAGATGCTGCTGCTGCTACTGCTGAACAAACCTGGTACGGTAGCCATAGCCCATGTCGCATCGCACGTGAAATGGATCACTTTTTCCAGCAACGTACTTCCTCCAAAATCTAATCTAAATAAAGATGGGATACATGAGACCTAGATCAACGAATCTGAATAGTCTTATATCATTATATCTCATCACTATCTAGATTAGATTTTATTGAGACAAAAAATATTCCTAGCTAATAGTCTCTAGCTCATGATTTGCAATCGCACCAAACAGCAATTATGCTTGACAATGCACCAAGAAATCAAGACTGGAAAGAAGAGAAAGTTAGAGGATATGAATGCTTGACAACGGCAAGGATCTGCGCTATAGCGGCCTTAATTTGTACAGTCCGAGTTAGCTACAGAGCTCAGTAAATAATGCTCATGAAAGATCTAGACTATCATTTGATGATCTAACTAGTGTAGCTTTATCAATCCATCAGAGTGCCCAACGCTGTGTTCTTTATGGATGACTAGGGGTGTGTTTAGAAGGAGGTGTTATGACACATAAAACGAAACATACATTATTACATAATTAATTAAATATTAGTTAATTTATTTGAAAAATAAATTAATATAATTTTTTAAAGCAACTTTCCTATGAATTTTTTTTTACAAAAAACATACTGTTTAGCAGAGAAGCGTGCGCACGAGAAACGAGAAAGATGAAGTTGACAACCTTGGCTGCCGAACAAAGCCTAGGTGTAGTTGGAATCAACTCTAGGGGATCTGCACCCAGCGTGGCACTACCACCCGACGACTGGGGCGGTGGGCAATGGGTTTGAGGGAGGGGGAAGCGCAACTGCGGTTGGGGGGAGGGTGCAAATGCGAGAGGGAGAGCCGAGGGATCGAGGCGACGATTGGGGGAGGGAAAGCCACAGACGCATTGCGGGATCGTGGGACGCAAGGAGGGGGGATGATTCCAAGAGTTGGATTTCACATCGATGATCTGTACAGTTGAGTGATGAATGTAACAGTGCAAGAGCAAAAGATTAGTAAAATGAGTTGATGAATTATAGAATAGATTGGATAGATTACGAGCATTTGTTTATAGTAATAAATTATATATGATATACTATATATTGTAAATTGAAAATTTTGCTTAGAATAAGTTATCTAAGCAACACAGATGTAGAAAATCTTTAGAAAAATCGTGAATTAAAATGCATGGGCTGAAAAGAACAGAGCCTCCGACCGGTCCATTTGATGCATCTCTCAGCACTGGGCCATGGAAGCAAAAGACGGTGGCCCATAGGCCACATGGCAGAGAGGTTGTTTGATGTGGGAAATAGTACATATGAGGTCCCTCGTCTTATCACAGAATTACAAAATCGTTCATCAACCGAAAAACAAGATATATGACATCCCTTAACTTACAAAGCCGAATCACCCTAGGTCCTTAAGCGGGTTTGTTCCCGGTTTTGTCTGATGTGACATCTGAGTCAGCATAGGATCCATGTGGGCCCCACATGTCAGCGACTACTTCTCTCTTCCTCTTTCTTGTAGTCCTCCTCTTCTTGGTGATCGGCGGCGGGGAAGGAGCATGGCCGGCGACGGGCGGGGAGAACCAGAGGCGCGTGGCACGGCGACAGCGCTTGCTGGCGAAGACGGGCGGTGGCCGATGGAGAGAAGTTGGGTGTCGTCGGCAGCAGCGTCACCGATCTCGACCTGGGCACATCCTCCTCCTCCTCCTCCCCATTCTCTCAGTGCGCGAGACCTTCGAGAAGGGGAGGGGGCGCCCAACGACGGCGATAGGGACGCCCAACACACTTCCTCGCCATCTCCGCCGACGCCTTCAACCATGTCATCTGGCTCACTGTCGTTGGCGAGCAGGAGCCAGGAAGGGCACCAGTGACTCCTCCCCTCTTCTCTTCCTTCCTCTCCTCTCTCTTGGGGTTGAGGCATGGGCAACGGCAAGGAGCTTGGCAGTTGAGGAGGTCACTGACGGACCCTGTGGCAACACTGAGGCTCTTCCTTCTCACCGCTCCTCGCCATCGGGAGAAAGGCAGATGCAGACGGGGTTGCTGCTGCTGTTCTCTCTTTGCGTGTTGACGCTCGACCGAGGTCGAGCTCGTAGGGGGCTTAGCAGTCGTTGGCCGACATTCTCTACCGACACTACCGCTGCCTTCTTTCCTGTCGCGAACATCGAGAGGAAGCGCTTCCACCGCCGGAGAGGGCCTTGCCCTTGTGCCGCTGCAATGTCGCGACCTAGGGTTTGGAAAATCGATTGGATAGGAGGAAGACAAGAGAGGGAATGGGAGGCGCAAGATCGTGGACATGCTTTCCCCTGCCGGCCGTTGGTCGCGCCGACCCTTCTCCCCGTCGGCCATTGCCAAAAAGATGGGGACGGCCGGTCAAGGTCGGTGATACCGTCGTCGCCGACGCCCAGCTTCTCTCCGCCAGTCGCCACCCGCGTTCCTTCCTCTCCACCAGTCGCCAAGAAGGGGAGGATTGCAGGAAAGAGGAAGAGAGGTAGAGAGAGGAGGGGAAGTAGTCGCTAATATGTGAGGCCCACATGGGTCCCACGCTAACTTAGCTACCACGTCAGATAAAATCGGGGACAAAACTGCTTAAGGACCTAGAGTGATCCGGTTTTGTAAGTTGAGGAATGTCATATATCTGGTTTTTTGATTGAGGGACGATTTTGTAATTCGGTGATAAGATGAGGGATCTCAGATGTACTTTTTCCTTTGATGTGCACGAGGTGTTTTGGGCTAGGCCTGTGGTCACTTTCACCATCGCCGTTACAGCTTGGCTAGACAAGGAGGTAGTCAATTGTTCTTTCTCTCATCTGCCAATGGTCTAGCTTCTCTCCGCTTCACCTCCATGGGATGTTTTGGTCCTACATACCTGTTGACGCGAAATTCGTACCTTCGTTTCAAAATATAATAACTTCTAACTATGAATATTGATAGACAGTTATCCAAGTTCATAGCTAGAAATGTTTATATTTTGGGACGAAGACGGAGGGAGTATGTCAATCAGCGGATCCAGGGGATCATGGCAGGGCTCGATCGGGTCATGACTTATCTTATGTTGGTTCTTGTCTTCTCTTTGGCTCCTTCCTCTGGCCGTATATTTATAACCCTAAGTCCCTCATATCCTAGGACTTGTTGAAATATTTTTGGTAGCGCCCGATCTGGTCTTGGTCGAGTCTGAGAGAGAAATCTTCTGCACCCTTCTCAAAGCGGGTCTTTTATTTCCTTCTGTGATCGGAATGTAATTCCTAATTGGTGATGTTCTTCCCAAGGAAGTATATGTGTTCTATATGATTGCTTAGCATTTTCTAATGTCATGGGGTACACCCGGTATGAGTATGGTGGCGTGAAACCAGCTACAATTCACACACATAGTGATACACATAATAGCTCTCGATATAGATAACCTGTTAATATACACATAGCACACATAACAGCGAAACACATAGTGTGTTGAGGGACTAGCCCAAATCTTAGAAGAATATTCTCTTTTAAGGTTGATCCCATTTCACCTCTGTCCAAATAAAAAACTCTCAAAAGTTACTTCGACCCGTCCCGCCCCATCATATCCCATCCTTTTCCATGAAATAAACATGGTAAGAGGCGTAGAGGCATTTTCCTAGATGGAGCGGGGACTCATATCATACACCTTACAGCATGAAGAGGTAAAAATTGACTTTGCCCCAACTGGTTATATGGTGGATCCACCCTGCTGGTCCAAAATTAAATTATGAAATATGCTTATGTCATAAAAATAGAAATCGCCATATTGATCCATAGCTAGAAGAACATCACATCTAAATGATTTTACTCATTTCTCCATAACCTTTCTAAATTTACCCATATAATATGCATGGCTCGTACGGAGTTGGAATAAACCTTGTGGTCTAGGCCCTAACCGGTTATATGGTGGATCCACCCTGCAGGTCCAAATCTTAATTAGAAAATATGCTTATGCCATAAGAATATGAATCACCACATACATCCATAGCTAGAAGAACATCGCATGTAAATGATTTTCTCCAGAACCTTCTCAGATTTACCCACATAATACCCATGGCTCGTACGAAGCTAGAATAAACCTTAGGGTCCCAATCGGTTATATGGTGGATTCATCCTGCAGATCCAAATTTTAATTATGAAATATGTCCATGGAAATCATCACATAGATCTATAGTAAAAAACATCACATCTAAGTGATTTTACTCATTGCTGCATAACCTTCCCAGGGCCACTATCTTAACAATTGTCATGCAGGAGGATGATGGGTTGGTTCGCATGAGGAGGAGGGTGGATGGCAGATTTATCTGGATTGATCGGCAAACTAAAAGGGCCTTTTACGGTATCTTTTACTGCAAGTGGTACAGTAGAAATAAAATCTGACCATTCATTTATTTGGGTATTTTGGGAGTATTAGAAGTGTTCATTAGGGTATTTTTGACTTTCAACTCTAATTTTAATTATAGAAGGTTATTGCTAGTAATCTTGCCGCTGCAGCTCTCCTAATCCACGGATCGTGAGACACGGGGCCGTCGTGTCGGCGGCATCTCACTGCTGGTTCCTACGATTCGACATGCTGCTAACCTCCTCATCGACGTAAACCTTGAACAGGGTCAATGACTCAATGCTCGATCATTTTTTTAATGAATCCTCGACCAATAGATGGCACATATGTGTATGCAAATACTAAAATTTGAAGAAAGAAAAGAGCAGCTATGCATTCCATCTATATTTGCATCTCATCGCATGCATGCAGTCAAGGTATTGATGGACCGTCATTCTCTTCGGATTAGAAGCAAGTAATCAATAGAAAAAAAAGAAAAAGAAACCCACATGATCTTTTTCAGATTTTTTTATTTTTATTTTTAAAAAAAGATTTACAACGATAAATTCCGGATTCAAAAATTTACAAAAAAAATATACTCCTCCTGCCCTCCCGTAGGGCATAGCAAATAAATCGTCATAAGGAAGACGGGGAATATGACGTGAACAACAAGGGAGAGAGGTGCGCCGTGATAATTTTGCAGACGGCTCCTTCTCGCCCTCCGTTAGGGCGATTTATCGCCGAGGAGGGGGTGCGTCGCGATAATTTTGTAGGCGCCCCTCCAGGATGGGGGGCCGCCTACAAAATCAGATAGATCGCTCAAGGAGAGGGTGATTTATTCTCCCCCTACTATAAAACCCTCCCCTCCCTTTGGAAATTCTTATTCTATTCCTCAAAATTCCATAAAAAAACAAAGAGGGGTGAAGGGAGGGGTAAGAAGGAAGCGATGGAGTCCTGTCGGATTACGTACTCGACTGGAGGTAATATATTTTTTGCAATTAACATTTCAACACATTGCAAGTATTAGTAGGGATAATATTATTGCAAGGAATTAATTAATATAGAAACCTTCTGTTAGTAGTAAAATACGGTGTTAGCGGTATAGATCTAACGATGTTAGCGGTATAGTTTTAGTATGTACATATGTTGTAGTAACCCTTGTGACATGTTTAATTAGTTATACATGTAGCAACATAGTTAGTACCTGAAAGGACCTTGATGTCACCTAGAGGGGAGGAGAATAGGCGTTCTTAAAAATTATCACAACTTCATAGCATATTAGAATGATGAAAACTTTCGGTTTAAATCAGAACTTCCAATCGAAAGTTCCGGTCTCAACCGAAAAATTCGGCGGATAACGGAATAAAACACTAGCTATGAATTTGTAGCTCGAACAACAAAATATATATGAATCAAAAGGTGACAAACAAAGTATCTAAGCAAGATATAAGGTCACCAACTATATCAATTAAGCATACAAGTAGATCGGATTAAAACAAGCTCAAGCACAATATGGAAGAAGGCAAGAACGAGCAAACCAAGAAAGGAGACGCATGATTTATTTCCCGAAGTTCGGATCCACGGATCCTACGCCTCCGTTGAGGGGCCACAAAGGCCAGGTCTATTCCAACCCTTTTCTCACGAGGTTGCACAAATGCACTCTTCGATTTCACTCTTGATTTCTTCCCTTGCGGAGGCGAAATCGAAGCCTTCACAAACTTTCCAAGGCACACCACAACCTTGGGTGCTCATCGGCGACGCCTAACCGTCTAGGAGACCTTAGTCCTCAAGATTAACAAACACAATCGAAGATTTGCTTGCTATAAACTCTAGTGCTCAAAGTATGGAGTGAAGCTCACTAGCTCTCAACTTCTCAATCTCTCAATCCAACTCTCTTCCCTTTTCAAATCCCTCTCACAAAGAGGCACCACAAAGGTAGGGAAATGGGGAAGACTATTTGGCTTTGGATGTGTCTAATAATGTCAAAGAACAGCAGCCACTCAAAGGAGGGGTAGAGGAGTTTATATACCCGAGCCTCTCAAAACTAGCCGTTGGAGGTCAAGATTCTATTTTTCGGAATTTCCGAAATGCATTTTCGGACAAGTCCAAAAATCAACAGAAGGAAATATTTCGGACTTTCCGAGATTTTTTCGGAATTTCCGAAAACACCACGCAAAACGACCATAACTTTTTGCTCGGAAATCCGTTTTTGATGATCTTCGACTCTATGGAAAGCTCACTCAGAGAACTACCCAACTCAACCAAAAGGAAGGTCTAAAACCACTCAAAGGATAGATTAAAACTTGGGTTTCTCTCAAGGTAGCACTAAGATAGGTCACTTTGAGCACCGAGACATACACAAACATATCGACGTTGCATCCCTCTTGATAGTATGGCGTTCCTATACTCAAAAGTAGATAGTAAGAGAATTATACTAATAGTAATGTCTTCTTTTCATCTTCATTTCTTTGTCCTAAGGGACACCAACGCCAAAACCGTTTCACCATATATTCTTCAAATGATTGATGCGGTTACTTGTAGTTTCAAATGACCTCGCACGATCCATCATAACAAAGCCGTCACTCGTCCTTCACCACCGGATTTGGTTCTTCAACACCAAGCCCCTTGCTTGCCCTTCACCACATGGTCCATCGCGACCGACCATCGTTTGCCTTTCACCGTCTTGCCATAGTAGCCACTTTGTATCCCACATCTTCAATATCTTCACTTTGTCATCCTTGGTATCTTTAGGTATAATCATATTACTTGAGCATCAACACATTTTCAATCCTTGGGACCTATTTTTCTCATTCAACTCAATGAAATTATTAGTCCCAATGATTCGGTTATTAACTTTTACTTGTTGACCAACCGATTACATGTATAAAAGGATATGAATAAATAATGAGTATTAATCAACACCACAAGTGTCATATACTCAAATATATGTTCAAATGTAAAGATCTCAATTAAATGAAAGTGAATAACTTGGATCAAGTACATGCATAACTAAGGTATAGAATTTGCTTCCCCCTAAATGTATGCATACAAAATGTTTGTGTGAAGCAAGAGTATGCATAAAAAGATATAAAACATTGGAAGCTTATCCTATACAAGAATAAAAGACATTTATCAAATATAGGCATTAAAATAAAACATACCTTCATCATCTCCATGTTCTCAATGTAAAGAGACTAAATAAGAGAAAATGCTCAAACAAAACATTAGTCTCACATGTATATTGTTATTTACATGGAAGTATTATATATGAACATATCAATATGTGCATGAAAAGGAGGAATGATACATATAACTTGATCTCCGTGCACTTCATCCTTGTTGTGATTTAGGTCCAACATTAACGAATATTTCTATCTCAACTTATATGAAGTCCTTGAACCATTTTTCACAATTTTTACTTCCATATCCACATAAGACTAGGACAAAGAAAATGCTTATAAAAATATTAGTCTCGTATAATTGGATTTATCATTAATCACCAAAAGCAAATTAGTGATACTTGAACTTTCAGTACCTTATATAAATACAATATCATTAACAATCATATGAAAACATAGATAATATGTTTTACGAAGCACACACACATGAGCTAGCTAATAGTATTCATGTGCAAGTAATAGTGCTGGCTCTAGCAATATTATTATCAAAAATAAAGAAGAACAAGAAAACAAGAAGAAGATGTAACAACGGAAGAATATATGGTTAAAGTGTTTCAGTTTCACACCATATTATGGTGAAGAATAGATTTAATAATATTAGTATATTATCGATTAATGAGAGTATATATCATATTATGGATGTGAGCAACTTTTTTCCTCGTGTATGTGGGTTGGTGACTAACCTTCTCTTTTTCTTACCTTCTCTCGAAGTTCTCCTGACATGTTTAGGCAAGAAATGTCTTGTTTTGAATGAAATAAAGAAATGGTTTGACTAGATTATTTTTTATGGTTGTTCACTTAAATACCTATCTACTATGATGTGGCATTTTTAGAAAAAGTCAAATCTTATACTATACAAGTCCATATCTTTGCATTAAATTATATATGCTTATAATATAATTTTCAAATCATACAATGCACTATACCCATTGTATGTAGGAGAAATATGAAAAACAATTTATTATCTATTTAATTATGAGAAAAAATCAGTCCAAATTAACATAGATGTAAAAAATAAAAAAATAATATGAAAGAATTAGAGGAAATACCAATATAGTTATATACATACTGATAAGTGATGTCATCATATATCAATGTAGTGAGAAAAAGACTCCATAATCGAATGCTTTACTATTAAGCAAAATTGATGTTATTATTTTTATTTTTTCAGTTGGATCTATCTAACCAAATTAATCAGCCCATGTTAACAAAAGTCCCTATCGTCATGCGTCAACATATCATAAGATTATTAGTAGTAGCTAAGTAGACTGACTCAATCATATGCGGTGACGATAAAATTGTAGTGGGCTTAGCATAGCATGAGACTACGGCTAATGAACAACTCATCTTTAATTATGCTAGAGAAAAAAAAGTAAATTACAGTTTGTACTATGTATTCTTCAAAGTTTTCATATTATATCATCCTTTAACCATTTTTTTCTTTAACCACGACTAACTTTACAATTTTGTTTTAACTTGGACAACCCGATTCTATCCATCTCCAAGTTCAGTGGCTCTACTGCTGCTCCACCTCCAAGTCCAGTGGCTTTGCCACTGCTTCCCACACTAACTCTCTCTTTCTCCTTTTTCTTCTTCCCTTTGACAGTTGGAGAACCGTCAGATCTAGCAAGGAGGAGCCCGAATCTAGCGTCTTCGCTCTCCACCAAGTCGGCTCCTGTCTTCCAAGATCCCTGTAAGCCCGACATCCCCGGTCTCAACGACGACCATGACAATAGCGTACATGACGACGTGAAATGAGAAGAGACATGTCGGTGGCTAGAGGGTGCGGCTGCCGCATGCGAAACGGAGAGGAGGAACGATGGTGGCTCATGGAGAAAGAGAGGTGGTGGCGGTGCGTGAAGCGATAGCTAGTGGTTGCCGGTGGCCTAAGGAGTTTGCTGTTGATACAATTCCCTATCGAGTTCGTTGTATATTTTTCTTTAAGTACTATTGACATGTGGGTCACCGGTCCTTATAATGAGCTAGCTAATGGTCTGAAAGTTACAACAGATATTATAAGAGATAAAAATAAAAGCAAAATCTATAAGTTTATAACATAGTTAATTGATTAGACATACAACGTCATATACAAGACAAAAGTATTCACGTGTGAAGACCTTATAACTCCACATGTTAGTTTGTGATATTAAAGACAAACTCAGACACCATCATTATCATCATTTAAAGTAATAAGTATACCAGACTAATAATACTTATCATTTTGGACAAAAGACACGGTTTTCAAAAAATAACTTTGATAATTATTTTTTATTACAATATATATATATATATATATATATATATATATATATATATATATATATATATATATAGAAATATCAATAAATATGTAATTTTATAGAAGTATTTTTTAAAACCAATCTATATATATAGTCACCGTATTTTTAAAATAAATATTTTAGATGTAATTTATAGTTAAAAGTAGTATTATCAGGAGATGTGTAACATGGCTAGCTTTATACAGTCGTGAAAAAATTGAGATAAAAGGCGGCGATGTACTCCAGTGTCTCCCCCTTCCCTTGACGTAAAAGAAAATCAGCCGTCTCGTCGTCTCCTCCGCTCCTTGCGCCAAGACGAGTCGCGGCTGAACGAGGGGCGCCGGTCTCCACCTGGCGAGCAGAGCAGGGGAGGGGAGGGGATCTGGTGAGCATCTACATCCTCTTTCTGATTCATCTCTCTCTCCCACCGGGGGTACTTCTGTCTGGAATTTGGTTGCGTTAACCCTAGCTTCTCTTCTAGATCTGGAAGAAGCTCTTATCTTAATCCCAGAGCCTTAACCTTAATACAAGTAACAGTTTGTTTGTTCCCCCAAAAGTTTGGCCATGTCCCAAGCTGGATCCGCCCCTGCCTTCCATGATATGTCGGGGAAAGGGGGTGAATGTAGATTTGGGAATGGTTGGCCTAGCCAACAGACAGGTTTCTCGCGAGTTCGATCCCTTCTAGGGATAATTCTTCTACACTGGACTGGAGGCATGTTTTGTTTGTCTAAAAATGAGGAATGAATGAGCCTTTGTTGTTTCTTTAGTATATGTTTGCGTGGGCATTTGTTCCATGATGCCTTTTGGTTTATATGCTTTGGAAATGTTAGACGATTGGGCCATTTTGTTGTCAATATGACTAGTAATAAATGATATAAATTCTGTTGCTTCTGCTTTAACATCTTTTCAATCTTCACTAGGGTAATTTTATAGTTGCAATATGTTCTTTGGGAACTTGATTGGGGTTTAGGGCCTCTAGGCTAGTTCAGCTAAGAACATGTTCTTTTCCTTGTATAATTTGTTTACAGATCACATAAACAATGGTGAAGGCTGTTGTTGTGCTTGGTAGCAGTGAGACTGTTAAGGGCACTATCTGCTTTGTCCAAGAGGGAGATGGTATGCCATCGGTCATCACCTCTTTCATGATTGTCTTGAATTGAATTTTAGTCCTTGAATCATTGAGATTTACTGGCATGTTTGATTCTTAGGTCCCACCTCTGTGACTGGAAGTGTCTCTGGCCTCAAGCCTGGTCTCCATGGGTTTCATATTCATGCACTTGGTGACACCACAAATGGGTGCATGTCAACTGGTAATTATTATTGTTATTACCACGTATATCGTCTTCTCGCTTGCCTAGATGTACTATCAGGATTGATACAGGCTATCATCTGTTGAATTGACTACTTATGATGCACTCGTTTCATGATGCAGGGCCACATTACAATCCTGCGGGAAAGGAGCATGGGGCACCAGAAGATGAGACCCGCCATGCTGGTGATCTTGGAAATGTCACAGCTGGAGAAGATGGTCTGTTCTTTTTCCCTTTATTCCGAATTTTTTGTTTGTTCCATACCTGTTAATGTGCCTATGGGTGGTCCTACTAATGATTTAACAGAACCATATTAGTTGTGGTCTTGTAGTCCTTAACTCATTGTCAATTTGTAGTAATAATTGTTGCTGAGAGTTTATTTCTCTGCTGTCAGGTGTTGCTAATATCAATGTTGTTGACAGTCAGGTAAGTAGACATTCAGGAAAAGAACATTCTCCATCATTTGTTTTATTGGAACCCCCTTATTATTCTGATGTTAACCTTGTCTTTTCCTTCTTTTTTTTTCCTGTGTGTTAACATGGATAACCATTTATCTGTCAGATTCCACTTACTGGACCAAATTCAATCATTGGCAGAGCCGTCGTTGTGCATGCCGATCCTGATGATCTTGGAAAGGGTAATATTACAGACAACTGTTTGTGCTCATTTATTTTCTCTGTGTGCTTGTGTGCTCCTTTTCTTCTCTTTTGCTAAGGAAGATCTCACTACTGTTAGGTCTATGATGACAATGATCACTTTCTATTGAATGGATGGCATAAACATGTTGAGTTAGTAGTCAGAAATGTGTAGGAGTGTATTTGTTTTATCATACCAAGTTGGACAGTACTGTGTTGTAGGCATTTATTTTTAGGTAAAGGATATCTGAACTTTACATGGAAAATGGTTCATGTAGTACTTTAATGATTTTATTTTGAGCTGAGACCACTATTGGTCAGCTCTCTGATCCAGTGATCTCCACCCTGGATGAAGGAAAACATTACCCTTCCTGGTTCCGTCTTGTTTCTCTATGTACATTACATTGTATTCAAGCGCATTGTTAGTCTTGCTACTTGATTGCTACTTATTGTGGCAAGATTGATCTACTTGTTGAAACAAGGAGTATACTACTGCATTGAATAAGTTGTTCTACTATGCCAGGCATTATTTGACTTGAATCTCCTATCTGTGCACTTCATCATAAACCCATAGTTTGTTCGTTGTTTTATTCAGAGATAATTCTCGTTGCAGTGAGGCAGTTATCAGTGCAGCTTAATAACATTAATTGGTTTTGGTGCTCTTTTAGGTGGGCACGAGCTGAGCAAGACCACCGGAAATGCTGGTGGCCGAGTTGCTTGCGGTAAGTTCAGAGGCTGTACAATCCAGCCCACCTGAAAATCAGCTTCGTGTCACATTTTGATGGACTTATCACTTCCTCTCCTTTTCTCTCATTCTTTCCCAATTTTACTTCAGGGATCATCGGACTTCAAGGCTGAAGCCTGGAGGTGTCAATTCACCTTCCATCTACCAGTAGCAGAAGCCTTCACACTACGAGCTCTTAGCCGTTTCGCCTTTACCTGAGTGGCTACTCTAAGTTCTACAATAATCACCTGATCTCTACACATGGTTTTGGTGTACCATTCTGTCGCCCACATCAGTGGCGCCCAATGAACTATGTGTTTGTGTTAAACCTTAAGCTGAAGGGTACCATTTGTAGACTCGATGTTGCTCTTCTTCCTCGGAACGTCGTTACATTTGTTCGCTCGTTTCGTCCGTCCCTTGCTTTTTGCGATTATTCGCTTGTTTCATCCCTTTGCGAGTAAACTTAACGCGAGTTTAAGCATGGCAATCAGTCCCGAGTTCAATTGTTTCACTTATGCTTATGTTACAAGTCAAAATTTAAAATTTAAAACTTAATTTGCAGTTGATTTTGTAGTTTTTTCATCGTAGTTTGTTTTTGAATCATGAAAAACATGTATATAAAAGTTTTATTATAAATTATCTTCAAATTGTTAATAAGCAGTTCACATAAGCATAAGCAAAACAAGAGGCAGCCTGTGGCAACCATGAGCCGTCCGTCCGGACGCCGGTGGTGAAAGAGGGGATCGGATCGTCTATCTATCCGTGGGCCACAGCTATTGCTCAGCAGAGTTTTTCTACGGGGATACGGTTGTTTTTCTTCACCGATGGCCAGCTGCCCGGTTGGTCTGTGCCATCCAAAGGGGGGCGCAGCATAGCTTGTAAAAGTACAGTTGAAACTTGAAACGAGTTGAATAGAACAGCACCACAACGTGCACAAACATTAGGCTGTGTTCGTTCCGTTGAGTTGAAAACTCATCTCTCTGACATGTAAAACGAAACGACACATTTTCTTATGATTAATTAAGTATTTATTAGTTTTTTTAAAAATAGAATAATATGATTTTTTAAAAGCAATTTTCGTATATAAACTTTTTGAAAAAAACATATCATTTAGTATTTTGCAAAACGTGCGCACAAAACACGAGGAAGAGAGTTGGAAACACAGGGCTGCCTAACACAGCTTACACTAACGAAAACATAGAAAAAAAAAAGAAGACAACATGTTAATTAGTACACTAACGAAAACATAGGGGAAAAAAGAACAAAAATAAAAGAACAAAAATTGGATGGCCGGGGCATTCCGAGAATCGAACTCGGGACCTCTCGCACCCAAAGCGAGAATCATACCACTAGACCAAATGCCCTTGTGTGATGGACTACAAACATTATATTATATATCATAAATTTCATCTTCAGTTACGTGCAAGATGTAAACCATATAACCAAAAGGTCCACCCGCACGAACAACATACTCAGCAGCCTGCTAGTGCGGCCCCTTGACAAACGTTAAGAAGACGAAGGGCGCGATGAACAAATCCTCTGACTTACTAAATTTTTATTGAAAATGTATCTACGCAAATGTAATATTGGTAGACATCAACATCTGAATCATACAACGACAGTATATAAGTTTATACCTATGAAGTTTGACAATGTCACAATAGCTACTCAGTTATCGACTGGTCAAGCTGGTACGAATCGATAAATCGGCTAAGCTTAAAAATAAACTGAATTAAAATTTTTATTTTTGGTAGAAAAATTTGTCGAGGTTCACTCATTTTCATCGATAATGGAGATGTAATCATGTCTATACATCGACAAAACCACTCCAAAGCTGTTTTCAATTACCGAATTGCTTTGTATAAACCGCGTTAGATGATCCACAAGCATTACAAAACCTGTTCTAGCTAGAGGTGGAGTCCCAACTTCCATGACACTAGCAATGGTCGCACTAAAAATGTAGAGATAAGACTTGATGCCAAATAGTCACAAGTTGGCCTAATAAGATAAAGCAAAATTCAAAATTTAAATTTTTAAACTTAATTTTAAAGTTAATTTTAAGATATTTTTAACGTAGTTTTTTTATATTGGCTTTTAAGTCGCTAAAAACGCATATACAAAAATTTTATCTATAAATTAATTTTTATTTCTAATAAACCGAAAATGTGGACAAATCCATTGTTGTCAACTTGGCTGCGCCTGCACTTGTTGCCTTGTTGGACGCACGACGAGAATCACTCAACCTTCAGTTGAGCCAAAGAAGCTTCAGCCGCGTCAACCCTTAGTCAAAAAGTAGAGCGAAAAATCCTGCAAAAATCCGTCAAATCCTGCATTAACCTCCTGCACATGAGATGAGCATAAGCAAGCTGTAACTATGTCATGGTGCCAGCCGTGGCAGATCGAAGTGCCTAGAAAACCTTTTGCATCTAGAAGGGCATGCAAGCACAAGAAACAATTTTTTTCTCTCTCTAAAAATACCTTGTGTACATGCAATTTTCTCAAAATACCTTGCGTGCACTCATGACTACAATCTACATCGATCTTTTGCTGAAAGTATATGAAGATCCACAAGGCATTTTTTACAGTTGAAAACATCGATTTCGAGGACTAGAAGAATGGAACGCAAGTGTTTTACGAGGAATTGCAAAGAATTTACATAAACTTCACTAGGAGTCAACACTTGGAAAGGACAAATTTTCTTCTTTTCTGCAAGAAGAATCAAATATTTAGATAAAAAACGATTTCATACATCCAATCAGGCCTCGTAATATCATTTGAATTCCGTCACACAAAATTCATACATCCAAAATTTAATTTTGAATTCATTCATTCAATCAATTTGAATTCCACATTATATTTGGCTTTTTATTGATTGGATGTTTGAAATCAATTTCAAAATTTTCCTTCAAATTCATGAAATCAATTTCGAAGTCAACTACGACAAGACTTCATACGTCCAAACTAGTTGGGTTTTTTTAAATCAAAATTTACCTTCAAATTCATGAAATTTGTCGTCTCGCGGGGCTCGTATTTTGTTTCAAAACAAAAATATGAACACTTGTCCAAACAAGACACACATAGCTATCTATATCCTCCGTTCCAAAATAAATCAACTTCTAGCTATATATTTGAACATAGCCTATGTCAGACATAGCTAAAAGTTGTTTTTTTTGAACGAAGGGAGTATAGTCTATTGTCTCTTGCAAGAAATTGTGCAGGGAACAAGATCAATTGCACTCCATATGCATTAGGATCATGCTAGTAGGTGTTTATTTCTAATGGAGAGGAAGACAAAGTTAGAGCACGAAAAATAAAAAAGTCATTAGTGCATAATTAATTGAGTTTTAATTTTTATAAACTTAAATAATAAATTTATCTGATATTTTTAATCAATTTTTATATATAAAAAATTTTCACATAAAATATATCGTTTAACAATTTAACAAACATGCTAAAAAAATTTGTATCTTTATATACCAACAGCAAGGACAGTCATTGGAACAGTTTGAGGCCCATGCCACATTGCTTTTCCTAATTTCGGAACCAAATCAGGAACATGTGGGAAACGTACAATGATGGGACGCTGGAATCCAAAGGAAAACGTAACCGAGGCAAATCCCGTCCTTCCTTCCCGTCGCCTTCTAGAAGGCAGCCCAGCCCTGCACTGCACAGCTGCACATGCCGTTGCCTAACCCTGATATCCTTCTAGAAGCAGATCAGGAGGAGGAATCAAATCAGCTGGCACCTGTCAGTATCATAAAGCCTGCTGTTTTCTTCTGCAATTATGCATGCATATCCATCTAATAAAGGGGTTGTACAATTAATAGACACAGTGTTCCGGCTGGTCGGCTGATGTCTTCTTGAAGCATGTTTATCGTATCGAAATAATTGTTTACACTTTAATTAATATTCTCTTCGTCCTCAAATAAAACAAAACATAGATGTAATTTAATTAATTGATTATGAGTACTCTCTATTCTAAAATATAAAATAGCTGTATATTAAGACTGAGCGAAATTAATGACATACACGTGGATTATAAGGACGTTTACGACTGGGAGTTTGGATCGAGTATAAAGCTTAGGTTTTTTTTTTAAATCCAACCTCTTAGTTCTTTTTTTCTAATATTTTTTAAAAGTTCACATGGCATAAGGAAAGAGGGTACGAACAATTCTCGAGTACCAGTAAAGACAATGATCAAATAAACATTATAAATTTAAATTTGACAAAGTTCAGAGTAAGACACTACTACAGAAAACATCATAGGTGCCGGTTGGGAACCGGCCACCTATTGATCGGCACCAATGTGACAACCGGCACCTATGTAGAAAATAAAACCGGCACCTTTACCTTTGCTTGAGCCAAAAAAAAGAGAGTCGGCTCGAATCGAGCTGAACTCATCACCCTTGCCGTCGTCGTCGCATGGGTGCGCCACCGCCGCCGCCGCTGAGGTGCACCACCGCCGTATTGGTGCGCCACCTCCCCTCCCACCAGATCTAGCGGAGGGAAGGGTGCGGGCGCCATCGGCGCCATCGCCGGAGGCCGCCGCGGCCTCCTATCCCGCCGCCTCCCTCTTCGTGCCGAGGGGGCCGCGCTCGCCATCAAGGGCCGCGCCGCGCACCTCAACTTCCCGAGCCTCGCCCACACGCTCCCCCGCCCGGAGGAGGAGGGGAGGGTGCGACGGAGGAGGCGATGGGGAGGGGAGGGTGCGGCGGACGGAGGAGGGGAGGGCGAGGGGGAGGGGGAGGGGAGGGCGCGGCNGAGGAGGAGGGGAGGGCGTGGCGGAGGAGGCGAGGGGGAGGGGGAGGGGAGGGCGCGGCGGAGGAGAGGGGAGGGCGTGGCCGGATGGATGGATAAGGATCGGATCGATGGAGAGGGAGGGGAATGCGCACGATATAGGCAGCTGGCCGGCTCGGCTCGGCTGTGTCGGCTCGGTTTAGTATAGGTGCCGATTTTTTAAAAGAACTGGTACCTATAATATATTATAGGTGCCGGTTTTTTTTAACCGGCACCTATAATATAGTATAGGTGTCGGTTCTTTTAAAAAACCGGTACCTATAGTATTGGTACCGGTTTTAAATAATGAACCGGTACCTATACTCTTTAAAGGTGCCGATTTTTTATTTTTTCACCGTGCGAAAGTGAAAAAATGCCTATAGGTGCCGGTTTTAAATGAACCGGCACCTATAAAACCGGTCTCTATAAGAGTTTTTGTAGTAGTGAGAGTTTGTTCGTTTACTCTCCTCTAAAATGTGACAAACATTTACCTATGATAAACATTATCCTGCTGGATGTGTTCTTTTCCACCGAACAATGGTTGACCAACATACCAATATTAACGACCTGCTCAAAATATAATTTTCTTTTTGAAACTAAACCGGAAAAGAACTGCCAATTATATTTTCAATAAACAGGAATAAAAAACCAGACAGATTACAAGAAAGGAATAACAATGATTGCTAGTTGGACAAATACACAGCTCACAGAATAACTTAACAATACAACACACTTATAGTAGACCATCGACGGAACCCAAACACAAGTCATCGTCGTTAAACTTGCGCAAATGCAACACAACAGCTCCAACTTTCAGAGTGAATGCATGTCATCATTGCCAAGCTTGCCAAAGAAAAGCAGCTCCGACTTCACCACAAACTTGTGTCATTGTTACCGAACTCGTCACAATAAATGACCAAGCAGCACTGACTTTCCACGACGAACATCATCCAAAGCCACCATATCGTCACTTCCTGTATGCTCAAAATATAATTAGACAGTGATAAGCATACGTGGTGGGAACTCGGGTGTTTGTGGGTGTCACTGTGTGGATCAAAGCTTCTAACTGTTGTATATGTATATGAGAAAATATAGAAGGGATACTTCTAAGTATATAGAGCATTGGAGCCCACTTTTCGCACCGCTTCTTTTAAAGCTGTATCTCATTACCTTAAAAAAAAGATATTTAACTGTTTGTCACTTTTAAAATATGATGTTTAATAATTTGTCACTCATAATTTATGATATGTGGATCTTCATGTGTTTATGACATGTGAGTCCAATGATAAATTGTTAAATGTCACATCAAAAAGTGACAAATAGTTAAATATCTAAAAAAATTGTATCTCATTTTGAATTTCAAAATCAATTTAGGCGGGCTTTTCTTCATAGTATATATAGCTTCTGTTTGTCAAGGTTTAGTTTCACAATTTGCCAGGAAGACAACTTTAAGAAACCTACCTACACTTTTTTTTTTATAAAAAGTCACATTTCAACAGTTTGTTTTTTTAAAAAAATCACATTTTGTTTTTGATCACTGAACAACCAAAATCGCTACTCCAGCTTGAATTGCTTGCTTCGCCGCTCCGGCCGCTTTTAATTATTCATCAGGAGCACAGGTTTTATTATCAGTTAATATCCGGCAAAACGTGCATGCATGTGCACGTAGTACACAGAAATACTAATATTAATCCCTAATTGGCTAAGCCAAGTAGGCTTCTCCGCGTGTATATATATGTGCCCACGTACACGCCCAAACTTAACCAAAAACCACAAGCATATTTTTTACCCACCAAACAACAAATCGATCTCTGATCTCTCTGTCTGTGTCTAATGTCCACCGTGCGGCCACAGCCGCTGGCCCCTCGCCACCCGCCACCGTCTCCGGTGCAGGCGCCGGCGGCGCCCCCTCCGGTGAGCGCCATCGTGGTGGCCGTCGCGCGGCCGCAGATGCCGTACTACTACTGCGGCCATGGCTGGAAGGAGGGCGTGGCGGAGTCGTGCTGCCCGGCGGAGGCGGCGGCGGACGGTGGCGTGATCGACCTCTCGTCGGACAGCAGCGGCGCCGACGGATGGGACGACGATGACGACGGATGCTGCAGCTGCGTCGACGGCGACGAAGGCACGGCCGGCGGCGGGTCGGGGCACCGCCGCGACGACGAGAAAGGGAGGAGCCAGTTCGGCAGCTGGTGGAGCCGCCAGGACAGCAGCAGCAGCAGCTTCCTCTGGCCGCCGCCGAACGCGACGTTGGCAGCGGAGGACAACGAGCGCGACGGCGACGGCGAGGACCCGGCGGCGGCGGCGGCGAGGCGGCAGGAGGAGGACCGCAAGTTCTGGGAGGCGTGCCTGGCTTCGGGCCTTCCCTGAAAGCCGAAAGCTAGCTACAAAACTGACCATTTTCCAGTAACGTATGTGTGCAATGTTGTTTTGTTCTTTTTTTTTCAGTAAATTGGTTTTCTGTTTCTGGATTAAACAACAGTTTTAATCAGTAACAACCCTGTGGTTTTGGCAACGTTGCAAGCTACAATTATGTGAGTTTGGTGCGTGAGGTGATGATGGAAAGAGAACAAGGTGGTTACCTTACCTTACTTAGGTAGTGTTCGGCGGAACCGTTTTACCAGATCCTCTCTATCTATCGTATTCCACGCGTACGTATTTCAAACTGTTAAACAATGTATTTTTTTTAAAAAGTTTGTATACGAAAATTGTTTTAAAAAATCATATTAATCCATTTTTTTTAAAAAATTAGTAAATATTTAATTAATCATGTGTTAATGAGTCCTCTATTTTTTTTCGAAGAAAATGAGTTTCCAACTCACAACAACAAACTCACCTTACTAGTAGTTGCTTAGGAACTAACCTCTTGATACGTACTGCGTGAGTGCAATCGACGTGGAGGACAGATGGTTCCTCTCCCTTTTTTCTTTCCTTCTCTTTTTGCACGAAAAGAACATTAAGAAATTTCGTTGATATGTAATGCGTGTTAGCGTTGCGTATCCAGCTCCTCTTGTTTTTTTCCCCTTTTACTTCTTTTATTTCTCTCTATGTAAATACAGGGGTAAATTAACGCACATACACGACTGTATCTCCTAACGTAAATTGGCGCCTAAAATCAGATTTTACAAATAAATCCACGACAAATTTTGCATCGCATGTAAGTCATGTACCATCACTACCATGTACTATTGTACTTGAACAAGAATGGTTTGAACTTTGAACAATGGTTGGTGGGAAGTGCCAACGTGCTTAATTGCTGCTTCCATGACTCCACCCACCAGAGGCGATGGTTCTCTGATGTTTCTCATTGTTGCGACTGCATCGAGACATCTCTGGTCCGTCTGAACAACTGGTAATCACAGTAACAAGGGGTAAGTGAGGATACGACAGAGGCGTCGGAATTACGATTAAAAAACGTACGGTTAAGTTTGATTAAAAAAAACAGTAACCTTGGATTATGTCATTATGCCATGCAAATGATGCAAGGGTAAAGTATGTCAAGGCAGGCATGGCTTAAGAAGAAGAAACGAGGTTAAGAAAGATAGCTGGGAGAAGTTGAAATGAGCAAAGCGGATTTGACCATAAAAACTGCGTGTAGGATCAGGCTATGTCGGCACACATTCTCCCAGCAATGGAAATGCATGAAACGCACAACCTCGCATGTGAGATACATATCACACACACGTAAGGTTATATAAGGTTTGTAACCTGCAAGTCCCTGCACATTTTCTCACAGTTACAGGGTATCAATGGCCTTACCTGTAACCTAACAACTCGTAGTCTAATAAGCCACTCAGGAGCTGTGCAAATACTGCAAAATGTGTATCAAGTTAAACAACTGGTAATAAAGAAACACATAAAAGATGCGATGGCACCATCCAAATGGCAAACTGTGTAGCAGTATCAAGTTAACAACTAGTTATAAAGAAATACATAAAAGATAGAATAGTACCATCCAAACGGCATCCATGTGTCTACTATGGAAAGTAAAGCATCCTGGGAGACAGAGTTGCTGGGAGACAGAGTTGCTTGTGCCCTCCAAAAGAGGATGGGTTTCTCTCACAGTATGGATGTTGGACCCCAATCAAAGAGCTCTCGGCTCTCGCAACGCAGTAGAGAACACTGTTTGTATGGGAAACTATTCTACTGTTTTGAGGGGATGTCCCTCTTTATTATTTACATATTTACATGTTACTCAAATAGTTATGAAAAATTTTAAAAAGATGTATTAATATGTGATATATCACTTCATAAACATGTATCTTGAAATTCAACTTCTACATGTCGCAACGAAAAAAACAAATTAAACTATAGCTAGTTAATGTATATTCAGTCAAATTTTTTTTTGTTGCGACGTGTAGAAGTTGAATTTTAAGTTGTATGTTTGTGAAGTGATATATCACATGTTAATATATCTTTTTAATTTTTTTCAAATTTAACATGCAAACAACAAAAAAATATTTTCTTGAAAATTTAAAATCCACTTTCCTGTTTGTATTTGGGCACGACAGAGTAGATAGGAGTAGTATTTTAAGCATATCTGCTGGCTATCGCAGAGACGCTCAAATCACTGAACCAGTCTGAGATGTCGGTCGCCTGAATAGGACAACCGCACATCGTTGTCGGTTGGAGATACTGTTCTCCAATTCAGATTTCAGGTCGAGCAACTTGAATGACATGAACTGGCAACTAGAAAAGGGATGCTATCGACTTGTAGTCCAGCAAGGTCTAAAGAAGTCAGACAGATTACAGTCGCACCTACAAATAAGCAGTTGAGCACTGCAGAATAATATATTTTCATGAATCAGACTTGCAACTAGATATTATATGCTGATATATAATAAAATAAGTTATTGTTGATTCATCTTTAAGGAAAATAGTTTCTTGCAATTTTTTGAATTGGTAGGAGGAGCTAACTTACTGAAATTTATTTATGCGATAAAATCAGCAGAATCACATTTATTCTATTTGTCATCATTTATTCATGGTCATTGTTTAGGTTACAAAGACCATCACTTGACCATTATTTGACCTCATCAAGGACAACAATCAAGGGAATTAATTGAGTTGTAACAACCATATAAATCATCCTCATTGCTCCTTATTGCAATATTAATGTTGCTTAGAATCCTAGACATGTAACACACTAAGGGTGAGTTCTTCACTCAACTTTCCCAACTCACATATCTCTTTTTTCACGCGCACGTTTTTCAAACTACGATATGTTTTTTTAAAAAGTTTCTATACGAAAGTTGCTTTAAAAAATCATATTAGTCCATTTTTCAAAAAAAATATTAAATACTTAATTAATCATGTGCTAATGAGTCACTCCGTTTTTCGTGCGGAGGGAATTTCTTCCCAACACACACAGCCGAACAAAACCTAAATCTCCCTATATAATGGGACATTTGAGATCAATGAAATGAGAGGAAATTTACTGTTTTCACTGTTCATTCTAACACATTATCAGCATGCTCTAACCGAGCAAGAACGGTGAAAGCACTTACCGACACGTGAAGGGTAAGATGGCTCGTCCCATTCCTCTCGATGCCAAATCCTCCCTTTCCCGCAACCTCCGTTGTCTCATGCAACAGATCAAGCGGATTCTCTGAGCTCCGGTGCACCGTGCTTGACGTGGCAGGGGCCGTGGTGCCAGTGCCCCCGTTCTCCTCCCTCTGACTTAGCTAGATGTGGAGGACGACGCTGCGACGACGGTGCCGCTGCTCGTGGCAACACCAGAGCCGGCAGCGCCAACTCCATCACCCTCGCAACTCGCCAAGGGACTCCGGCGGTGACTGACGTGTGCACGGCACCAGAACGCATTCTAATGGAGTCCCCGCATCACTACGAGTCCCATGGGTGGATAGCGAGGGTGCGGACGCAGCAAAAGAAGCTCAACGTGGTGACGTCCTTTTGCCCTCACCACGGCTGGACAGAGCATCATCGCCATGCCATTTCACCATCACCGTCACCGGACTACTTACCGGCGACACCACTGCACACACCGACACCAGCTGATCCACCGGAGTTCCTCCTCAGAGGCACCATCGCCGCACGCCGCGGAGCCCCGCCCTTTTACATGGCAGCGGGCGCTTCCAGCAGCTCTGCGATCGCACCTCCATCTCCACCACCAATCCCTCCATTCCCTGGTCGGCCGGCCGCAGCCGCGGCGGCGAACACACGCCCCGGCCTCCGCTGCATCATCAAGACCGGTCATATCCCGGCCAAGACGAGCGGCGGCGGCAAGGCCAGCCGACCCCTACCCTCGGGTGAGGAGGAGGCCTGAGCAAGGGAAGTAAAGAGGTCAGGAGGTGGGGGGGAGAGGGGGTGCAGGACGACGGTGGCAGCAGCAGATCGACGGTGTGGCGGCGGCGGCAGATCGGCGGTAGTGGTGGCGTGGCGGCATCGGTCCTGGCGGCGGCCACGGCGGCTCCGGACAATGTCGGCCGCACACCAGCCACGCGGGTGCCCGACGACGACGGTGGCGGCAGCAGCTGCGCCAGCGCCCGACGGGGCACGGCTGCGGGCGGCGGCGGCCTCCCCTCGATGGCTGCGGGTGACGGCATCCCTCCCCATGGCGGCGGTGGCACCCGTCCCTCCTCACGGCGGCAGCGGCTATGGGCGGCCACGGCGGCGGTGGCGGCTGCGAGCGGCCACGGCGGCGCCTGTCTGTGGTCGGGGCGGCGCGCCGGCCTCCCTCCCCCACAGGTAGGCGGCGACGGCTTGAAGGGGAGGAGGGGCTAGGGTTTGCGCCCCCCTGCCCTTAAGCCAGCTGGGCCAGGCCGGCCCATTAGCCGCCCCCGCTAATGGGCCGCCACCCCACGCCAGCCACTGGGCCGGGCCGCCTTGCGTGCCCGCGCCAACCCCCCGACCTCTTGGACCAAAATCGGCCGATGGGCCGAAACTGAGATTGTTTCGGCCCACCGCCCAATTATCTTTATAATTTTTGTATTTTATATTTTAGTACCTGACCTTTGGTCAATTTACTTTTCGCAAATAACCAGAGAATGTACACTTGCTCTTAGCACCCTGTAACTCTCTGTTATTGTAAATATGAGTCTATTTTCAGCACTCTATGCATTTCCATGTCTTTTATTTTACAATTACTTTGCAACATTTAATTTATCGCTCTATTATTATTATTATTTTGCAAATATGCCATAATTTCTTAAAATTTTGGCTATCACAATGTAGGTGAGATGGCAACCAAAGAGTTTGATATTCTCGCTCTTGATGGTTCCAATTTCCCTGCTTGGGCGATGGACGTCAAAGTAAATCTGTCGACAAATTGACTATACAGATGTATAGATGAAACAACTGCGAACAACGTTACCCCTTCTAACATGTCTAAATTCTCCGCCTTAAAAGTAATAAGGAATCATATCCATCAGGATTTAAAAATGGAGTACATGTATGAGGAGGACCCACGTGCTTTGTAGACAGCTCTCGAAAATCGATATGAACAACATAAAGCTATCCTCCTCTTAGAGGCAACGCATGAGTGGAACCACCTACGCCTACAGAATTTCAAAACTGTAGATGAGTTCAACCATGCTGTTCATAAGATATGCTCTAAGCTCCGGTTTTGTGAGAAAGAACCTTCTGAAGCGGATAAAATTGAAAAGACTTTGTCTACAATGCTCCTATCAGAACGGATCATTACTCAACAATACCGTGAGAAAAATTTCACAGTCCACTCTTTACTCATTCAGACATTGAAACAGGCAGAAAAGAACCATGAACTCACTGTATGAAACTCGAACCAGCGTCCGTTGGGCACTGCACCATTGCTTGAAGTACATGTGAATGTAAAGAAAAATGTCCCGAATGGGAATACACAGACTGAAAATTCCTCTGGCAAGGGCAAGCGCAAAAGAACCAAAAAACCACGTGGGAACGCCCAAAAGGGGAAAAGCATTTCTAAGCCCAAAAATGATAGTGGCAAAAAGATCACTTGCTTAAGGTGTGGTTGCTACAATCATATTGCTAAGAAGTGCAGGACCCCTAAGCTTCTTTTTGATCTATACATGAAGTCTATGGGTCAAACACAGAACACCCAGAAGCATGAAGCACACTTCACCTCTCAAGCACTGGAGACTAGAGCTATGGACCCCACCCTTGATAGAGCGGGACCGAGCAAAACCAAGACTCCACCAAGTGAAGAGGAAGGCTCTATGGACATCGATGACATGCTCGTGGAATATGCTTCCAACGACATTTTTGGAGACCTCAAATAGGCTCCATAGATTTAATTTAAATTTACAAAAGTAATCATTGTAATAAAGACATGATGTTGCCACACCATTTATCAGTTGTAATAATACACCTGCTATCTTAATATATTCTATGTGTTTTTCTATATTTTGCCTTTATTCTTACGAATTTAAATTCTGCATTATATAGATTGTTATGGGAGTCAATCCAATGGAAGAAGAGATGTGCCTAGTGGACAGTTGTACCACTAACACTATACTTAGAAAAGTCAAAATTTTCCAAACTCTCACAAAGAGAGAAAGACAAGTTTTGACCATCACGGGGCGCGAAGCTATGATTGTTGGTTCTGGTAGAGCCACTATCATACTTTCAATGGATACACAAATAAATATTGAGGAAGCATTATTGTTTCCCGATTCAACACGTACCTTACTAAGTTATAGAGATATCCGGAAGAATGGGATTCATGTGGAAACATATGAAGAAAACAATAGGGAATTCCTCCTCTTGACCAAAGATACTGAATATGGCAAACAAACACTTCAAAAGGTGCCTTCTCTCTCGTCTGGATTGTACCACACATACATCAAACCCGTACCTTATGTTGCATACAAAGTGATTTTTTAGAATGTGGATGCATTTAAAACTTAGCATGAACGCCTTGGCCATCCCGGCATCGGGATGATGAGAAAAATCATGAGCAATTCAAGTGGACATGGTATGAGCGACAGAAAATTCCCGGAATCCTCAGATTTTGTGTGCACCTCATGTGCAATTGGAAAATTAATTTTGAGACCCTCACATCTTAAAATAAAAGTTGAACCACTAAAATTTCTTGAATGCATTCAAGGTGACATTTGTGACCCCATTCAACCATTGTCTGGACCATTCAGGTACTTCATGGTTCTAATAGACGCATCCACAAGATGGTCTCATGTGTGTCTATTATCGACACGGAGCCATGCCTTTGCAAAATTGATTGCACAGGTCATCAGACTTAGAGCGAATCAACCTGAACACCGGATAAAATCAATCAGATTGGACAACGCTGCAGAGTTTTTTCCAAAGCCTTCAATGACTATTGCATGGCTTTAGGAATTGAAGTTCAACATTATGTACCATATATTCACACACAGAATGGTTTAGCTAAATCTCTTATCAAGAGAATAAAGCTTATTGCCAGACCACTATTGCAAAATTGTAACCTACCAACCTCTTGTTGGGGTCACGCAGTCTTACATGCTGGTGACTTAATACAATCGCGTCCAACTGCATACCATACAGTTTCCCCGCTACAATTAGTTCGTGGTGATCCTCCTTGTATTTCCCATTTGCGGAAATTCGGTTGCGCTGTATATGTACCGATCTCACCACCAAAGCGTACATCCATGGGCCCTCACAGGAAAATGGGGATCTACGTGGGGTATCTATCTCCGTCGATCATTAAATACCTGGAGCCCCTTACAGGGGATTTGGTCACAGCCCAGTACGCTGATTGTATCTTCAATGAAGAACATTTCCCGGCAATAGGGGAAGAATTCAAGTATCACACTGAATGCCCAGAAATAAATTGGGATGCCTTTGACACCCTAAAGGAGGATCCTCGTACCACAGAATCTGAACTTCAAGTTCAAAGGATCATTGATTTGCAGGTTGCTGCAAACAATTTGCCAGACTCATTTATTATGAGTAAAAGTGTCACAAAATCATACATTCCCACAAGGAATGTGCCAGAAAGAATAGAGGTACCAAACAAAACTATTCAACTCCCTTCCTCAAAAGAGAGTGGGAGAAGTACGACAAATCCTCGCAAGCGCACAAGGAAACAGAGGAAAGAATCCTCTGACACAGTAAATGAAACTCAACCTCAAGTTGAGAGACACCAAGTGGATTTATCCAATCCATTTCCCACATCAACAGTGCACTCAATTTCTGATGATGGGACATTGGGACACCCCGACGCGGTCATATTGGGAAATACTGAGCCGATAACTGGGGTACATGAAATTTTCATAAACTATGTTGAGTCTGGAGAATCATTTGACCGTAAGACTACAATTGTCGACATATACTTTGCCTCATCAATTACAGATACCATCCAAAATGATCAAGATCCAAAATCCATGGTAGAGTGCAAGAAGCGCTCGAACTGGAACAAATGGAAGGAAGCAATTGAAGCAGAATTAGCCTCTCTCAATAAAAGAGAGGTATTCTCATCAGTAATACCTACACCTCCAAAAACCTTCCCTGTAGGTTTCAAATGGGTTTTCATTCGGAAGCGGAATGAGAACAATGAGGTGGTGAGACATAAGGCGAGGCTTGTAGCACAAGGGTTCATGCAGAGACCCGGCATTGATTTCAATAAAACATATTCTCCAGTCATGAGTGGAATTTCGTTCCGATACTTGATATCACTAGCAACTCAAAAGCGTCTATCTATACAGTTGATGGATGTCGTGACAGCATATTTATATGTGTCACTAGATTCGGACATATATATGAGGGTGCCCGATGGGATCTCTATACTGAATGATAGCACAAATCGCAATATGTATTGTGTAAAGCTCAAAAGATCACTCTATGGTCTTAAACAGTCAGGTAGAATGTGGTACAACCGACTGAGCGAGTACCTTCTGCTGAAGGGTTATTCAAATAATGATGATTGCCCATGCATCTTTATCAAAAGATCCTCCATAGGATTTTGCATCATATCAGTATATGTGGATGATTTGAATATCATTGGTAACACACAAGATATTGATGAAGTCCGCAACCATCTTAAGACGGAGTTTGAGATGAAGGATTTGGGTAAAACCAGATTTTGCTTAGGTTTGCAAATCGAGCACCTTCACTCGGGAATTTTAGTGCATCAATCTGTCTATGTCCAAAAATTATTGGAGAAATTCAATATGGACAAAGCATACCCAAATAAAACCCCCATAGTTGTTCGATCTCTCGATAAAGAAAATGACATTTTCCGACCACGGGAGGAGGGAGAAGAGATATTAGGACAAGAATATCCCTATCTCAGTCTCATCGGAGCACTCATGTACCTTGCAAATAGTATCAGGCCTGACATTGCATTTGCAGTAAATCTATTGGCAAGACATAGTGCTGCCCCAACTAAGCGTCATTGGATCGAAGGAAAACAAATCCTCAGGTACCTGAATGGTACTAAGGATCTTGGCTTATTCTTTCAGAGAACTAATGATCCTAGCTTAGTTGGATACACTGATGCTGGCTATATATCTAATCCCCACAATGCCAAATCACAGACAGGTTTTGTATTCCTTCATGGAGGAACTGTCATATCATGGAAGTCATCTAAACAAACATTAGTGGCTACCTTCACAAATCATTCTGAAATCATTGCATTATTTGAGGCATCACATAAATGCGTGTGGCTCCGCAGAATGATAAACCACATTGAACAATCTTATGGTATTGGTTCCTCAGAATCACCTACCATTATCTATGAGGATAATGCTGCTTGTATTACGCAGATGCGAACAGGTTACATCAAGAGCAACGTCACCAAACATATTGCTCCTAAGTTGTTTTATCCCCATGAGCTTCAACAAAGTGAAGAAATAAACATCTTACAAACAAAGTCTTGGGATAATCTAGCAGATCTCTTTACCAAGCCCCTACCTACTTCCTCATTCGAGAAATGTGTTGAGGGAATTGATATGAGATGGCTCAGAGACTTGCAAGTTTCAGGGGGAGACTCTCTGAATGATGAACTTTGTTAAACGCTTCACATTGTACTCTTTTCTTTTATGAGTTTTTACCAGTAGGTTTTTCTCATACAAAGTCACTACTAACTTCTGACCCTTATGCCACGCTTTCTTGTCACAACGGCAAGATTTGGTTGCAACAAGGGGTGTTATCGCAACCATTTATATTTTCGGTTGCGATAGATGGAATTTTTGCCACGTAAATTATTTCGTAAATTATTTCGTGGCCCTAAGTACAAAGATCGTTGTAATAAGTAAGTGCTATTGCAACTAATTGTAAATTGGTTGCAATAAGTCCTTACTATTGCCATGATTTGATTTACGTTGCGGGCATTTTTATTGGCGTTGCAATACTAAGATCATATTGCAACTCTTTAGCTGATGGTTGCAAAAGCGCATCTATATTGCAACGAATATGATCGTTGTATGTAATAATCATTTGCGTTGCAAAAGAGTTGTACATATAGCAATGAAAAAATAAGTCGTTGCAATAACTATGGTTCAAGAGCACAACGCTTTTAGTAAAAAATAAAAAAAAGAGTTTCGAATATGAGACCTTGAAGACCACACCATATTTGTTTTCTTCATTAGCCATACGTTGCAAAAAAGATTGTACATATAGCAACGAATACTAAACCGTTGCAATACCTAAGGTTCTTGAGCACGATGGTTATATAAGTAAAAAATAAATGAATAAACAAATAAATCACCACCAAGTTTCGAGCGTGAGACATCTCATCTCAGGGCTAGGATAGGTGTTTACCACTACATTCTTTATGTGTTTGTGTTAATAGTACTGACAGAAACTTTTTATAAAATATGTAGAACGTATTTAGGTATTGAAACATGATCTGATCTTGTATACTGATTTACGTACATGTGCAGGATCGGTTGCCTTCCTCCTTCCTCTTTCCAAGACTGTCGTCACCACCGCCTCTTTCCCCAGGCGTGGTCGCGGCCCTCCTTGCAGCCAACATCGTCACGTCCTCGCTCCCTGCAGCTGCTGGTGTCCTTGTCGCTGCTGCCGCTTGGTCACCATGTGTAGATATATATGTAGCAGGAGTGAGTAGATACACATACGTATCCTCATCCAGTTTGATTCTCGTGCTGTTGTGAGACACATACATAGGACAAGGCTATGGCTGCACGCCGGTCCAAGGTAGATATATGTATATATAAACTATATATATAGAAAAAGAAAATGGGACTGATTATTAATTGGTTCCAACGAATGACGTACTAGTACAAATTATAAAGGTACATGTATATAGTATGTTGCTACCTCTTGTACAGTATGTTGCTAGCAAATATGCTGCTTGCTGATACCATGTACATATATGCGAGCAGCTAGCCAAGCTATCTAGAGTTCGTATCCCCTCAGTAAGCAGGACTAACGACATGTAACCACTAATTCGTTTGAACATCTTAAATAAGCTAAAAAGGAAACTTGTAAATTTTAAAATACGACATGCATTTTGGTGTGGTTTGTTGACCACCAGAAACGTATTGATTGATGTCGCCTCCACCAAGGAAGCATAAGAAACACTAAAATATTGAGAGAGGGACTCAGGCCCTCTTCAATTATTATAAGTTCATTGTTTTCTGAAAACATGTCTGCAAAAATATCAAATAAATGTGCAAAAGTTCACATTTTCCGCACTTCTTCCATGAGCAAATTTTACACAAAAAAATCATCATCAGAATTTTCTCCTAGTGTACCGAATCGAGGGACGACTCCATCAGCAATGTAAGTGTCATCTGGGTCTTCGTCTTCATCAAACAGGTCATCGTCAGGTTCAGCCATTGGTGTTGCAAGAGTCTGCTCAATAACACAAGCATCAACACTAACCCCACCAAGGTCAGACCTACTCCAAGTTGTCACATCTTCATTTTGGTGTTCAAGATTCATATCTGCCACTCCTACAACAACTGAGTCCAGATCGAGCTCACCCATCTTATTAGTACCTTCTCCTTCAGGCATGGCAAACAGGTTTCTAGGCTGCACTCTAAGGACACCACACCAATTTGGTTTCCTTGGATTTCTGGCATAAAACACTTGCTCCGCTTGTGTGCTCAAGATGTAAGGTTCATTTGAATACCTAAACCGAGTGATATCAATATGGATAATCCCAAATTTATTCTTACTGTACCCTCTGGATTTATTCAGTAACGTCATTGCTCTTGATGATTCCTGAAGCACCACGCCTATGCCGAAATCTGCTACCAGCCAATGTCATGTGTGAGTTATCTTTAGGGACAGATCATCCATGGATATATACTATTTTTAGGGACAGACATCTGACGCTAATGCGGTGTTGTGGTGTACTGATGTAAGAGGCCAAGTAGCTATTCAGGTGTGTATATGTGAAACCAAGTTAAATAAATGGGCAGAACATGGACTGATCTAGTGTAACTAATATTGTTAGTATGAATATGAATTTCCTGATTCAGTTATTGTGAAATGGTACCTGCTATGTTGAGTTATATGTCAACATTTGGTGTACTGCTATTAGTAGTATGTTACTGAAGTTAGTATGCTACTGTTGTCAGTGTGAACTCTCCCTTTGATTAGATTGTGTGAAAATGAATCCTAGTGTCAAAATGAACTTTATTTTGACAAATTCTGATTGACTCTCTTTTTTTGGTTCATTTGATTTGACAAAGTGAAATTTAAGAATGCTATATTTGTGAGGTTTTCAGATCTGTTGAACTATAGTTGATCTAAAAAATTAAAAGAGCTGCTATTAAGATCACCATGTTTATTCTTGCTTAAGTTAAATTCTGCCAAAGCGTAATACTCCACCTTTCTTTAACATGTTTATTTATCAACCATTGTCTTATGTATGCAGTGACACAAGTGATATCTGGACTCTTTATGTTCATTGCAAGAGGGGACTTCCAGATATGGAGTATGTAATGTTCAAAATAGATAGGGCTGATGTAAGAATGTCAATCTTGACAACTATTAAGGACCAGCTTGGGTATGCTGTCTGAGACTTTTTATACTACAAGAAGCGATGTGGAAGAGATGTAGCTACTCTTCAGGCCATTGAATATAACAAGCATGTAGAGATTATGGTACAAGAGAATGAGAGGGAGAAGGAAATTAGATTAGTACTGTCACAGGAGGAAGAGACAACACAACAAGTGAGCATAACACCCCTCAAGCGACCAAGGCAGCAGCAGCCGAAAGAAGATGAGCATCCGTTTATGGATGAACCCATTGATGCATACATGGAGTGGCTAAAGAAGCAGCCAAAGGACAAATACAAAAGTATACCATCTATGTTTCTGCATATGTATTCGTATTGTTTATAATCTTAGCACATTTATATGAACTACACCTTATCTAACATGTTTTTGGTGACCAACAGATTTGAAGGAAGGTTCTAGGATTGCAACAAAAATGACTTACAAGGAATATTTAAAGCTGAAAGGGGACATTCCACAAATTAGTAATTAATTTTCTTTCTAAACCAATTTATTATATTACTACTAATTTTTTTAGAACTAAAGCTTTTAACTTTGTGTGCAGTGGCATTTGTCGAGCAACGTGACAGTGGTGGCATTACATTTGAAGACGATGAAAGTAACGGAAGCAATGTGACATCACCCTCAAATAGGCCAAGCCATGCAAGGAAGAAAAGGGAAGAGCGAAATGGTTTGTGATCATTCATACACTTTTAATAGTGGGTTCACATATCTTAATTGAGAACTAGAACAACTCAAGTTTGTTATTGTCATTTTTGCAAGGAGATGGCTCCAATCAACGCAAGAAAAGAGGTCGTGGCGTTGTTAAAGGATTAGCAGTAACCGCCAAGAGAGTTAAGGAACGCACTCAAAAACTCCCAATTGAATTTGGAAGTCGTGGAGGTCCGATTGGACCAAACACCCGTGCATTTATCGATGAGGTCGTACTGTCTACAAGAAATTGGGCCCCACTAATTGGAGTACACAGTTGGAAGGGTATAAATGAAGGTGTCAAAGAAGAAATTGCAGAAGAGATACTGGTACATTGTGTACTATTTTTTTCTACTCTTGTGACACATAAAATTAATTATGGTAAACAATTTGATTGTTTTTTAATTGGGAACAGCTCACGTGGAACTTCATCAACATTGCCACTGAGGATGAAAAAAAAGAGATAATATGGAAAATTGCTAGAGAGCGGTACAAAGGATGGCGAGCAGCTCTAAGTGCCACATACAAGCTTTATAATAATTATGGTGAGAGAATCCAAAATAAACCTGAAGAAATAGACCTTTTTGAGTGGCACTACTTGCTGTTGTATTTTGGAACTGATGAATTCAAGGTCAGTTCGAGTAAAAACTACTTTGTCAAACAAACTTTATCAACCAACGTTGCATTGTTACATACCACTTGTTTTCATTATGCATAAGGTTAGCACCCAGAACTCCTCCAACCGTCAGCAGCAAAAAACCCAGCATGTGTCTGGTTCAATGAACTTCTCCCAGCGCAGCTTTGATATGGTAATCATTACGCACACTAATCTAGTCCTTCTATTGTATGATGCAATACTTGTGTGTTGAATTATATTTTGGCATCCTATAGAGAGATAAAGATACTGGTGAAAAGCCAAGTGATCATATTCTTTGGAAGGCCACTCACACAAAACACGGCAAATGGTCAAATTATGCATCATTTCAAGTATATGTGAGCAAATCTTTCATCAAGCTTTTTTCATAGCTACTGGTTGTGTCAAGCAATGCAACTCTAACGAATTTTGTTATTTGATTTAGGAAAATGCAGCCTTAAAAATGGCTGAGATTGAGTCAGAACCTAATAGACAAGCACTTTCGGCCGCTGAGGAGAACATGATTTTCCAGTCATGCTACAAAGAAACCACACAGATAAAATCATCCAAAGTACACGGGCATGGATACATGGCTAAGTATCGAACTCGCAGAGATCTTATGAAAGAGAACCTTGAAGTACATGCACGTGCTGAAGCTGCAGCCAAGGAGAAGAGAATTGCTTATGAAGTAGAGATTGAGAAGCTGAAAGAACAGCTTGCACACGAAGCTGCAGAAAGGGAAAGGGAGAAGGAAGAAAATAGGAGAAAGATGCAAGAGGATCTACAAAATGCAAAGAACGAAATGAGGCAAGAAATGCATAAGATGCTAGTGCAACACAAAGATGGAACTATGAATCAGGTAATATTTCATAATACTTTTTTATCATTCGCCCTTTTAATAAACTCATCATTTTGATGCTAATCTTTTACCTCAATATTTGTATGTGTAGAGTACACAGCAAAACAATAACAACATACAAATTGAACCAACCACACAAGAGGGCGATGAGACTGATGTACATGCAAATGATGAGAATGAAGATGCATTACAACTGGTAATCACATTGTTGCTCTATGTTCCAAGTAATCTTGAGCTATGTACCTTAAACTCTAGCTAAAACCGATTGAACAATTTAATGTTTGTAGACTCAACCAGGAAGCGTTGTCACTGTACAAAGAGCTGCAGAACCACCTACTGCTCGCGCCACTATATCCGCTACTAATGTTAGCAAAAATCTTTTGAAAGAAAACACTGCAAATGTGGCAGCACCAAAGAAATTTGTCACTACGCAACAGCTGATGAATAGAACAAGAAATTCTAAAAAGAAGGTAATAACTACAATATGTTATGAGCTAATTGGAAACTAAATTGTGCTCATTTTATCATGGCTCTTTTCTGGACAGACCTAAACTAACACTATGATGCCATGAGAAATAGATATGATTTGGATGTAATTTTTGTTTTGTCGTGTTCTTTAATATAGAGTGCACAAATCTGCCATTTATTTAACATTGGTGTGCATTTAAAGATTATAATTTATCGTTGTCTAGAACTCTAGTTATGATTTCTACAAGTAACTGTACTGTACTGCTGCTTGTACTGCTGCTGCCTTAAAAATTAAGATACTTTGATAGCAAAATGGTTGTACATATATTATTTTTCTCAATTTTTAGTTCTACTTTTGCTTAGTTAAATTGGCAACACTCTCTTCATAGTTTTGATGAATTCTTCTTTTGGTTATTAATTACCACCATGCTCTATCTAAGTATCTTTACATTTTGTGCATGACGTAGTGAACCTAATATTTGTCTAATACCCCAATCTTGTTCTTTTGATCAGTAGGTGGACAAGGTTTGAGTGGGTGGCTCATAATTAACGAGGACATAGCTGAGGTGATGACATGTTGCTGCTAGGGAAACCTTGAGGTGCTGCATAGATGCTAGGAAGTCTTCTACTGCTGCAAGTTTTAAAAAGTTGTGAATGATGAGTGAACTGTACACTCCTTTATGATTTTAGCTACTATTTCAATGTTTTGTCAACTTATTGAATGATTGGTTATAATTAATATATGTGAGTGTAATTGCTTTAGATACGGTTTTATTGTTTTTTTGCAATGATGATAATTCAATTGCTACCGGCGTTACAATACAAACTATCACAACGAGCTGCTATGTGTGGCAATAAGATTATATGGCAACGAACTTATTTGCGTGGCAATATGATATATGACAACGAATAAAATTGCGTTGCATATGGTACTATTGGCACGACATGACTACGGTGGCAACAACATATGATCTCTCGCAATGAATGAAGTTACGTGGCAAATGATACTTTTGCCATGGCACAACGATCGTGGCAATAACGTATGGTCTCTTGCAATGAACAAAATTGCGTGGCAAAAGATGCTATGGCCACGCTCAATGAACGTGGTAATAAATATGATCTCTCGCAACTATTAAAATTTCGTGGCAAATGGTCTACTTGCCACGGCATGGAGATCGTGGCAATAACACTTTAGGCAACAAAATTCTAGCGTGGCAATACAGACTATTGCAACGACATTGGTCGTGGCAAGTGTCTCTATTGCTACGACATTGATCGTTGCATGTACCATATCTTGCGACGACAATGTTCGTGGCAAGTGCTTATATTGCCACGACCATGAATGTTGCAACAACGTCCTATTGCCATGCTTGGCAACAGACATCTGTGGTTGCAAGAAACCCTAGCACTTGCAACGCCAAACTAACAATGGTTGCAATAACTTAATGCAACGAGACCTTTTGCAACCATTGGCAACGAGACCTTTTGCAACCATTGGCAACGAACACGATTTGGTGGCAACATCTACCTTTTGCCACCAAATTGGGCATATTGCAACGAATTTTCATCATTGCGCAAGGGTTAGACATTAGTAGTGAGTTTTTAATGAGACCATGTCTGATGCAAGCATATGTTTTATCTCATGTTTTTTTCACAAGGGTTTTTCTAGAGATAAAATAAGACATCGATTACTCCTTAAACCTTGTAGGTTCATGTTAGAGCAATCACCAATCAAATTATTCCTATTTTTTTCCACAGGGTTTTTCGAAGGAATTAAAGAACAAATTGATCTCAAGATGGACTCGATCAAAAGAGGAAGTGTTACAAAGACCATTACTTGGTCATTATTTGACCTCATCAAAGACAGCAATCAAGGGAATGAATTGAGTTGTAACAACCATATAAATCATCCTTATTGCTCTTTATTGCAATATTGATGTTGCTTGAAATTCTAGGCATGTAACACACTAAATCTCCCTATATAATGGGACATTTGAGATAATGAAATGAGAGGAAATTCACTGTTTTCACTGTTCATTCCAACAGTTTATTCCTTTTTTGCTATGCTTTTCCCTCGATGGTTCACAATTCAACTGGACCTTAAGATAAGTTCTCTGCACTTTTCTTGATTACACCGTCCTTGTTCTAGCCTTGACATTACCTCCCACTACCTACAACTAGATGTTGATAGTTTCTTTAATGACTTTATTATAACCGATAGAAAAGTCTTTTGGGTTTCAACTGATTGTCATGCCACATTTGGAATCAAATAAAGGTTACTTGAATGTTTGCTTACTTTATTCTGTTCAAAGGCTATTAATCTATAATACAACTAATGTTTTGTATCTGAAATGGAAAGGTAACCTATATATATGTTGGTTTCTTGATTCTGTCGAGCCATCAATCTACTATCTCCATTTTAGGATAAGTGACAGCGTTGAATATCCTGTTCAAACTTTGACCAATAGCAATTTCTATGTTGTTATTGTTGGTAGGTTAATAATCTCATTGCTTAGATTTATTTCACATCATACTGCCATAATAGTATTGTAGAGTTTCAAGTATATAAATTCTTTTGTTGAAAAAATAGTGGTCAAAATGTGTATAGTTCAGTCAACACTGTCAATTTGGAGTATAGAAAAGGGATGTAGTATAATTTAGTTACCTGAAGTGGTAGAGAGCACACATGTGGAGTACAAAACGATCTTCAACTATGAAGTGAACCACTGAGCAAAATCATCATGAAAACCACCATATATCTGCTATATGAAGATTCAAGCATTCCAGAGATTAAAAAATCCAAGCATGTTGGTATGAAGACTATTACAAGTACAGACTTACCGGGTAGCTTTTGAGAAATTAATGAATACATGAATAATTTCATAGGATTCTGTCCAAACAGTTTCCTGCTTCTATTTGAAGGGTCTCAGTCTCTCGGCAAATCTTTACACAGATTCTGGCATTGATAAGCAGCTTTTCCACAAAGCAGAATCATTGATTGCTACCAGAGTATCAAGAGACATAAATAGTGATACTGTATTACTGACCTCTTCTCTGAATTCACAAAAACAAGTGAGAAATCATCAACATCAGAGAAGTAAAGAATTGCTTCCCATGCTGCTGATATCAGTGTGTATGCTCCCGGATGAATCTTCCTGTATAGACTACATTATAAATTTAGCTTCATAAGAAAAACTTCAAGAATGTTTCTGTTTCTTAATGTCAAAAGTAGAATAATAACATGATATCCCCGACCCCACCAGTATCCTTTTATGTTCTCAGTCTAGAGAAAATTCAGTTCATTAAGATCTCAACAAAAATGCCATATCTTTATTTGATCTGTGGCATGATTGTACAAAGCAGCACAGAGAATGTAAGCCGATTAGGGCCCGACATCATTACGGCTTTGACCACGACTACACCATGTTCAGCTTGCATTATACATGTATTTACACGAGGGATCACCAAAGAAAATCATCTAAAGTTTTGACAGCCAGGTCCATTTGCAAAATGGCGATCCAAGCTTTTCAGGAACTTCACCATCTGGGAGAAACATCTCTACAGTAGTTGCATGCACAGGTATACGAGTGATGTAATGATCCACCAGTGGGACGATAGGCCAGAGGCTGATGCTGCATCATGTTAGTGCAAATGTATTAGAAAGTTACCACCAAAGAGAAGATATTGAGTACTTTTAGATAGAGTAGGGAGTGAAGAAGTCATCAGATTACATACACAAAAGATAACAGTGTAAAGCTCCATTTGGCATAGCAGTGGGTTATCATAATCTTGTTTAGTGTAACCGCTTTTAGACATTTTGGTGTTTGGCAAATTACTTTTATTTAATCTATTTTGCAAGCAGTGTTCCAAAAATATGGAACAATTGGGATAGTTGATAACAATTTTACCTAACCTAAATTTGTTCTGCAAATCAAAGTATAGTGATCATCGGTTTTCATTTCCATGACAACTTAAAACAAATAAGTAGTGCAACACAGCAAGCGCAGAAACCACGAACTAAGCTTTTAAAAAAGAAAAGTTTGTATATCTTTGTGCTTGTTTCATTCTATGCCAGGAAAGTTCACTTTATACACTACATTCAGATTTGAGGAAAATATTTGTTATCTGAAAAAGGAATTAATAATTAGCGACATAAGAATATTGTTCACGGAAGTTTTAGTTGTTGTAAATAAGGCATGATGATGTATGCTGACTTCACAATTCTATATGGTATTTTGTGGAGTTCATGAAACATGCTTTACTGGCAAAAAAGGAAAATCAATCATCTTGAAAACAAGACAGTGTTCCTTGTCAGGATTTTCATTTCATGGATACAAGATACGGTGACACAGTGTCATGGTTTTTCATTATACTTAAGGCAGGGTAGTCTACCTCAACAATCATCCTGCACTTGTAGAAAATAAAGTGTCAAGAGTTACGACCCGTCACAAATTCAATTTGCAATGGCAATGGATGATCTGTCACCTTACACTAGTAATGGTAAAAACATCTATAGCTGACCTTAGTTACTACTCTTATTGACAAAGAAACTTTGAGGGAGAGATTTTCATATCAGTAGTTCAGTATCATGTTGGAAATGGAAAGACACTGATTTCAAGCTTGTAGCCCCAAATTTTAGTTGGTACTCAACTGATTTATGTGCCCAGGTGGTCAGATGCTAGCCAGTTCTCAAGTTTTAAAGTCTATAACAAATCCTAATCCTGTTATCCAAGGTTCAATTAAGAAGACACCAAAGAAAGAGGCAAACAGATAACTGGCTCTGAAATTCTCCCCGTGGGTCTTATGCAGTCCACAATAGTTCATATGATATCAAAACTTGAACCCCTAGTCAACACAAATAGCAATATCTCACTATAATTCCACCGATTTACAAGTTTTGTTAATACTTGATTAGTGAATTCTGGTGATGGTTCTTTGTTACTAAAAAACAGTTGAACTCCCCACTACCCCCAGCATGCATTATGAGATCCAACTAGCACGCTAACTGTACCATCTATAGTATCAAATTTTGGCTCAAACTTTGACTTACAACATGCGTACACTCTAAAAATATAGATATATTATTGGCAAATCAAGGAAAAGTGACTCACAGGTAGATGATGCAGGTAATATTGATGAGAACTTGTAGGGATGCTTGAGTATTCCCACACTCTCACTTGGTGGCATTGCATGAAAAACAACAGAGGGAAGTGGGGACAATGGGATCCTTGGATGAAATGATGGAGGATCTACATATGGACCTGAAGCTTCATAACTATTTGGAGAAGCTACAGGTGTCATATGCCGGAATGAAGGATCCATGTGAGGAGCTGAATGGTGTTTAACATCGCTATGTAACTTCTTGCGCATACAGCTAGAATCACAACTCACAAAGGTTGGTATGCTGTGCAGAGGAGCAGGAGCAGGGGGAAGTGTTGCAAACCCTGATGACTTAGGTCATGGTGGCGATGGTGGTGGTGGTGACTGTGGTGATGATGGTGGTGGTGACTGTGGTGATCATGATTGTTGTCCTGGTGCGTTGTGTGGGGTTGATTATAGGGTTGAGGAGCTGGACTTGGTGAATGTGTACTACCTGCATTGTTCAGTGAAATGCTGAAGATAAGAAGATAGACTAATAATCTGTTTTACTTTGCCGAACACAGTGTGGTTCAAACCCAAATTTCCTGAAGATGATTTTTTTAATGTTTGAGCCAGTTCTTTCAGTCATTGCAATGATGGTTGTTTTCTATCTGCCCCAACAGCAAGGAGAACAGATGTTTGAACAATTGTAGGAGGGGCAATCGTTGAACCATCCAGATTTGTCAACGTAACGTATAGGATCTGCATTCCAGAAAGAAAAAGGGAGTTAACCAAGATGAATAAAAAACATGCTAATGATACAATACAAAGGTAGAATAGAGTTTTAGACAAAACATAACTGTAGGCAGTAGACTTTCTACACTTAAAAATAACAAATGGAATTACAGATTAACAATATCAGAATTCAAGTTTTTGTGTCTGCTAGCATGGAAATCAACAGAAAAGAAACATGCCCCTTTTCAAACACATGTTTCTTATGCTTTCAATAAGTAGCAGCACACAAATGTTACTGGTAAAAGAAACAATGATGATAAGTAAATTTTGCTTTTCTATTCATTATCTAAAAAAAGTAAATTTTGTGATCTCTTTGGTCAATAAGTTGGGGGTCTTTTTTTAATAAAGAGCACAAAAGGTTGCACATTTTGTAATTTGTATTAGCGGGAAAGGGCTTAGGGTACAAAGATGTTAATCCAAAGCGACCACAAGAGAGAAGAAAAAAGGTAGGGGCCCCTGGCTAAAAGCACTTAGAATTACAAAAGAACTGGCTGTACGACATCATCAGTGGTAGTAGTTCTCACAGCCTGCCATTTTGCGTCCTCTTCTATGATAGTGATCAAGAATGGACTTTGAATTGATCAAGTGACAAACAGTAGCTAGGTTATTTTTTCCATTGATAGTAGATAGAATTCAAGTTCCTGCTACTAAGGCCTAAAAGAAGTCAAAAACTAAACTGGTGTATGGGTCATCCTAGAAGTTAGTAGCTGTCATCAGCTCAAACAATGACTTAATCATAGAAAATAGGTTTGTATTGACCAAGTCACACATATGATTTGATTTTTGTGAAGAATAAGAATATCTGCCCCCAAGACAGAAGAATAATACATGCGTAATGCTTTAGACTAGGTATACAATGAATTAAAAAGTGGAGAAGCACATACCTCAAGTTGACTAAGAAATAGCTCAGATTTCATCTGAGCCTTCAATTCACTCAGTTTGTTTTGTTCCACATCAATGGAAAAGTTCAACGAGAAGTTAAACAAGGCATCAGGCTTCGGAGCAACAAAAGCATTTTGTGGAGGTATAATTGTTATCACACCAGGAAACCTCAAAATCTCGAAAGAAGAATTCCCAAATAGAGATGGTGTCAACTGAAGAGTGGATTGCTGTATCACCAAGGACATCAAATATGACCTTAGGATGCTTAACTCAGTGGTTGATATGGTAGAATTGCTTGGATAGGGCCAGATTCCAAAAGTCACCATGGTCCAGTTTGATTCAGAAATGTAATCGAATGAAATTACAGACACCTGGAGTAACAGAAGCAACAAATGAATACATGAACAACAGTAATGTATAACAAGAAAAGGCAGCACATGCCGTAGAATTTCCAGTGCCTATCTCTTCAAAAATATCATACTCAAGTTTTTGTTTATTTTCAGTAAGCTCAGAAATCAGCCTTTGCAGTTTGAAGCTTGCAACCACATCAGCTGTAGAAATTTGACACATAAGAAATTGGAAAAATTATCGCTTCACAAAAGCTAAATGTATGCAAGCATTAGACAAATGGAGCATGTGTAACATGATTGCCCTGAGTATTTGAGAACTAGGTAAAAGAGAAGAACACCGACTTGACAAATTATGGGGCCATTTTGATACCTGTTCTTGTTATCTTGGTAGCACGTATGGTGTGTCACTAAAGTAAAATTGAGGAATTGGTGTTGTGATGCACAACAACTACCGGTGTATACCAATCCCTTTGGATGGTTGGGTTGTGATTTGCATATTTTACAGCAGCACAATTTTATGTGATATATCCGGTTTTTGACTGAAAATATTGTGTGATGTATCCATTCATCGGTTATTGTGAGGACCCTGGTAATAAACACATAAATGACATGATTATTTCCAACAATCGCCCCCTTAATCTTGTCATTCAACTAGTGTGGATCACACCACACTTTATCGCAGCATCGCACTCACCGCAATACCACCATCTTCTGTCAATTAATAATAGCGGTTTCACACCACCACCATTGTGTTGTGGTCTTATTTTCATGCATGAGAATCTGACAATTAGGAGACTGCACGTTGCAACAGATAACTAGAGCTATGAATTTTTGCTCATGTTTATGTGGAAATTAAGTAGCATTCATTGTCTAAACAGTTCCTAGCATCGACCAGCTCCGTCTCAGATCAACTGGCATTCTACAGTCTACATTACAGTCATCAAGTGATCTCTTCAAATATCAACGCCATTATTCAAACAAGTTGAGGTCTGAACACTAGACTGACATACAACGGCCAGTAAGCAAATACAGTTTTCAGTGAAAACACATCGATTGGTGCCTCAGTCATGCAGCCATCAATTACAATGCTGTAATCTTAAATCACCAAATCAAACGCATAACTTCCAATCAAGCAATTAATTTGCATCATCAAAATCAAGCACAAGAGAACTCCTAAATATACATGTCTAACAACCAACAATGCAAGCAACCCTAATTTGGCAATTCAATCCAACCAAAGCCCAAAATGTGTGGAAGTACTTCCACACGGCTCGTAACAATCCTAACCAATGCCCCTGAAGGAGCACAAATCAGCTGAAATTAACTCAAAACCATGCGAATGATGGGAATCTGACGCCCACACCACAAGCTTCGCGAAGTCGTTGCTCGCTAGCTATCAAACTCCCAATACATGCCCAAAACAAGTCCAGGGCATCCAAAAGCTAAACTGAACGAATCGACCACTTCAATCGGAACCTATAACTCCCAAAATTGAGCATGACGCATTGCAGTTAGCCGGTAGACAACCTGCATTCTGCACCAAACAGCCCAACTCGCCCTATTACTGGAAATTCACCAGACGATAGTGCAAATTCGGTTCCCCTAAGAGGAAAATTGGGTACAATTGACTGATTGAGCTAGTAGGCTAGTAGCCAAACGCAGGAAGGAAAAAAATATATAGAGAGAGAGAACGCCCGTGAGCGAGCCGCATTGAGCAAAGCACTGACCTCCACCCCACCGGTCCTCCCGCGCCACCCCGCGCCGCCGCGAGAACGGGGGCAGCCAGAACAGCGCCGACAGCACCACGGCAGCGCCGAGCAGCACCGCCGCCATGCACAGCCACCACCTCCGCCTCCTCCCTCGCTTCTCCCCTTCCCCCACCATCCCCTCCCGCGAGCCATCCCCGCCCGCCGCCGAGCCTGGCGTCTGGTCCCCGGCCGCCCCGCCACCGCCTTCCCCATCCGCTCTCCCCCCACACGCGCCCCCCGCGGCGGGATCCACTCACCGCCCCACCTCCGCCTCCCCCACCATTGCTACCGCGTCGCGCCGACGACACCGAACCAACCAACCAGCGCTAGGGTTTCCTCCCAAGCGCAGCGCAGCAGCGCGCCCAGTCCTCTCCTCCACCTCCACCTTCGCGTGTGCTCCTCCTCCAATGGGAGTCGAGAGGGAGTGGATGCGTGTGAGAAAGCACGGGACAGCAGCGAGTACTACTACCGCGACGCAGGCAGTAGCGGCAGGAGGCGAGTTAAATTTCTGTTGGCGTGACCTTCGACCTGAAACCAGAAGACTCCACCCAATGACGGGTGGGGCCCCAATAGGGGTGGGGGCCATGCATCGGTGAGAGGGGTATGAGGTGGAGAGGGAGGCAGGGAGAGGTGGGTGGGGGAACGTGACGGGGTTGATGACGACAGCGGGGGGTGGACGTGTGGCGGCCGAGGGTTGAAAGTTTTTTGACCTGTGTGGATGTGGACCGTGGCGCGCCACAGCGACGAGTCCTGCTACTACTGCCTGCGTGCATGAATGCGCTCCCGTGTGGAATTGGAATTTAGGCCCCGTTTGGTAGGATTCTCCTATGTGATTTGGAGTGAATCGCGTGAAGCCGAGTCAAACGGGTAAACTTTTCGTCTGATTTTTGGAGAATCATTCGGAGTGATTCTATTTTTTTATACTAGAGAGGAGAATCCCGCATTTTGCAGCTTCCCACGAGAATCAAACCAACGAAATATAAAAGTACCCCTAGATTTCCCAAGAAATTACCCACCACTACCACTGATATACCCCTTACAACCCTATCCATCCCAGCCCTCACTCGGCTCCTTTCCCAGCGCGTCTCCTTCCTCCCGACGCCCTGAAGCAGGCGGCTAGGGTTTCTCCTAGGAGCGTCGCGTCGCCGGTCAAGGAAGGGACTCGCCGGCAGCCTCTCTCCAGCCTCTGGCCGGCCACGACGTCGGCACCCTCTCCCCCGCCTCCAACCTCTCCGTTTTCCTGCCCCGCGCGCCCAGATCTGAGGTGGTGCGTCGCCGGCCATCCTCCCCGTCACCGGCGCCTCTCCTGTCGCGGGCGCCTCTCCCCCGACCGCCTCCAACCTCCCCATCGCCGGCCATCCTCCCCGTCGCAGTAAAAAGACAAGGTAATACACCAGTCCTTTTTCTTGCTACTCCTTTTCAATCCATTTTTGTTGAACTGCAAAGTAGATGTTTATCACTACTTGACATTTTTTGCCGCCTTTGCATCATGTTTCATTGTGAGCCATGCAAATCTTTCTTCTGGGTTCTCCAAGGTCATAAACATTTCCCTCTCAGATTTCTTTGTGAAAATCTCAGAGGCAACAAAGTGCTCTTTGGTACCAAAAACAGCACCACATTCTTTCACTAGCTTCATGACATCTTTGATGGCACACCCTGATGTGTCCTCCCTCCTAACAAGTGACTGAACCGATGCAGCTGATTTCTCCTGGTTGTCAACAAAGCGAGACATTTGTTCATATAACCAATATCCACCACTGGTCTTTGGTTTCTTTGCCTCCTTACCAACAACTTTCTTTCCTCTCATGGGGGGTGGAGAGAAATCTTCATCAGCACTATCGTTGTCATCACCTTCATGCACTTCTTCTATGTCATCAACATTAATAGTACTTGTAGGTTGAGTTGAACTCTCAGGTATATCACCCCTAGTAGGATTCCAATGATCATTTCCTGTGTTTTGAAGGTCTTCAAAAATGAGTTGGAGCAAATGTTCATTTTGAAGGCCCCTTAGCTTGAACTTCAAACAACCAGGCAAGTCCTACAGATGTGGCAAGGTCATAATTAGAGAAAAAAAATTACACTTCATAGTGAACAAGTTGACATGATTAGAAGATAAAAATTTACCTTCTTTGCTCTTCCCCACCACTCATCAGATGCAACAATGGTACCTCTTGATTGATCCTAACCTAATCCAGTTTCCCTCCCTACCAACTTCTTCCATAGGTTATAATCACTCTTCAGCTTGGCCCATTTATTTTTAAATTGGAGCTTTTGATACCTTAAGCCAGTCTTCTCTTCGAATTTTGCAATAACAAAATCATACCCCTTCTTGTTCAAATGGGTACCTGAGCGATTTCCATCCCTAACTTGCTCCAAGAACAATTCACATACTATCCTAGTGTTCTCATCGGTCCAATCAACATTATCTACCCCAGACATATCAGATCTGAATAGCAAAATTACTTATATAAACATNTGCTCCAACTCATTTTTGAAGACCTTCGAAACACAGGAAATGATCATTGGAATCCTACTAAGGGTGATATACCTGAGAGTTCAACTCAACCTACAAGTACTATTAATGTTGATGACATAGAAGAAGTGCATGAAGGTGATGACAACGATAGTGCTGATGAAGATTTCTCTCCACCCCCCAAGAGAGGAAAGAAAGCTGTTGGTAAGGAGGCAAAGAAACCAAAAACCAGTGGTGGACATTGGTTCTATGAACAAATGTCTCGCTTTGTTGACAACCAGGAAAAATCAGCTGCATCGGTTCAGTCACTTGTTAGGAGGGAGGACACATCAGGGTGTGCCATCAAAGATGTCATGAAGCTAGTGAAAGAATGTGGTGCTGTTTTTGGTACCAAAGAGCACTTTGTTGTCTCTGAGATTTTCACAAAGAAATCTGAGAGAAAAATGTTTATGACCTTGGAGAACCCAGAAGAAAGATTTGCATGGCTCACAACGAAACATGATGCAAAGGCGGCAAAAAATGTCAAGTAGTGATGTAGCATGCTATGAGTGTTTTAATAATTTCCTATTCATGTGTTCTGTATGTTGGACCAATTTCCTATTCATTTGTGTTTGTATGTTGAACAAGTTTCTATTCATGTGTGTTCTGTATGGTTGGACCAATTGATTATGTATGTGTGTTATTTCCTATCCATCATTATGTTTCTTGTCTGGCATTATTTCTTGTCCATCACTATGTATGTGTTATTTCCTGTCCATCGATATTTATGTGTGATATTTTAAGCCCATCAATATTTACTAGTTTGATTTTACAATTTTTTCTATGTTTCAGATGTCATCTACTGAATCCGATGATGAGGCTTCAGAACAAAGTGATGGTATTGATAAGGAGGAAGACGATGATTTATGTATAGAGGTTGTACGTCGTCATCACGCTTTACAAGCCACTTCCTTTTCAGCTGCTTGCTTACTTGGTCAGTACTTCATGACATATTATGATAAAAATGAACCAAGAACATCACGGCTAAGTGGATATGCATGGGTGCAAGAGACGCTTGCTACTCCAGGGGAGAGTCACCATATGTTTCGCATGAATAGTGATCTATTTTACAAGCTTCATGACTTATTAGTGAGTACCTACAACCTTAAATCAACCAATCACATGAACTCGATGGAATCAGTTGCTATTTTTCTATTCATACTTGGAGGTGGTGAGTCCAATAGAAGGGTTCAAAATAGGTTCAAGCACTCCGGTGAAACAATTAGTAGAAAATTTGAGGAGGTCTTGTATAGCGTGGTTAGTATGTGCAAGGATTACATATGCCCAATTGATCCAAACTTTCTTCCAGCTCATAGTAGGATTAAGAATGATACAAAAATGTGTCCACATTTCAAAAATTGCATTGCTGCTATTGATGGGACTCATATCATAGCAAACCCACCACGTGAAGATTATGTGAGGTACATTGGTAAACACAAGAGTCCCACTCAAAATGTGATGGCAGCGGTTGACTTCGACATGCACTTTACAAATGCCTCAATTGGACAACCAGGATCTATGCATGACACTAGCGTCCTTTATCATGCATTAGATGTGGATAAAGATATTTTTCCGCATCCTCCACAAGGTATGTTTTATTTAAATATCTACATATTTCTTGCCTTGTGTGAAATTTAGCACTAATTCGAATCATATATTGTAGGTAAGTACTACCTTATCGATGCTGGCTACCCAAATAGGCCGGGGTATATGGCACCATACAAAGGCCAAAGGTACCATGTTCCTGACTGGAGAAGAGGTCCTCCACCAAATGGTGAGCAAGAGTATTTTAACCATCTTCACTCAAGTATTCGCAACGTCGTTGAGCGTACTTTTGGTGTATGGAAGATGAAATGACGAATTCTTTTAAAGATGCCTACCTATCCAATGGTCAAGCAAGAAATGATCATTGCAGTCACCATGTGCCTTCACAACTTCATACGTCAGAACTGCACAAATGATAAGTACTTTCGAAGATGTGATCGAGATCCAAATTATGTCCCAACCATACCTGCAAGATATGCCAAATACGCCATCTCCCAAAATGCATCCGATACCTCTACTTCACAAGCTAGTGATTCATTCATGGACAGATTCCGTGACGAACTTGCTAGTACATTATGGGGTTCTAGATGAATTTGATCCATATGAACTTTGTTTAGCATATTATTCTTTTGAAACAACTGTCCTTAGAAATATGTAACTATATTATTTGCAACAACTATCTATGTGTGTGGACTTTACTTTTAGTAATTTCTATGGAATGATTTATCATCTATATATGACCAAGTATCTTGATACAATAGGGGTATTATAGACAAAATCACAACAAGAACTCTCTCTCAGAATCTAAAACTAATGTCTACAGCCAAACGCCTAATCATACTGATTCTGATTCTCTTCAGTATCTGATTCAGGAGAATTAGAGTCCAGAATCACAGAATCATGGAATTCGGAGCCCTACCAAATGGGCCCTTAGTATACCTTTTGGTACCTTTCAAAAAACCGTAAGGAACTTCATGTCCAAAATTCTTATATTGATTGGCTAGAATCTATATGATGTTTTAGCAATAAAATCAACTGAGTCATCATTTTGGGAGAGTTTTGGGTTGTCAATTGCTATCCTATGTCTCCTTTTTATTCCATCCACGGAGCTCAATGGGACAATTAGTAATGGTTGTGTGTCTAATGGCAGAAGCTAAATATATAAACCATTTATATTATTGAAAAGGCAATATGAAAATTAATGTGCAAGAACATTTCGTATCGGTAGAATTGTCTATATAACATATAGAGAGGGAAAAGTTATATTACACAATCATGATGGACCTAAATTAGATTGACGCAAATCAAATGTCCATACTACTTGTCAACCCGTATGATACATAGCTATTATTAAATATTAAAATTCTAGGAGTATTATGCTAAATATGTGGCCACTGGCTACTTATATTAAAAGAAGTCTACATCAATTATAACTTATTAATTATTAATTTTGGGTTTTAGAATTAAATTAATAAAACACTAATAAAGAGTCCGAGATGGGTATGCTATCATATTTACTAATTGCAAGTTTTATATTATTAAATTAGAGTCCATGCTATTTTCAATTGCATGATTATTTAAGATAAACTCTCTACACGATCTACGTTTACGATAATACGCACTATCCATCAAATTAACGACTGGATATTTCTGATCAACATACATAGGAGCTCCTAGAAAGTTTTTAATTAGTACATATATAAACAGATTGTGAGGATAGCTCCTGGATTAGAAGTCAATTGCACTATGACGACGACTAAGTTACGAAATGATCATATTGTATAAAGAAGTTATTTTTTATTTAGGATAATAGCCTTTCCAGCAACTAAGAATGCATGTAGCCAATAGGGAAGTTATTGTGAAATTGAAAAACAAGTAAATTTAAGTACAAAGGCAGATGATCTTGTACTATTACTAATCCCACACAAGGTCAAAATTGACGCAGTCTTCAAAATTAATCTTTAACTTTAAATTTTTCATATACTATATACTACAAAATTTATCGCAATGAAATCATAATCATATCAAAGTAAAGTAAATTCAAATGTCAATCTAATGATATTGTTTTTATCAAATAAAATTTAATTTATAATAAAATAATTATTGGTCAAACATGTATTGAGTTAAATCTTAAAACATGTGCGTGCCTTTTGCAGGGGATAAAGTAAATTCAAATGTCAATCTAATGATATTGTTTTTATCAAATAAAATTTAATTTATAATAAAATAATTATTGGTCAAACATGTATTGAGTTAAATCTTAAAACATGTGCGTGCCTTTTGCAGGGGGACAGAGGAAGTATAATAGTATAGCAATCATTGATTTCCTATTTAACTAGCAAAATACCTGTGCGTTGCAGCGGATTTCAAAAAATATATATATCTTACATTCTTAACTTGAAAACATATATTTCTCAAAAAATGTGCAATTGTCCATGCATGGTTGAAGTTTTCATAAGTTACAGGCCCCTGGCCGGTTTTAAACCATGTATATAAGTTGCATTACAGTCTGAATTATTTGCTTTTGTCATATTGTTGTTCTTAATTTGATGGAACTTGGATCTAAGCAAGAGATGCAGGAGTTATTATTAACAACTCACCTGGAGGTCCTTATTGACGACCATGCCGACGGTGCAGAACGCGGTGGCGAAGAAGCCCATGACCAGCTGCATCTCCATCACCAGCGCGTACGTGACGGCGCGGCCGCCGCCCGCGGCGTGCTTGTACGCGAGCTCGACGAGCGGCAGGATGAGCCCGTACAGAGCGGCGGCGCCGAGGGTGAGGAAGAAGCCCGTCCAGTACTTCCCGGTGGTCACCTCGGCGGGGCGGTCCTTGGACGCGTGCAGGCCCAGCACGACGGCGCCGATCGTGAGCAGCGCCACGGCGTTCAGCGTCGCCGCGGTGAGCCGCTGCCGCACGATGAGGCACGCGAAGAAGACGGTGAAGGCGAGCTGCGTGGAGATGAGGATGGCGGAGGTGGACACCGGCAGGTAGGCGAGGCCTTAGGCGTAGATGAAGTCGTCGGCGCCATTGAGGAACCCAAGCCCGACGCCCGCCAGCAGCACGCGCCGCGGCGTGAGAAACAGCGGCGCGCCGCGGTCGCGCGCGCGGCGGCTGAGGTAGGACACCGCCACGGGCACCAGCAGCAGCGGCCAACCGGCGGTCTGGAGCCACGCCGAGAGCCACTGTCTGTGGCCGCCCTTGCTGAAGTAGAGCCGGCTAATGAGCGGCCCGCCCGTGGTGCCCACCACCAGCATCCCGCAGTTGAGCGCCACGAGGAGCAATCGCGCCGCCCTGCCGCGCCCCGGCGCCGCCTGCACCGCCGCCTGCTCGTGGCCCACGTCCTCCTTGGTCGCCTCCACGTCCATGCCCACGCGCGCAAGCTAGCCGCGCTACCTACGCCCGCGCGTGTTGCGTGCGGATCACAGCCTTGGACACCAGATTTGGAGGGTAGCTGAAGTGGGTAGCTAGCTTCTACGGCGCGAGCTTTGGATACAACGACGGTGACGACGCCGGCTACGGGATATATACAGTCGATCGATCTACAGATGGTGTGTGCGTGCGCGTCGCTATTGCGATGGATCGTGATATCATTATTTTGAGGGCTAGCTCCAGCTGGGTAAGCTAGTGATGTACTACTGTATATAATTGCATTGCCGATGAAGCGTGTAGCACATGGTGCAAAACAGTAGTGTCGTGGCGGCTGTTAGTCGGACTGTCACCTGTGTAGCAACGGCGGTGTGATGCCGTCGCATAATCGGAATCGCATCATGGCCATCACAGCCCATCATGGACCGCACAAAGGCTAACACCAGGGCCCAACTTGCCCGAACTGCCCATATTGTCGGCTTAGTAAAGCCCACTGAGCTGGAAGCCTGGAACATGTTACACGTATACGTTTTCAGTGCAAAGGGCCTGGAGGGCATGACAGTCTTTTTCTTCTTCAGTAAACGCACTTTGACCTTGTTACAAAATCCAAGCACGTGTTGTGCGCGTTGCCGAATGAATGGCACATTGGCACAAGACATAATGCTACATAGCCTGGTTGACAGGCAGTTTCCCTTCTTCCCGCCGTGGCTAGCTGCTGCGCGCTGAGTCTGACCAGCTGCCAATTGATAATATCCCCTCGTCCCGGTGAGCTCTGAGGCTGCGAGAGATCAAGCTAGGTGGAGTAGTCGATCATGGCGAGCGTCCCGCTCCTCGCGGAGTGGCCGGGGAAGGAGGAGGAGGAGGAGGAGGCGGGGAGCGTCGGGCGGCGGCTGCCGGCATTGGCGAGGGAGGCGTGGGAGGAGTCCAAGAAGCTGTGGGAGATCGTCGGCCCGGCCGTCGGCCCGGCCGTGTTCCTGCGGCTGGTGCTGTACAGCTTCAACATCGTCAGCCAGGCCTTCGCCGGCCACATTGGCGACCTCGAGCTCGCCGCCTTCTCCATCGCCAACACCGTCATCACCGGCCTCAACTTCGGATTCCTGGTAAGTCCCTAATCATGTATATGTACCTTGCTGCATGACTGTATATGCATGCGCTCTGAATTTGAACTTGCAACAATTTTGGGAGCATTTGGATTACACCTGCATAAGTATGTTTGTACATGGGTGAACCACTCACGGTAATTGGCGATCAAATTAATTACCCTGTATATTTTGAAAGGTACCAGCCATTTTCTATAAACAACACGCACTTGTGTTTGTTAATTAATTGAGGCACATTCATACCGTATTTATTTTTGCAATATTCAAGATCAAGAATGTACGTGCTTCTGCCAGTTGATCGATCCCGTCCTACTATATTTGCAAAACATGGACAAAAGAATGCTCTCGTGGAAGGATTCATGGTGCATATCATATCATACTCATATATATACGGGGTACAAGTCATAACCCTCTAAAACAGAAGAAAACTGAACGCGTTACTGTTTACCCGTAGAAAAATGGGCACGGTGATCATGTGTGTTGCTGCAAACAACTGCCACTAGTTCTATATATACAAACATGGCCTAATAAAGAACCCAATTCAAGTTAAATAAAACCGTTGAGTCAACTTAGGGTATGTTTGTTTGTATGAGTTGGGAAGAAATTCCCTCCGCACGAAAAACGAAACGACTCATTAACACATGATTAATTAAGTATTCACTAATTTTTTTTGAAAAATAAATTAATATAATTTTTTAAAGCAACTTTTTTTTAAAAAAACATACCGTTTAGTAGTTTGAAAAACGTGCGCGCGAAAAACTAGTGGGGTGAGTTGAGAACTCACCTCAACTAACAGAGCCTAAATAACTGATCTGATTTTTACTCTAAAAGAACTGATGATCTGATTTTTACTCTAAAAGAACTGATCTAATTTTGTGGTTGGTTCAAACTAAAGCTATTCGGTTCGTAATGTACGTGTGAGCTCGTGCGAATTTGTGCACTTCATGTAGCATTGTAGCGTGCAATGCACACTTGCTGCACGGTCCAGGGAAAGCTAGAGGCCATGAGTAAGGTTGTGTTCGGTACGCTCTTTTCCCAACTCATCTCTCTTTTTTCACACACACTCTTTTCAAACTGCTAAACGGTTTTTTTAAAAAGTTTCTATACGAAAGTTGCTTTAAAAAATCATATTAATTCATTTTTCAAAAAAAATAGCAAATACTTAATTAATCATAAAAAAATACATTGCTTCGTTTTGCGTGTACGGGAGGTGAGTTTTTAACCTCATCTCTCAAATACAATCTAAAATTTTGTTGCCTAAAAATACAGTCAAATACAGTCAAATACAGTCTAAAATACAGTCTAAGAATATCACCAATCACCGACAGATGCCTAAAAATCTATACACAAAATTTTGTTGTTGGGATTCCTATCTCGTAATCAGATTCTTGAGTTGTGAATAAATTCTTCCCTCCCACAGATACCAAAAAATTGACTCTTAATTCTATATACTTATATAAAGTATATAGTTTATTCTCACTAAGTGTAGTTAATGCTATTTTTCTTTTTCTCTCATAAAGCCATATTATCCTAATTATTTTTAGCATTTGGATGATAAATTTATGATACAAATTGTCTCTTTTTTCTTCTCTCATAAAACCATGCAATCTCAATTATTTTAGACTTAAAATTAATAAGTATCAATTGCATTAAGTATGTTCATCTTACACTATATTTATGACCATATGTAAATTACATAGAACATAGGAAGTCATTTTGTTTTGGTTTTAGAAAACATATTGCAGTTTATTTGTATATATTATATAACTTAATTTTTTTTTAGCAGATATTCATCTACTTAATAATAAAAAATGGGTACACCGTACCAACGGAAGGGAAAAAAACTCCCCACCTTCTCCCGGCCATGCTCCGACCCCATACATCGCTCTGTCCACATCCTACATCTACTATTGGGAGTCGGCGTGCTGCCCTGCTAGTGGAGACCAAAAAGGACGGGAAAGGGATTCTAGTTTTCGGGAACCTAAATACGGATTTGCAATAATTATGGCGACAGATTTTCTTCTTAATCACAGTCGAATTTTCATCCCTACGATGGTCTGGAGATTCATGCTCACATAGGACATCAACACACACGTTTTACTGCTTGTCTGCGTCTTGTCAGCTCTTCACGAATCACGGTCTAGCTTACAACATCTGCTCTCTTGCAAGGTGAGGGTGAGAAGCATTGCTGTGATATGACCGGTGGGTAAAAAAATTTTTCACTGACATCATGATAAGAGAGAAAAACCTCACCAGTCACTAATTTACCTCATCCATTATAGTTACACTTTAATTACATCAATTTACCTATATAATTTTAAGACTTACAGTGTAAATATATTAAAATTATATAGGTAATTTTGAGAACTATTGTAGATACGTGCTAACTATTTTTTCATATGTATATGTATATGTATATATACATATATATGTATATGTATATGTATATACATATATACATATACATATACATATATATACATATACATATACATATACATATATATATATATACACTCCCATAGCGAAACTGTTGAGAAGGCATATTGGACATCTATCGACGATGCTCTGTATACACATGTTAAGTCCAACGTCGTCATCTCTTGATATATCCACTGATATTCTCTAGTTGTCTTTTAAAAACTATTTTTTGGAACCTGTGCACTTGATCTTCTAAAAACTATTTGTCTATGACAACTAGAACACAGACATCACATTTACGCATATTTTTCTTACACGCGCCGAGTACGTATATGTCTATGTCAATCTTTTAAAACTTTGCCATACATACATTACAAATCTATATATGACCTCATAATATAAACGTGTACTACCATTACAATTGCCTTAAAAGTATTCACAATATGAGATTATATCAGCATTTTAATGCAAAGATGTGCAAATTAAAATTGCACTCAGGCCTTGTTTAAATCTCACGCCAAATTTTTACACCCTGTCACATCGAACATTTGAACGTCTGCGTGAAGTATTAAATGTGGGTGAAAAAAATAACTAATTGCACAGTTTACGACTAATTTGTGAGACGAATCTTTTGAGCCTAGTTTCACAATGATTTGACAATGTGATGCTACAATAAACATTTGCTAATGATGAATTAATTAGGCTTAATAAATTCGTCTCGCGGTTTACAAACGGATTATGTAATTAGTTTTTATATTAGTGCCTAAATAATCCATGAAACACCCTGTATAATACCTGATGTGACACGTCAAGTTTTTACACCCCTGGATCTAAACACCCCTTCAAAGACTGTAAGACTTAAAAATATGTTTTTTAAAAAAAAATTGATAAAGAGACAGTAAGGAGGGAGCTAGGAGCCCAATATCTTTTGTGGACTTTGAGCCTCAAAAGGGAGTGAGCGTGATGAACTGCGTGTATGTTGACTTTTTGGCTTAAAAAAGGTGTCTTCTTAAATATGACATCAGGAGTATATTATTTGTAGGCCAATATATATAAACCTCAAAGAAATTACAAAACCTCTATAATAAAAGTGTCCAATTTTGATGCACAATAAATATATTCTTGCAGGATGATGCATTTCCAATACATGCCTTTCTATTAGGAGGTTGTTAGGCACATAGCTTAGCTTAGTTTCGCTTCTTTCATTTTTCTCTTAGGAGTCACACTCAGTTTAGCAAGCTCTTGAGTGTCATATTGTACCTCCTACCTTCAGAAACTGTCTCGACGAGTTGACGTGTTATCTATGTGTGCTATTTTTTTTAATATATGACGTTCAAGGCTTTTACATGTTCTCGAAAAAAAAAACATGTTTGTACCTTTATATGGCAGCTGGGCATGACGAGTGCACTGGAAACACTGTGCGGCCAGGCTACGGTGCAAAGCAGTACTCCATGCTTGGCATCTACCTACAGCGATCATGATCATCCTCTTCGTCTTCGCCATGCTCCTCGTCCCGACCTACGTGTTCACCGCCCCCCTGCCGGAGGTGCTGGGCCAGCCCGCCGCGCTGGCGCGCGAGGCCGGCATGGTCAGCGCGTACATGCTCCCGGTGCACTTCCAGTACGCCGTCCTCCTGCCGCTCAACAAGTTCCTGCAGAGCCAGTGCAAGAACTGGGTCACGGCGGCGACCGCGGCGGCGGCGTTCCCGGTGCACATCGCGGTGAGCTGGCTGCTGGTCAGCCGCCTCCGGTTCGGGGTGCTCGGCGCCGCCATGGCGCTCAGCGTCTCCGGCTGGCTCGTCACGCTGCTGCAGCTCGCCTACGTCGTCGTCGGCGGGTGCCCGGTGACGTGGAGTGAGTTCTCCCCGTTGGCTTTCGTGGATTTGTGGGGTTTTGTCAAGCTGTCCGTCTCATCTGGAGTTATGGTATGGTAAGTACAGAACCGTAATTAACTAATTTCCAAGCGGCCAAACCTTATTAACAGTGGCTTGGGATTAACTGTTTTGACAAACTGCAATTTGAGAATGACCAATGAAATTAAAAGTTTTGGTGGCATGGATTCACATCTCAGTATATCTGCATTTGGTCTGTAGTTTGGAGACTTGGTACTACAGGATATTGATCTTGCTCACAGGGCACCTGAAGAATTCTGAACTTGCGGTGAATGCTCTTTCTATCTGGTAAAAATCATATCTCTCTGCCCAGATTATGTTTCCATCATCATTCACATCTGACCAATCAATTCATTTACCTAACCATTGTTACTACCTCTCTGTTGAACAGTATGAGTTTCAAGCATGGGAGCTGATGATTCCAGTGGGATTCTTAGCCGGCACCGGGTAACCGAACTCACTGAAACGACATAAGTCGCACAGCTTCACTACCCTGCACTGTGTTTGCAACAAATGGTTGGCTGAACTGAAAGTTTCCCTGTGAATATCAAGGGTGCGAGTGGCTAACGAGCTTGGCGCGGGCAACGGGAAGGGAGCAAAGTTCGCGACGATCGTGTCGACGACGACCTCCTTCCTGATCGGCCTCTTCTTCAGCGCGCTGGCGCTGGTCTTCCACGACAAGATAGCGCTCGTCTTCTCGTCGAGCGAGGCGGTGATCCACGCCGTGGACAACATCTCCGTTCTGCTAGCCGTCACCATCCTCCTCAATGGCGTCCAACCTGTCTTTCAGGTACATTTTGGTGCACCCTGGACATCGTTTTTGCAAGTGCAACCACACCTGAATTTGTGTGTGTGTGTTGTGTGTTTGTGTGAATTTGCAGGGGTTGCTATCGGTTCAGGGTGGCAAGCGACAGTGGCTTATGTAAACATCGGATGCTACTACTTCATCGGAGTTCCCATCGGTGTTCTGCTTGGTTGGAGTTTCAACCTAGGAGTTCTTGTAGGTTTCCGATTTCGATATCCCCACTTTTGTCCTTTCATACATGTGGATTTTTGTTCGTTGACAAACTTGGTCATTTTATTGCTCTGTTCATGTGTAGGGAATTGGGCTGGAATGATCGCTGGCACTGCAATCCAGACTATAATTCTGACGCATATGACCATTCAGTGTGATTGAAACAAAGAGGTGGATCGATTTCAAGCCTGTTTCTTAACTGTAGTACAGTCAAATGTAAACTTGTGTAACTTGCTGAATATTTTCAGGTTTTGAAAGCGAGTGAACGCGTCCAGAGATGGGGAGAACCCAAAATGAACAGGAGCAAGTGAATTCTGTACTAGTAGCAGTATTGTGGAGCATTGGGCTTGCTTGTTTGGTTTACGGCTTGTAATTTTAGAACTTTAGTTTAGAATTTGGCTGGTTGCGATCTACTCCACTTGGTTGACGCCTTGTTCAGTCCTTCACTTGTTCGTCTCCCTTTCACTTTCTCTAGTCGGAGTCAGCGGCGGTGCGTACACACGTACTAGTACATACGCAGCATTCAACCAATCGGAAGCAAAGTACCAGGTAACCCGTCAACCAAAACAAAAAACACTAGTTTATGGTAGGAAACAGGTCGTCGTTTTTGGAGTGGTTAGTGGCTGTTTGGAGGGGAAAAAAACAGAGCAAGTATCGGTGATGAACTGATGATGTGATCTGCAGATGTTTTTATATGGAGGGTGGCGCCACCCTGCGGTTTAACAACACGCCACGTTAAGCTATAAAAGCGCAAGCTCGGAACACCCGTTGATGTGCACATTAATCAACTAAGCCAACGATGTCAATGCTTTACATACGCGTAGAAGCCACTAGATTCCAGTTTAACAATTTCTTAGGTTTTGCAGGTCGGTATCACCATATTGGAGTGTGGATTATTTCAAGCTTGAAAACTGTAGCACGAGCCTTCTTGCGCCGAAAAATATGTGGTTTACGACGCATATATGATTCATGTATTTGCATCTTGTGTGGATTGATCAGGCTGTGATTGGGAGGTGAGGTTAAAAACTTACCTTTCGCGTACGCAAAACAGAACGACACATTTTCTTATGATTAATTAAGTATTTGTTAATTTTTTTAAAAAAATAAATTAATATGATTTTTTAAAGCAGAAAATTTTTTAAAAAACGCATCGTTTAACAGTTTGAAAACCGTGGACGTGATAAAAAAGAGATGGGTTGAAAATGTAGGTGGCTGAACACAGCCCAAGTGTTCATCTCAAAACAAAAAAAATAAAATAAGGAAAAGAAAAAACCCACAGCAAGTGTCCTTTTCTAGCGTCGGTTGGACAACTAGTTGCAAGCTTGTCGTCTTGCAGATCAGACAGTTGAGAGTGAAGCCATGGAGCGAATTAATGTAGAGCTTTCCCCTTCATCCATCAAGGTCGTTGATTTCATTTACAAAGTCATGCAAAGTACAAATATCTCGTAAAGAGTAATTTACAAGTAGTTCCTAACGGCCGTTCAAAATCAACAAGCAATCCTAACCGGTGTTGGATCAAGCATTCAAAACACAACCAAAATCTTCTACTCTCTTTCTTTCATAATATAGTAACATTCGTTACATTTCATAGGTTACTATATTATGAAAGAAAAAAATACTTCAGAATATACTGTGCAACAAAACACAATAACTACTTACACAAATGTTTTTTGTTTTTTTTTCTAATTTAAAGCACAAAACTTAAAGAGGATAGAGAATTACCCTATTTTTTTATGTAAAATTTGTTACCAGAAAATATGATAACAGTCGATCTTCCCAAGTAACCGCGAGACCTATCGCCGTGTGGAAGACCACCGTGTGGAGCCGAAATGGACGGCCTCGCCGCCGCCGGTGAGCACGCGGACGGACACGCTTCCGGCGGTGCCCCTCCGCACGAGCCGCCTCTCCTGCTCCGTCCTCCGCAGCACCACCTCCTCGGCGCGCTCGCGCAGCCGCCGCGCCTCGCCGACGACGGCCTCGTCCAGCCCCGCCCACTTCCAGTCCGCCGGCGACGACGCGCTCTCCTCCACCTGCTTCAGCACGCAGACCAGCTCCACCGCATCGGCCAGGGTGAGGGTGGCGAGGCGCTCCCCCATCTCCTGGACCCTCGCGGCTATGTTGCGCTCCGCCGCGACGCGGTCCTCCTCGGCGAGCCGGATGAGCTCCCAGATGAGCGCGTTGTGCTGCGGGGCGGAGGAAGGTGACGGGGCCTGGCGGACGGCGTCGGCGACGGACGCGTAGGCGTTCAGCTCGGCGATGAGGTGCGGGTTGGGAAGGGCGGTGAGGTAGTCGGCGTCGGCGGCGTCGTGGGAGGAGTCGGGGAGGAGGAGGAGCAGCTCGAGGAGGCGCGCGGAGAATCTGACCCACGTGGCGGCGGCGAAGGATCGGCCAAGCGGGAAGGCGGCGAGCGCGAGGGGGTTGCGGCCAGAGGCGGGGTGCCGGANCGGAGGATGAAGGCGCCGCGGGCGAGCAGGATCCTGAGGACGACGAGGCACTTGAGTGCCACGGCGGCGTCCCCGTTGCCGGAAGCCGCCGCGCGGAGGCGGTCGGTGAGCGCGGATGCAAGCGCCGAGGCGGAGAGGCGCGAGCCGCGGCCGAAGGCGAGGAGCGCGTCCAGGTGGTGCGCGGTCGGCGGCGCCATCGACGGGTGGTGCGCCGTGGCGCGCGTCACCGCTTGGTGCGCGTCCGCGGCGGAGGCCGGCGAGGAGTTGGTCCCCGGGGAGGAAAGGAGGGTGGACGCGAGCCGCCGGAGCTTGAGGCCCATGGCGCGCGTGGCCGTGGCGAGCGAGGTGTGATGTGAATCGCGAAACTTGCGAAGAGGTTGGAATTTGGAAACATCAAGGAAAGCAAGCTACTCTACAAAACTCGCGTGGCGTGGCGTGGCGTGGCGTGGCGGGCTTAGATCTGACGCATCGCAACCCATGGGGTAATCGTGGCCGTCGATGGGTTTAACCGTATCAGTCTTTGTTGGTTTTGGATCACGGAGAGAAGGAAGATTCTAGCCTGTGCTTTGCTTATCCTCGTCAAGCAATTGACCGCTTCTCTTGCTTTTCTCTGGAGGTCCACTCAACAGTACTACTACTACTACTAGTAATCGAATGGTACTCCGTACAACGTACTGCGATTGTTCCACGATGCACGTGCCGGGCTGGGTCAACCTACGGTCTGATCGACATTTCTCGCTGCATATGCGGTTCACTCTGCCCGCATTTTGTTCGTGCATTATATTTGTGAATATATAGTTTCTCACACAGAAAAAACATATCATATTTGTGAAACTCATTATAGTTGTGAATATATATAGTTTCTCACACAGAAAAAAACATATCATATTTGTGAAATTAATTTAGGTTCCTGTGTATGCCTGAAATATGGGGAAGGTAATGATGTACCTCAAAGAGGAGTGAGTGGACTGGGCAGGGTACGGAGGGATGTTGGTGCAGACTATTCATGCATGTTTCACGCGGGCTTAGATCATTTGGCTTAAGTCAGGTGAGTTTAGAGTCACGTAATGTAACGCCCGTTTTGTCGCGGCGTTAGCGGGAAAACTAATCTGCTAAAAACCCTAATTGCGAAAATTTGCTCTTCGGTTGAGTCTTGTCGTGTGCCAAGGTCTCGTGTCTCCCCTCCCACTTCAATCCCGGAGAAAACCGCGAAATCGGAATTCAAATCCGAGCCCTAATCCTCCCAAAATCGAACCCTCAGAAAAAGTCCATTTTTCCTCCCTTGTCTCGGGCCGTTTTCCCTTCCCGGCCTGTTTCTTTTTCCTCTTTCTTTTCCCTGGGCCGCCCCTGGCCCAGCCCCTCTCGGCCGCCCTCTCTCTCCCCTTTCTTTTCCCTGGGCCGCCCCGGCCCAGCTCTTCCTCCTTCTTGGGCCGTCTCGGCCCAGCCGCCTGCCGGCCGCCTCCTCCCCCGCTGGGCCGCGCCAGGCCGCTCGGCCCGGTCCGCGCCCGAGCCGCGTCGTCCTCTCTCTCTTCTCTCTCTTTCCCGTTTCTTCCCCTCCCGAGCCTCCACCGCCGGCGCCGTTCCGTCCCGCCGCTGGTCCCCCGCCTCGGCCCCGCCGCGCGCTGCGCGCGCATGCCGCCAAGGCGCCGAGCGCCCCCTCCCCTCTCCGCTTTTCCCCCTACCCGTTTCGGCAAGGGGGCAAGGCCTCTTTCTTCCCCCTTTTTCTCTTTTTCCCCGGCGACCGACCGCCGCCGACGTCACCCGGCCGCTTGGCCGCTTGCGCCGGTCCCCCGCTCCGCCTCCGCGCGCGCACCGCCTCTCCCCGCCAAAATCGGCATTTCCCCTCCCCCCCCGAAACCGACCTAAACCCCCTCTAAAAACCCCTCGCCCCCGGCCGCCATTGCCGCCCCCGGAGCTCGTTTCCCCCCCCTTCTTCCCGCCGTCGCGCCCCCGCCCCTCTCGCTGCCGCCGCCGCAAGAAGAGGAGCCCGGTGCCCTCTTCTCCCCCGGCTCGGGATCGCGCCTCACCGCCGTGCCCGCGCCCGCGCCGTCGGCCCCCGGCTTGCCGCCCCGCCGCGGTAACTCCCTCTCCTCTCCCTCTCCCTCTTTCCCCTCGCGTTCTAGGCCGCTAGATAGGCCGTAGAGCCCCCTCCCGGGCGCCGCCGTAGCCGTCGCCCTCTTCTCCGCCCTCTCCCCGAGCCGCCGTGGCCGCCGTCGCACCGCGCCGTCGCCAGCCGCCGTCGCTCCCCCGCGGCTCGATCCGAGCCCATGGATCGGATCCCCTCGCTCCCCTCTTGCCCCGGCGCCGATCCCCGTCGCCGGCCTCGCACCGCACCGCCCGGAACGCCCTCCCGCCGTCGCCGCCGTCGCCCGGCGCCCTCTCCTCTCTCCTTGCCCGGCCGGCTTACGTGGCTGCCACGCAGGCGCCACGCAAGCGCCAGCCGGCGCCCCCCCTTTCTTTCCCCTCCGTGCACCCGGCCTGCGTAGACCGCGCCGCTGCCAGGCGGGCCCCGCCCTAGCACCCGCGTGGTGGTCGCGGTCCACCGGATCGGCCACTCGCGTAGGCCGCGGCCTGCACCGGCCCACCGGCCCCCTCCTCTCGCCCGGCCCAGTCGGCCGCCGTGCCCGCGTCGGCCACTCGGCCTCATTTCCCCCTTGAGCCATCGGCCCGAGTCCCTTGGTCCGGCTCGTCGGCCCGTTGACCGGACCAGGCCGCACGCCGCACGGACCAGGCCGTGTCCCTCGGTTTGGGCCGCGCCCGTGAGCGCCGGTCCGCTCGGCCCTTTTCGGCCATCGGCCTTCCGCCATCGGCTTCCGGCCCATCGGCCCAATTCCTCTCGCGCGCCGATCGACCTAGGCCGATCCCTTCGGGCCGCCGGCCCGATTAATTCGGCCGCGCCCGTTCCATTCTTTTGGGCTGCCCTTAGCCGCCCAAAATAAAGTCCAATTTCAGCCCTCCTTTCTTTTCTTTTTCCAGGGAATTATTAATTGATTATTAATTCCTTTTCTTTATTCAGAAAATCCTTTAATCTTCGGAAATTCATATCTTTTCAACCGTTCGTCCGTTTAACTCCGTTCCACTTCCAAAATTCCTCAAAAATCGAGATCTACCTAATGGCACGCTTAGTGGTCTTTAATAGGGCTTCTTTTTATCGCTTTGTTGAGTCGTCTCGTTTCGCGTGTAGTCTCGGAGCCCGAAGACCCGCAGTGCGCGGATTTCGAGGAAGAAGCTCAAGATCTCGAGCAAGGCAAGTCACCTTTGATCAATTGAACCCATAATTTAAATTAAGTATTTTGATTCCGCAAACTATGCATTAATTAGGTCACACACTTGGCACTTGGCCTCGGTTTGCAAGATAACCGCCAGGCCCTACCCATTTGCTGCATTCACCCTCCTTGATACTTGAATACCCTAACACCTTTGTCACCCCTCAGGTGATGCCTCGGTATCCGTACCTCGCGTACGAATATCGAGACTCCCCTCAAACTTAAAATTGATCACCTGGGTAAAACTTGAGTTTACAAAACGCTTGGAAAACCCGACACTTGGGTCGGTGCCTTGAAAACTAAAGTGAGTTTCTAAAACTCGCGGTTCGGGAGACGTACTGGAGGTACGGTCTGCCCGCTCTCGCTATAAGGACCGATTCCTTGGGAATTACATCCAAGCATATGTCAAGTACGACCACATGGGTGATATGGGACGCCCCTGGCTGAGTAATTAGCTCGGCCAGGGAAATCTTGATGCCAAGGGACAAGTGGATTCGCCGGGGTGGTGTCGGGGAGGACCCCTGGGCTTCCTGGCACAGTATGGTCTGGGACCTAACCTGGTGTTGGTCCGTGGGACCCCTCCCGTTGGCATAAGATGACCCTGAGTCGGCTTTCGAAATGCCTTGTCGTGAAAGCCTTAAGGTCGCCAGACGTGACCGAGGGTCGCGGGCTGGGTGATTCGGGGTTAGTAACGTCGTGTGGGTAAAGTGTACCCCCTCTGCAGAGGTTAACAACTGTTCGAACAGCCGTGCCCACGGTCATGGGCGGATGTGAGGTGATTCCTTAGAGTAGATTTATTCGAACACCTTGTGAACTGCTGCTGGTGTGAGGTTTTCCGTTCCGTGCTTGGTTTAAGGCTGTTGAAGCAGCCGGAGTCGGTGACGATTGGCAGGGAGCCTCTCGTACCGATGTGTTGACTTGTGACTGTTGAAGCAGCCGGGTCGGTGACGATTGGCAGGGAGCCTCTCGTACCGGCGTGTGTGAGTTGAGGCTGTTGGAGCAGCCGGAGTCGGTGAACGATTGGCAGGGAGCCTCTCGTGCCGACAAGAATCAATCAATGCAATTTCACTGCTCCGGCCGAATGGGACGCACTTTCTCATCCGTGCCGTTGAGAAGCACTCACTTAGATGTTTCTAAAGTCTTAAACTAAAATCAATTGTGAAAAATAACTGGCTTTCCCTTGAAGCTTGCATTAAACACTTAATTCCCCTGACTTGCTGAGTACTCCCGTACTCACCCTTGCTCTATATAATTAAACCCCCCCCAGTTCTCGAAGATGAAGAGGTGGACCCTGCTGACGAAGAGTTCTTCCAGGAACAAGCAGACTTCGAGCAGTAGTAGGGTTTCGGCCTTCCCCAAGGCTTTGCTTGTGGCTTAGGGCTAGTCTCCGCTTTCCGCTTCCGCCTTTTTGTAATGCTGTTGTGAACTCGGGTTCTGTCCGCAGTTCCAACCCTGGTTGTAATCCTACTCTTAAAATAAAGAGACCGCTGTTGTTGTGATATTAAATCTTCCTGTTGTACCAGCGCTATTTCCTGGGACTGGTACAGGCATACAGGTCAATCTGGACCGCTCAATCCTGGTCTCCGCCCGGGGCCAGTTTTGGGGCGTGACACGTAAGGTGTAAAGTCAGAGGATCTCAAACCATTAATAGTGGTGCTCCATTGCTATTTCTCATGGACTTAAAAATTTACTAAAAATGTTCTGTGCAAATTCGATGAGGACGCGACGACAAGTTGTGAGGACAAGATGTGCTTTCAGGCGAAAGCCCGACTTGGTTTCCAAGCTGACAACAATAACGTTTTCAATCGGCGTAACCTCGTGTCGTTGAGGGTGTCGTCATGGCATCCTTCACTCCTTAGTGGAATCCTTCGGGTGAAAACCTATAACAGTTGTGTCCTTGTCGTCACGATCTCCTTTGAGGCGTCGATTTGAAGCTTCATTTCCTAGTTATTTCTTCTAAAGGCGGTTTGTCCTCTTGCAATGACACGTCTGTCCACTACAAGATGATCACATCATTGGGGCCATGCGGGGAAAAACGGATCCATCTTCTCTCTCACTCTCTCCTCTTCTAAACCAAAGACGTTGATGGAAATGAGTGTAGCAGGACGCTGTGCTCCTGTTTGGTCATTAACAGGGTTATTTGTTGTAAGTGTGTGGTAAGACTCGTTTTTTCTAACCACAGCCTTTTAGGATTGTGACTTGTATTTTTTCTACACTATCAATACGAAACATCGTATTATCATGTGCGGTTTATTTAAAAAAATCGAAATATATGACGGCCTGGGCTGGCGGCCCAAGCCCTGGGTCTCCTCTTCGGTCCTCTACCCGCCAGACCGTGACCCCTGTTCAGCGCATCAAGTTCATCACGGAAGATGTTAGCAGCTTGGCACAACTTTTGTTTATCATTTTCATCTTTATTGCGAGACACCATGCATGTTCTTCATAATATCTGAAACTATGTTTCTATATCTCGTGATTTGTAATTCGTGCCGTATTTGTCAATTTATTAGTTCATTCGAACTGACCAAAATAGACTCGTACATAACAGTAACATAACACTCATTATGTTAAAAAAGAGTAACAGAACAGTATCGACAGACATTCTTAACCCAAAACGAGAACATACAAAGCAGTGCATAGACAGGACTGGACAGGTAAGACTCTAACCGTAAGAGAGAGGCTCATAAGTCCAAAGTCCAAACTTATCCATATGGCCCATAAGCCATCTAATCTGTCAATAATGTAGATTAGGCCCACATACAATTTAGAGACTATTGGGCCTGATCTACATGGAAGCCTCATCCACCTTCGTGGCCCAATCTCTCTTCTGAAAGAAAAAGAAAAGAAAAGAAAAGGAGAAACAGAAGTTGATCCATGGCACATCGGCCGTCTAATCTGTCAATAATGCAACACATCGCCTGCAAGTGCACGGTGATTTGCCTCGACGATAATGCTAGCCAGTGGCATCTCGTGATTGTGCTTGTCAATTCACGCTTTAGGCTGCGTTCAGCGTGCACAGTATTTTTTTCACGGGCATGTTTTTTAAATTACTAAACGATATATTTTTATGAAAAAAATTCTATACAAAAGTTGCTTAAAAAAATCAAATTAATCTATTTTTTTTAAAAAAATAGCTAATACTTAATTAATCATGTGCTAATGGATCGTTTCATTTTCCGTACGCACTATACGCGCAGTGAAACAGCCTAACGAACACAGCCTTAATCATCCTTATTCAACTCGCCACCAAATCACCAATAGTGAATGAAGCATATAATGTTTCTAAAAAAAACAATGAAGCATATAACATCAAGAATTAGATCCTTTCAAGATAAAAATAAGAATCCTATAAGGAAGAACCATTCAGATAGCTTTTGTTTTGTGGTCAGATCAGATGCATTTCTAGTATCTTCGATTAGAGTAAATTTGAACAATTAAGGATGATGGCGCCCAGCCGGTCGCCGCTGGCCGGCTGTGGTCGTTGAGACTCGAGAGGTCTGACGTATGTAGTGATCCATGTAGAGTTCTGGATTAGCTGACCTTTGGAACAATTCTCCCCTCCAAGCACAGGCTGAGTTGAAATTTCAAATCCAAATTTTCGATCAGTCCAAAGTCCACTGCTATATATTCATGTGAAAAGCATGAGATTCCAATTGAAAAGTCACTGTAACTTCACGTTGAAAGTGAAGGGACAGAAATAAAGAACAACATGAGACGGCTATGGGCTGGGCTAGCCTGTTGCTCAGATTGGAAAGAGTAAAAATTACACGTCAAAGCATCTGGAATTCATATCATATGGCACGTTATTTGGTCTGATGTATCAATGATTCGTTCCTTCTGATGATGCACCACCTGACGCGTTATGCAGAGAAGACTTTCGTGTTTTTTTTCCCCGCATGTATGTTGCTGATTATTCTCGATCTGTCAATCGGCACTGATTTTGAAGTCTCTGCCAACGTTGTAGAGAGTGGATAAAAGTAAATCTTTTATATAGATTGAATAAGGCAAACGGATGTAGAAATCATTTGTGGTGGTTTCCATTCACCACAGGCACACGCATGCTTGGATAGAAACAAACATGTACATTTCTTTGTCGATGTCACGTGAATTCAGACGCACTAAGTAAAAGTAAGTACTCGCCAAAAAAAAAAAAGTAAACTCGCCGAAAAAAAAAAGTAAGAGTCACATGTGATCGTCTGATAGATGTGCTTTTTTTTTTTGTGACAAAATTTTTTGCATCATGGCTAGTTACACACATATATGAATGAAGGAGATAAAATTGGGTCGTAAATTCCTCCTGTTATCAACCACTGTACGGTATATATGTACATGCTTGTTTGAAGAAAAGAAAAATGAATGAACAATCATCAAGGAAAAAAACGAAGAACCATCGTTCCCTCCAAAATTAAGAAAAAGAGAAGAAAAAATCGTATCGCGACGACGAAAGCAACAACAGTTTCCTCGCAGCCTCCGATTTGACCCCAATTGGGCGCAGCGAAGCCGCGTCAAACACGTTGCCCAACAACGCACGCCTGGTCGTCGCACACCTCTGACTTGCCACCGGTGCCGGCGCCGGCAGTCCTGCCGCCCTTGCTGGACCCGTCGCCGTCGCCCCTCCGCGTCGACCTTGATCCCCACGCCGGCAGCCTCGACGAGAACGTCCGCGCCAGGAACGACGGCCACCGTCCGGACTGGCCGAGCCGGACGCTCCTCCCGGCGCGGCTGCTGCCTTCGCCGCCGCCGCCCGACCTGAGGCCACGGCGCGTGCTCCCCTGGCGGCCGGCGCGGAACGCCACGAGGCTCGTCGTTCGCTGGAGCTGCCCCGCCGCGACGACCTCCCGGAGCACGTGCTCAGGCAGCCGTAGCGTGAACCTCTCGGTGCCTGCTCCGGAGGCGCCGGCGCTGGCCGCCGCGGAGAGCGAGTGCCCCGTCGAATGCGATCGCGGGAAACGCGCGGGCGCGCGGCCGGACTTCGAGCGCAGCGCGCGCTTCAGGCTGCCGATGCGCGTTAGCTCGGCTGCCTCCTCTCTTATGATCCTCTCTTCCTCGGTCTCCTCCACGTCGATCACCACCGCCGCCGCCGCCGCCTCCCCTTGCGCTGCTGCCTCGGACGGTGGCGCACCTTCCGGACGCGGAGCGGGCGTCGGTAGCTCGGCGACGACATCGCTCGCCGGCGCGTCGGGGTTGGGGACGAGGTTGGCGCGGCAGACCGGGCAGGTGACATGCGACGCGAGCCACGTGTCGATGCAGTCCTGGTGGAAGACGTGGGAGCACTTGGGCAGCAGCCGCAGCGTCTCGTCGTCGTCGAACTCGCTGATACAGACGGCGCACTCGAGCGCGCCCTTGACGGACTTGTGCGCCTTCACGTCGGCGTACGCCATGGTCGGGAACGTCGCGAGGACGGACTGGTCGAGCCCGCGCTGCCGCCGCGACCGCGCGGCGCCGGACCGGGGCAGCGGACTGGTCGAGTAGTCGGCGCGGTCGCCGTAGCAGTGGCGGACGTAGATGGAGAAGAAGCCGAGGAAGAAGAAGGCGGCGATGAGGACGACGATGACGATAGCCATGGACGGGCTGAAGTTGGTCGCGTAGTAGCTCGGCGGAGGATTGTCCTGGCTCGACTGCGCCGCCGCAAAGCCGGCGACGGCGAGCAGGAGGAGAAGCATGAGGAGGCGGCCATTGCTGTGGACTCGAGCTGGCGCCATGGATCACTGTGCTTAGTGGTAGCAGCGATCGGGATATGAAATGGTAACCGGTGAAGAGTGGAGTACGTTTTTATATGTAAGGACGACGAGGTGGAAAAATGAGCGGCGCGAAGACTTGTGTTGTGTGGGGAGAGCGGGGATGCTACGAAATTGCTAAATCCACCGCATGTTCGTTGTTTGATGGCAGAACTAGAATTTTCTAGAAATGCTAATTAAGGCTGCGTAGCAATATTTTCTTTGACATGGGTGAAAAGAAATTTCTGCCTAGCAAATAGCAATAGTGTAGGTAAATATACCATTACTTGTATGGGGACATATTTAATAAAAACCATTGGATAAGTAAAAACAATTAAAAAAACAGATCTAAAAGTTATATAAATACACAAAAAAAATTCTAAGATAAATTTAAGTTCAAACTCAACTTTATTTAAGTGTAACAAAAAAGATAATTTTTGGATGAATAGTAACAAAAAAGACAGATTTATCTTTTAGGATCTTATTTAGGGTGTGTTCGGTAGAGTGAGTTCCCAACTCCTCTCCCTCGTGTTTCGCGTGTACGTTTTTCAAACTATTAAACGGTACGTTTTTTTAAAAAAATTTATACGAAAGTTGCTTTAAAAAATCATATTAATTCATTTTTCAAAAAAAATTAACAAAAACTTAATTAATCATAAGAAAATGTGTCGCTTCGTTTTGCGTGCGCGAGAGGTGAGTTCTCAACCTCATCCTCTAAACACAGCCTTAGTGTTGTGTATGTTTTCTTAGATATTTTCTTATGTTTTATTATCCAATATGAACAAACATGTTAGTATTTGGTGTAGTACTATGATTGTTGAAAATCTAAACTTGGACATATTTGAGTTAATGTTAAGTTATGGTTGTTCAATTGATAAATAGTACAAACATATTCAGTTTATATAGTTGTATGCATTTAAATATTCAATGAAGGTCATATATTACAAAATATGTTCATATATATGTAAACACTAAATTTACTCATAGTTCCAATTAATCATTGAACAATACCCTCTATCAGACAACCGTATTCTATCTATCACAACACTTTCTTGTTTTCCTCTAAACCCAGCTCCCGATTCTCTCTTTACACACCCAAATGGTACCTATCTCGTCGAAAACCTAACATGTAGTGAAGCTCAACAAATAAGTAGAAAATTTACAAATCTCGTTGATCATAAGATGAGTAGACTCCTACATAACAATGCGATTCGTTTCAAGTGATTCCAATTTTTTAAGGCTAGCATGTTTCATATGTTGAATATGATTGATACTAACTAAAAGGCACCTCTATTAAACAATCATCTAGAGAGAAAAAAACACCGGAGAAGTCCCTTGAAAGGGAATGGATGTTAGGAATATTGAAAATTCTTGGGGCCCGGCCTCGTCGTTGTGCACGTAGATTAATTTTGTGGGTGTTCAGTTTATTAAGCGAATGATCAGGTGGGTTTTTAACTGAATGCGACTAAACGAAGGATCGACGGAGATGCATAGCTCCCTTAGCACTTGGACGTGCCCCCGTACGTCGCTAGCGTGAGATTGGTGTGTTCACTGTCCTCTTCTTGGTTTCTTCCTCTTCTTTCCGTTCCATTTCCTAGTGCTAACTACTAATCAACCTGAATTAAATAAAGTAATTGGTCAGTGGTCGTCGTTGACACTTGCAGTTTAACCACACAATCATATTTGCTTTTGCCCTGATGAAATGGCTACCGAATGCTGCTCGGTATCATAGTCAAATGTATCAGCCCGGTAGAAGGTTCTGAAGTGTTTGACAAGGAAATAATCCAGAAGACGACGACCTTCGAGAATCAAGAGCAGAGTACCTTATCATGAGCGTTCAGAATGAGTGGTAGTATTTGATAATTGAGTTCCACATGGACCTGAACATATTTTGGTGTTTCTGAAACAACATGTTTGGTAAACAAGCTCAGATCGGATATAGTACTATGAATTATTCACCAGATTCGTTCTATAGGTTTGTTTTGGCAGACGATCGCATGACAAGTTTGGGTCATGTTAAATCGCAACTAGGTCAGTTCTTTTGTGATTAAAATATAGATTTTAGCTCGATTTCTGTTAATACTTTTCAAATTGAAAAAGATACGTTACATGCAGAAACTTTGTTTAAAATATCAAATAAATTAATTTTTTAATTTAGTAATAATTAAAACTCAATTAAACAAATGCTAATAACTTTTTTATTTTACGTGCGCGTTTAATCTTCGTCCTGCGTCGTAGAAACGAGTCCAGCCTGAAGAGAGAGGATACAGTTTATGTTTTCGATGAAAGCTGCGAAATTTCGAGGGGGGATGAAGGCAATTTCTTAGTGACATTTCGAACGGTTTTTAAGAATTTTCAAATTTAAAACAAATAAATTTGATTGAAATTTGTTAAAATTTAATCAAAAATTGTCAAAGAAAATATCATACCTTCGGAATTGGGATTCGGTGCTCAATCGGAAAGGTGAACCCAAAACCAACGCTCGTGAACCCTGGACAGTAGCAGTTTCAAATTAAGGGGCATGTGGACATTGATCGTGTCGGGCGATTGCGAGTTGTTTTCGAAGGCGCTATCCGTGATTCGTTTTTTCCTTTGTCGATTGTTGCACGCATCTTCCAAACAATTATGCGGCATGCGTACAGCATGTACAAGTCTAATGATCATGAATGAACTTTGGCGTGGTTTACGACTTTATGCGGTTAATTACTTTGGATCGATGTTGTACTGTTTGGGTTTTGAACTTTTGGGTGTTCTTGCTTCTCTAGACGAGACACGTGTGCTTTTCGTGTTTCGAATAATCAGTTTATGACGTGTTTGGAAACCTTCCTTTTTATATACATATAGTAGTATAGTACTCCAGTTCAGAACGTAAGATGCTGCGTTCGTTTGTTGATGAATGAGGAAGATTTTTGGGCACACAAAAAAAACTATCAGTACATGATTAAGTATTGAAGTATTAACTATTATAAATTTAGAAGTGAATTTATTTGATATTTTAAAATTTTTATACTTTTTCACAAAACGTACTATTTAACATTTTAAAAAACGTTCTAATAAAAAATAAAAAAATTATAGTCAAACTTAAATATGTTAAATCAAACCTATAAAAAATATAACAACATTTATAACACCAATGTAATTCTATTTAATCCACCATTAAACATATTTTTATACATAATATATTTGTTTGGTGTTAAAAATATTGTTATATTTTTTCTATAAATTTAATTAAACTTAAATAAATTTAACTTAAGATAAAACCAAACATATTACTCTCGCCATAGTCCTATTATATGTTAGGTTGTATTTATATTGGATCTAAATTCGTAGTCCTAATATATGTCATATCTATACTGGATTGTATTTATATTAGGTCCAAATTCGTAGTTCTATATATATATATATATATATATATATATATATATATATATATATATATATATATATATATATATATATATATATATATATATATATATATAGTATTTGTTGTCCAGCACGGATTAGCCGAGATGTACTCTCTGATGACAAGTTATAGGTTCTTGGAATCTGCAGAGAAACCTCGTCTGCTATCGTCCGGACATAGGTGTTTAATTACGAAAGGACATAATAGTGACGTACATACATACTTTCTTCGTTAAAAAAAGCCGATCTAATATTAGAGGTGACATACTGTCCAAATTCGTTTCGTTGCATTAGAAAGTATCACCTTTAATATTAAATTGATTTTTGTTTGGACGAAGAAGAAATAATATGAATCACATTTTCTTCTTAGCCTCACCTCATAACAAGTCCCCACCTTGCTGACAACCACTACCATCAGTCATTTGAGCCATTGGGTCAATCCTATATTGTTTTTTTTTGACGAAACAAGGAAGTATATGAATCCTATTTTTTTCTCAGCCTCACCTCATAACCAAGTCCCCACCTTGCTGACAACCACTACCCTCAGTCATTTGAGCCACTGGGTCTGTGCCGTGTTTGGTTCTATAGATGAGATAGGTCAGGTTGAGTTGAACTTATTTTTTAGGATGTTTGATTTAGGAATCGATGAGATGTCTCAAAAAGAAATATTTTTCAAAGATCCGGATCAACTTCACACCTTTAAAAAGTGACGGATCAATCCAACCATCTACTTTTTCTCTCATTGAAAAGTGGCTACACATGATTAGAGCAAGTATAATAACAGGATATAGGTTAAGCTACAAGCACATGTGAAGCAGAGAGAAGAGGAGAGAAAAAACAGGCTACAAATTTATACTCCTTTTGTTCCAGAATAAGTTAATCTAATACGAAATGTGACATATCCTAGATAATACGAATTTGGATATGTGATTGTCCAGATTCGTAGTACTAAGATATGCATCTCGTACTAGATTAACTTATTCTAAGACGAAGATAGTAGCCAGTTGTAGTATGAACTTCAAAATATTATGTGTGTATGAGAAGTGAGCCAAGCATTAATAATGCAATATATATTTATATAAAACTGTTATATAGTAGATTGGTTGTAGATGTTTTGTTAATTTTTAAAGCCAACAGTTAAGCTGTACTATTAAACTTACTCTTATATCACTTGTACTACTAATACTGTATACATACCAATACTGTATACATACCCATGTAATGAAACCCCAAAGTAATAGTAGAAGTATAGCGCTGTCTAGCCTGTTTGGATCTATCATGCACGAGGTATGCACTGTGCACAACGGCCCTGCTCCCCGACTGAATGTCTGAATCATTGTCGGAATTCATTTTTCTTGAATTAAAAAGATAGAGGAGGCAGAGCAGACGACATAATAGATCCCAAGAAGCCAGTAAGCTTGCTTGTCGACACCAGAAATGATGCTGGCTGGCAGAGTAACAGAGATATAACTGCTACGGTATTTTGATGGAAGTATCTAAAAAATTGTGTAATTATAGTATAGTTGAAATGTAATTATATTATAACTGTATTGTAACTACAATGTTAATTATGATATAACTTATATAAAACTTGTATTTAACTCTGATTTGATTGGTTAGCATCGAAATTTTGCGTGCGACATGTATAAAAATTTCTTTCTAGCAATTTTTTTCTTTTCATGCACAAATCTCGAGGCAATCCGATGACTACAAATCTGAAAGTTTTGGAGACAAAAAAACATACGAAAGTTTTCTAACAATTTCGCATTTTTATACTGATAAATAACATTATGTAAAATTTCTACTACAAAATTCAAGCGTCCAAAAGAAGCACTTAACAATCTACCTGCAGTAATTGCATATATGGAGGCATAAAATAACTGCTTCTAGATTGACCATGTGACGCCCCCAAACTATACTGGTCTAGAAAGTCAACCGGCATAGGCTGGAGGTCACAACCTTATCTGTGATTACAATACCAGTCCCAGGATACACGAGCTGGTACTCACAGGAAAATAATTGAATCCAGAAATACAAAGCTTTTATTACAACATTGTTGGAGGTCTCAAACTACTACCGTCGTGGACAAACTCCAGACCGGTAGAAAGACTGAAAGGATAAGGTAAATGCAAGCGGAAACATAACAACAGTGGAGGGTGACATGAAGCAAGAACACAACCATAAATCCACAGGCTAGGCTTGGGAACTAGGCTTGAAACCCAGAGGAGTCGTACTCGACCTGCTCTTGAAAATAGGCCTCGGCGGAAGGGTCAAGGTATCCTTCTTCTAACTCTATAAATAATAATATCAAGGGTGAGTACCCAGTGTACTCAGCAAGCCCGAAAAAATATGACATGCAAGGCCAATAACAAGGGGGTGGAACGGTTTTATTTGGAAAACCAGGTTTTATAAATAATTTAGTTGTAGAAGTAAGGCTCACGCCTCACTCCATTCCACAGGTTGCTTCGCAACAACCTGTCACTGTAGTAATTCTCAAATCAAACACCGTGCCATCTCAGCACTGCTCGGCCATCTCAGCCACTCTACCTCGGCCATCTCAGCCCTAACCACACCTTGGTGCCAATCGACACCCCGAGGCACACAGACTCGTTCCCAACCACGAAGGCTGGCCGTCCGCCACAAAGGCAAACTCTGGTGACGGTACCCATTCCAAGGATTTATTTATAAAACAAACACTACGCTATGAGAAACACTTCACATCCGCCCATGACCGTGGGCACGGCTGTTTAAACAGTTTGATTAAACTCTGCAGAGGTTGCACGCTTTACCCACACGTCGCGGACTTCTCGCATTACCGAACACATGTGGATCAGACATGGCCGACAAAGGAGAGCTCGCTACAAGGCTTTTCCATAACTAACCCATAAATATCCCGTGTCCCACAGTTGGGTGGAATCTCTCCACCAAGCATCAGGCCAAATTTCAAGCCGTCATCTACTCAGGCTCCACCGTATGGACTCCGACACATCCCCACTGCAGGAGATTGCCATACCCGCCACCATACCAGTGCTCCTCAACTGCTAACATGCTGGACACCTATGTTTTAGCTATCTACTCGGTCAGGGGCATCCCATTATACCCGTGTGGTCGTACTGTAATATGTTCAGATGAATTTCCCAAAGGAAACGGTCCTTATGGATAATACGTAGTCAAACCACCAAGGTACTGACTCCCGCATCATCATGTTTTTACAAAACACTTTTCTCCTTTTTAACCATACCGACATCTCGCCGGGTTTTCACAATATAAATATCCCGGTTTTTCCCGCACGACAGAACAATCGTGACCTATAGGTAATCTACTTTGGCATTTTAAATACCAACGCAAAATATGTAGTGGAGTTACAAAGGAATGGGGTCATCAATTCCTATATAGTAAAAGTGCGACTACTGGGAAGGTCCGACGATCCATATTTGAATCGTGGCCAAAAACAGTGTAACCTAAAGCATGCAATTTGGCAAACAAAATATTTAATTTAAAAATATAGGCGCAATAAATGGTCAAGGGGGCTTGCCTTGTTCCGCGACAATGGACGGAGCGTCGAACTCCTGCGCGAATCCTCCGTCCGACTCGGGTTCTAAACACGAGAAAATAAACCATACATAAAACCACTGCTAAACCAAGACAAAACATGAAAAAGACAGCGTTAATAAATAGAGGGGAATTTTAGAAAGATTTTGGAATTTGAACGGAGTCAAACGGAGTTCGGAATGAAAAGGTATGGATTTTTGAAGTTTTGGGGATTTTTGGAGGGTTAAAAGAATAGAGAGGAATATTCTAGGGAATATTCCGAGTGGGGCCCAGCTGTCAGGTCAAAGGAGTCAAAGGTGGGAGGGAGAGATGTGGGCCCGTGGGTCCGACTCTTTTTCTTTTCTTCTTCTCTTTTTTTTCTTTCTTGTCCTCCTTATCTCTTTCTCTCTCTCCTTTCCTTTCTCTGTTTCTTTTCTTCTCTCTTCCCGAGCAGCAGGAGGAGCGGCGGCCTAACACGGTGGGGTGCGGCGGCCGGCGGCTGGGTAGCGCGGGGCCGGCGGCCGGGCGGCTGAGAGGCGGCAGCGCGGCGTCGGCCAGCGACTGCACGGCGTCGGCCTCCGGCCAGAAGCGGCGGTCGGTCGGCTGGGCGCTGGCTGCGGCTGGGAGCGGCGGCTGGGTGCCGGCAGAGGGGAGGGGCGGCTCGGCCGAGGAGGAAGGAGGAGGAGGGCTGAGCAGGAAGAAGAAGAAGAGGGGAAGGAAAGGGGGTCGGCCACCTCGATGCGACGGACTCCGGGACTTCGATGACTCGGCTCCGGAGTGGTAAAAATGGAGTGGTGAATCGGCTGAGGAGCTCCACGGTAAGTCTTATAGGGTATTTATACTGCCAGGGTGACTCGGGAGGAGGAGCTTGGCGACGAGAACGTCCATTGATGCCTCTATGCATGTTTCTCCGTCTACAGGCTCCTCTGGCTGTTGTCGCTGCCTGGCTTGCTCGGTGAGCGGCGCGAAGCGGTGCCTAACTTCAGCGGAGAAGACGGAGACGGTGCCAACCTTCACTGTGTACTGGCAGGACGGTGCCTAACCGTCGGTTTTGCAGGAGGTTTAGGAAAACAAGGACAGAGAAAGAAACATGTATGCACGAGTATTGGATGAGCCTGAGTGGTTTTTCCTGGCTTAATGAAAGTGCAGAGAATTCCCGGGTGAAAAAGGACCGATAAACACCGGGCGGAAGAAGTCCAAAATATTTTGGAATATTTGGACGGAAAGAAAATGATTTGATACGACCGGGAAAATAAATAAAAACAAAATTAAAACTAACTTTGTAATTTTCGGAGATTTTGAACGAAAAGAAAGAGCGACGCTAAACTGCGGTCTTAGAAAAACACGGGCGTTACAAACCTACCCCCCTCAAGAGAATCTCGTCCCGAGATTCCGCAGCTAAGCGAATAGATCTGGGTACTCGGCTCGGAGGTGATCTTCCTATTCCCAGGTAGCCTCATCCTCGGTATGATTACTCCATTGAACCTTGAGAAACTTGATGTTCTTTCGTCGCGTACGACGTTCCTTTTCATCGAGTATTTTGATCGGCCGTTCCGTGTAGGTTAAGTCCTTTTGTACATCAACCTTTTGGATGGGGACTTGCTCCTCAGGGACACGAAGACACTTTCTTAGTTGCGAGATATGGAATACGTCGTGTACTCCTGCCAGCTCTGGGGGCAACTCGAGTTGATAGGCGACTTCGCCTCGTCTATCAATAATGGGATAGAGGCCAATGTAGCGTGGTGCCAACTTTCCGGTCATTCCAAAACGCTTTGTTCCTCTCAAAGGTGATACCCTTAGGTACACATGGTCTCCTATTTCAAACTCAAGCATCCGTCGCCAATGATCGGCATAATCCTTCTGTCGGGCTTGGGCTTCCTGAAGTCTAAGTCGGATTACTTTAACTTGCTCTTCGGCTGCATGTAGGATATCAGGCCCGAATACTTTCTTTTCCCCTACATCCGTCCAACAGAGCGGGGTTCGGCATTTTCGCCCATACAAGGCTTCATTGGGGGCCATTTGGATACTGGTTTGATAACTGTTATTGTAAGAGAACTCGGCATAAGGCAAGCACAGATCCCATGCGCCTTCAAAGTCTAGGGCACATGCTCGCAGCATATCCTCCAGAATTTGGTTTACCCTTTCTGTCTGACCATCGGTTTGGGGGTGATAGGCTGTGCTGAAGTTTAGGTTTGTGCCTATCGCCTCATGGAGTTTCTGCCAGAAATGTGAAGTAAATTGAGTACCTCGATCTGATACGATCTTTTTAGGCACCCCATGCCGACATACAATCTGGGTCATGTATAACTCGGCCAGCTTTTTACTGGAATAGGTGGTCTTGACGAGGATAAAGTGTGCGACCTTGGTAAGTCGGTCCACTATTACCCAGATGGAATCGTGGCCAGAAGGGGTCTTGGGAAATCCGGCGATAAAATCCATTCCTATCTCTTCCCATTTCCACTCGGGTATCCTTAATGGTTGTAACAATCCGGCGGGTCTCTGTTGTTCTGCCTTTACTCGTTGGCAAATATCACATAGGGCCACATACTCTGCGATGTCATGCTTCATCCCAGGCCACCAATAGTGAGGTTTGATGTCTTGATACATCTTGGTGCTACCGGGGTGTATGGAATATGCGGACTTGTGTGCCTCCCGAAGTATCAGATCCTTCAATCCTTTTTTATTGGGGACACAGATACGTTTTCCCAGCCATACTACCCCTTTATCGTCCAAGGAGTGCCCTGAGGCTTTGCCTTCCTTGATAAGCCTCTTGATTTCTGTGATCCCTTGGTCATCTAATTGGGCTTCGCTGATCAGTTGCTCTAGGGTGGGTTGTACTACTAAAGTGGCAAGGGTTCCAGTCTTAACCACGTCTATTCGTAGTTTCTCTAGGCTCCGGCATAGTTCTAGGTGGTGTGGTAGAGTGCTTAAGGCATTGCAATGCACTTTCCGACTTAATGCATCAGCAACCACATTTGCCTTACCCGGGTGATAATGTATCCTGAGATCATAATCCTTGATCAACTCTAGCCACCTTCTCTGCCTGAGGTTAAGTTTAGTCTGGGTGAAAATGTACTTCAGACTCTTATGGTCGGTGTATACTTCACACCTATTGCCCATCAGGTAATGCCACCATATCTTGAGGGCGTGTACTACCGCAGCTAACTCCAGATCATGGGTAGCATAATTCACTTCATGGGGCCTTAATTGTCTAGAGGCATAGGCAACTACTCTTCCGTCCTGCATGAGCACGCATCCTAGCCCCTGTCTGGATGCATCACAATAGATGTCAAAATCTTTCTGTATGTCTGGGAGGATTAGGACGGGGGACGTGGTCAGTCTCTTCTTCAGCTCTTGGAAACTCCTTTCACAGGCTGCCGTCCATATAAACTTTCGTTTCTTCTTGAGTAGTTCGGTCATGGGCTTGGCAATCCTGGAGAACCCTTCAATGAATCTCCGGTAATAGCCTGCCAGTCCGAGGAAACTTCTGATCTCGGTGGCTGTGGTCGGGGTTTTCCATGAGAGCACATCTCTAACCTTGCCGGGGTCTACTTCTACTCCGCTAGCAGAGATGACATGGCCAAGGAAGGCAACTCTGTCAAGCCAAAATTCGCACCTGAAAAATTTGGCATAGAGTTGATGTTCCCTTAATCTTCCCAAAACTGATCTTAGGTGCTCAGCATGTTCTTGCTCACTTTTAGAGTAGACGAGGATATCGTCTATGAACACCACGACATATTTATCGAGGCATTCCATGAACACTTTGTTCATAAGGTTCATGAAAAAGGCTGGGGCATTGGTGAGTCCAAAGGACATGACAGTATACTCGTATAGTCCATAACGAGTACAGAAGGCAGTTTTGGGTATGTCTTCTGGTCGAATTTTCAGTTGGTGATATCCAGACCTTAAGTCTACTTTGGAAAAGACCTTAGCTCCGTGTAACTGATCGAACAGGTCATCAATCCTAGGAAGAGGATATTTGTTCTTGATGGTCACATCATTGAGGGCATGGTAATCCACACACATTCTCTTGGTCTTGTCCTTCTTTTCAACCAAAAGGACTGGGGCTCCCCAAGGAGATGTGCTGGGTCGCACGAATCCCTTTTCCTCTAATTTCTCGATTTGCTTCTTGACTTCTGCCAATTCGTTGGGGGCCATTCTGTAGGGTCTCTTGGATATAGGGGTTGTGCCAGGGGCAAGGGTGATGGAGAACTCGATTTCTCTATCTGGGGGCATTCCGGGTAATTCTTCCGGAAATACATCCGGATACTCATTGACTACCGGTACTTCCTCCAAAGGAATGGCTTCCATGGCGCTTAGGAGAGGTTGCGCTATCAATCATCGGGAAGGGATGAACTTGACTTCATTCCTATTTGGTCCTTGCAAAATTATGGTGTGGGTGGCACAGTCTATCCGACTCTTATGTTTGGATAACCAATCCATCCCTAGGATTAAATCCAGACCCTGGGATTCTAGAATGATAGGGCTAACAGTGAAGGTGACGCCTTCTATGTCTAGGCTCACCTTTGGGCAGGCTCGATAGGCTTTAACTTCCTTTCCAGGGGATTGGATAAGCATTGGTGTTCCTAACCCTTTAGTCCTTATCCCATTTTTCTCCACAAATGAGCAAGAGATAAAAGAGTGCGAGGCTCCGGAATCAAATAAGACGACTGCTGGTACGGAATTAACAAGAAACGTACCTAGCACCACATCGAGGGATTCCTGGGCTGATTCCGCCTGCACATGATTGACTCGACCTCGTCCAAAAGTCGAGGCAGAGCGGGAGGCCTGACTACTGACCTGAGTGGCAGCCTTGGCTGGAGCCGTAGCGGGCGCCCTGGCGGTACTGATATGAGAGGCCCCAGAGGCAGCAGGAGCAGAACGCTGGGTACACTCCCTGGCGAAGTGTCCCACAAGTCCACAGCGATAGCAAGGGAATCTGGCTGCGGTGGACGGGTTCCTTGGCAGAGGGTTGGAAGTGGTGACGTTAATTCCTCCGGTGTTACCAGAGTAAGTCCTTGGTTGAGCTGGTGCCAAAGGACGGGGTGGGAAAGGACGGGCTGAGTATCCAGGACTTGGTTGAGGTGTTTGCTGACAGTACTGGACAGGATAGTTGACCCAAGGGCGCGGACCTCCGTGGTGCAGGAGTCCGAGCTGAACAGCCTTACGTTTCCGCAGGGCTTCCTCTTCCTTCCTGGTATCTTCCACAATAAGGGCTCGGTTGACCATCTGCTGGAAATTGGGGAAGCTGTGTGCCACCAACTGAATACGGATGCCCACATTCATGCCTTTGAGGAATCTTCGAATTTTCTTCTTCTCCGTGTCCACTTCGTCAGCAGCATACCGGGCTAAGTGGTTGAACTTGCTTAAGTACTCGTTGATGGAGGAATTTTCTTGCTTGAGGTTGTTGAATTCCTCTCGCTTGATGTTGAGGGTGCTTTCTGGAATATACGCCCCTCGAAAGGCCTCGGCGAATTCTTCCCAGTCAATGGTGGTGGCGTCTTGATGCGCCGTACGGTAGTTTTCCCACCAGTTGGCTGCGGGTCCTCTGAGTTGGTGGGCTGCGTACAACGCCTTTTCCCTGGGGTTGCATTGCACCAACTCCAACTTCCTGGCAACGTCCTTTAACCAATCATCCGCCTCGACTAGTTTCGAGGTTTGGGAGAACTCCGGGGGACGGGTCCTTAGGAAGTCGTTCAACTTAGACCGTCCGTCGAAAGCATGGCGAGGCTGATGGTTAAGGGCAGCCAAGTTCTGAGCTATGCCTTGCAAAATTTGAGTTTGCAAGGTTAGCACGCTTTGCTGATCTAGAGGAGGTGGATAAGGTAAGCCTCCTGATCCTGAGGTGGGAGCCGGGCTTCTCGTGAGTTGGTATGCTCGTGGTCAGATGCCTGATCCAGTTGCACCTCGGGCTCTTCCTGAGTGGCATTTCGAGGTAGCGGGCTTTCTTCCTCATGTCCAAGGCGTATGGGAGCACGTATGGTACGGCGGGGGCGTTCGGCCATCTATCCAAAGAAGAGGGAGAAGTTTAACTACAAGGACATTTTTTTTTTCAAACCAAAGCACAAACATTCAATACAAGAGCACAACACAATACATGGGAGGGGTACATCACTTAGACACTGACACAGACTACACCATACGAGGTGCTACACAACTCCTAATGAGTTGGCAAACTGACGCGATCTCGACTAAACCTCCCATTCACCACTACCTTGCGAGACCACCTTATTCAAGCTCCTAATCAAGAGGTAGTGGAACGGCACTGACTGACAGGGGGTGATCCCTTTACGGAAAGCGGTTGCCGCGTAGCTCTTCATCCTCCGGGACGACGCCATAGGTAGGTGGAAATTGAGTGGGGAGTCCTGGAGCAGGAGTGGGGACGCCACCAGTCGGTGGGGGTAGAAGTGTCGCCCTGTGCCGGCGGTGTAGCAGAGGAATTGGGATCAATGGTGAACCGGAGCAAGGAGCGGTATTCGCGAGCGGTCATGCGGCATATCGGACGGGAGGGCAAAGGCGGGGAAGGCTGTGGTGGGGGTGGGGAGGAACTTTGCGAGCTGCCTCCCTCAGTGCGACGTGCCCTGCTGGGACGTGAGGTGGAAAAGGCTGGCGGAGGTCGGGCGAGAGGTATCCCCTCAAAGGCAGTGAAGTGCCTCTCTAGCTGGCGGTAGGCCTCCAGGAGTAAGTGGTATTGTCCATTCAAGAACATGGTGAATTCCAATAGGCGGAGTTGGGCGGGAGTTTGTTCCTGGCAATTGTAGCGGTACACACTATCGGGTGAGCCGCGATGGAGGTGGGGAAGGAGGTGGAAGTGTGTGTGGTCAAGGAGATGGTCATAGGATTCATGAAGGCGCCGGATGGCAGTGAAGGCAACACTCTGGTGGGCTAAGCGGGGGTTGGGGCGAATCTTGGTGAAGCGATGGCGGCGAAGTCCAGGAGCACATGGAACAAGTCGAACATGTACACGGTAGCGGGGTGGAGTGATCTGCAGGATTTCTGCCCCGAAGATCGGAGGAGCAAACCCAAGGTAGTGAGCAAGGTCCGTCAGCATCTGGACAAACCCGTCATAATCCCCCATGGTAGCCTCACGTATCAGGTAAATCATCTACAGAAATTTTGCAAAGAGGAAGGGGTCAGCAAACTGACACTTTTTCAAAAGAAGGGAAAGAAACAACTAAGGAGAAAGGATAAGTGAAACTTTAAATTTTCACAAACCCGCACGCGGCTATACCCTGGTGTGCACTAGCGCGCGGAGATTTTCCTAAGGGCTTACATCCTAAGGGCTTTCCTAAGCAAGGGGGTTTCATCCTAGGGCCAAACTTTGCTCTGATACCACCCTGTGGCGCCCCAAACTATACTGGTCTAGAAAATCAACTGACATAGGCTGGAGGTCACAACCTTATCTGTGATTACAGTACCAGTCCCAGAATACACGAGCTGGTACTCACAGGATAATAGTGGAATCTAGAAATACAAAGTTGTTGGAGGTCTCAAACTACTACCGTCGTGGACAAACCCCAGACTGGTAGAAAGAATGAAAGGACAAGGTAAACGCAAGCGAAAACATAACAACAGTGGAGGGTGACATGAAGCAAGAACACAACCATAAATCCACAGGCTAGGCTTGGGAACTAGGCTTGAAACCCAGAGGAGTCGTACTCGACCTGCTCTTGAAAATAGGCCTCGGCGGAAGGGTCAAGGTATCCTTCTTCTAACTCTATAAATAATAATATCAAGGGTGAGTACCCAGTGTATTCAGCAAGCCCAAAAAAATGACATGCAAGGTCAATAACAAGGGGGTGGAACGGTTTTATTTGGAAAACCAGGTTTTATAAATAATTTAGTTGTAAACCTCTAGTGTAACAGTTTTTAGTTTCGAAGTAAGGCTCACGCCTCACTCCATTCCACAGGTTGCTTCGCAACAACCTGTCACTGTAGTAATTCTCAAATCAAACACCGTGCCATCTCAGCACTGCTCGGCCATCTCAGCCACTCTACCTCGGCCATCTCAGCCCTAACCACACCTTGGTGCCAATCGACACCCCGAGTCACACAGACTCGTTCCCAACCACGAAGGCTGGCCGTCCGCCACAAAGGCAAACTCTGGTGACGGTACCCATTCCAAGGATTTATTTATAAAACAAACACTACGCTATGAGAAACACTTCACATCCGCCCATGACCGTGGGCACGGCTGTTTAAACAGTTTGATTAAACTCTGCAGAGGTTGCACGCTTTACCCACACGTCGCGGACTTCTCGCATTACCGAACACATGTGGATCAGACATGGCCGACAAAGGAGAGCTCGCTACAAGGCTTTTCCATAACTAACCCATAAATATCCCGTGTCCCACAGTTGGGTGGAATCTCTCCACCAAGCATCAGGCCAAATTTCAAGCCGTCATCTACTCAGGCTCCACCGTATGGACTCCGACACATCCCCACTGCAGGAGATTGCCATACCCGCCACCATACCAGTGCTCCTCAACTGCTAACATGCTGGACACCTATGTTTTAGCTATCTACTCGGTCAGGGGCATCCCATTATACCCGTGTGGTCGTACTGTAATATGTTCAGATGAATTTCCCAAAGGAAACGGTCCTTATGGATAATACGTAGTCAAACCACCAAGGTACTGACTCCCGCATCATCATGTTTTTACAAAACACTTTTCTCCTTTTTAACCATACCGACATCTCGCCGGGTTTTCACAATATAAATATCCCGGTTTTTCCCGCACGACAGAACAATCGTGACCTATAGGTAATCTACTTTGGCATTTTAAATACCAACGCAAAATATGTAGTGGAGTTACAAAGGAATGGGGTCATCAATTCCTATATAGTAAAAGTGCGACTACTGGGAAGGTCCGATAGAGGTGGCCAAACGGGCGGCCCGGCCCGGCACGGCACGGGCACGGGTCCGGCACGGCCCGTTTCGGCACGGCCCGTTAGGCACGGCTCATGAAACGGGCCGTGCCGTCCCGGCCCACGTGCCGAGCCGCCGGCCCAAGCACGGCCCATGGATGGCCGGGCCGTGCCCGTGCCGGCACGACATGCGTGTGGCCCGCCGTGTCAGTACGGGCCCGTGAATGGAAAATGGGCCGTGGACGGGGCACGGTTGGCCCAGGAACCGAAATGGCGCGGAGGGATGCGATGCGGACTTGCGGAGGTGGCTGGCGGGCTGGGCCATCGGCTAGGAGGGGTGCTCAACGGACTTGCGGAGGCAGCTAGCGGGCTGGGCCGTCAGTTGGGAGGGATGAGATACGGACTTGCGGAGGGATGAGATGCGGATTTACTACAGTAGCCGTGCCGTGCCGTGCCGGCCCACGGGCTCGGCCGGCGGCCCAAGCACGACACGGCTACTCGTGCCGTGCCGGCACGGCCCGTTACTGTAGCAGGCCGTGCCGGGCCGTGCCGGCTACAGGTTCCGCCGTGCCTCGGGCCGTCCGTTTTGGCCCGGCCCGTTTGGCCACCTCTAAGGTCCGACAATCCATATTTGAATCGTGGCCAAAAACAGTGTAACCTAAAGCATGCAATTTGGCAAACAAAATATTTAATTTAAAAATATAGGCGCAATAAATGGTCAAGGGGGCTTGCCTTGTTCCGCGACAATGGACGGAGCGTCGAACTCCTGCGCGAATCCTCCGTCCGACTCGGGTTCTAAACACGAGAAAATAAACCATACATAAAACCACTGCTAAACCAAGACAAAACATGAAAAAGACAGCGTTAATAAATAGAGGGGAATTTTAGAAAGATTTTGAAATTTGAACGGAGTCAAACGGAGTTCGGGATGAAAAGGTATGGATTTTTGAAGTTTTGGGGATTTTTGGAGGGTTAAAAGAATAGAGAGGAATATTTCAGGGAATATTCCGAGTGGGGCCCAGCTGTCAGGTCAAAGGAGTCAAAGGAGGGAGGGAGAGATGTGGGCCCGTGGGTCCCACTCTTTTTCTTTTCTTCTTCTCTTTTTTTTCTTTCTTGTCCTTCTTATCTCTTTCTCTCTCTCCTTCTTTCCTTTCTCTGTTTCTTTTCTTCTCTTTTCCCGAGCAGCAGGAGGAGCGGCGGCCGACGGCTGGGCAGCGCGGGGCCGGCGGCCGGGCAACTGAGAGGCGGCAACGCGGCGTCGGCCTCCGGCCAGAAGCGGCGGCCGGTCGGCTGGGCGCCGGCTGCGGCTGGGAGTGGCGGCTGGGTGCCGGCAGAGGGGAGGGGCGGCTCGGCCGGGGAGGAAGGAGGAGGAGGGCTGAGCAGGAAGAAGAAGAAGAGGGGAAGGAAAGGGGGTCGGCCACCTCGATGCGACGGACTCCGGGACTTCGATGACTCGGCTCCGGAGTGGTAAAAATGGAGTGGTGAATCGGCTGAGGAGCTCCACGGTAAGTCTTATAGGGTATTTATACTGCCAGGGTGACTCGGGAGGAGGAACTTGGCGACGAGAACGTCCATTGATGCCTCTATGCATGTTTCTCCGTCTACAGGCTCCTCTGGCTGTTGTCGCTGCCTGGCTTGCTCGGCGAGCGGCGCGAAGCGGTGCCTAACTTCAGCGGAGAAGACGGAGACGGTGCCAACCTTCACTGTGTACTGGCAGGACGGTGCCTAACCGTCGGTTTTGCAGGAGGTTTAGGAAAACAAGGACAGAGAAAGAAACATGTATGCACGAGTATTGGATGAGCCTGAGTGGTTTTTCCTGGCTTAATGAAAGTGCAGAGAATTCCCGGGTGAAAAAGGACTGATAAACACCGGGCGAAAGAAGTCCAAAATATTTTGGAATATTTGGACGGAAAGAAAATGATTTGATACGACCGGGGAAATAAATAAAAACAAAATTAAAACTAACGTTGTAATTTTTGGTGATTTTGAACGAAAAGAAAGAGCGACGCTAAACTGCGGTATTAGAAAAACGCGGGCGTTACATGCCATCTCTCCTTTGGTTAGTTGGTTTTCTCCTAAGATTAGCCATGTGCAAATTTGGGGAAGGGACTGCCTGAATGGGCTTTGCCCTGGGCTGGCCTGATGCATTTTAGACTGGGCCTTATAATCTCTAAGTAGTTCGTTCTTTTTTGGTTAATTTCAGCACAAGTTTGGGCTTGAAACCAATGTTACATTAACCCAACTCCGTGTCTGTAACAGTAATTCTAACACGTACGCAATTAATGCCAAAATAAGTATCCAACACATACCAATAAAAAAAACTAGAATACCTCATTTATCAAATGCTAATGTAATTATTTCTTACTGTATGTTCTTCTAATATATTTTTTTTCTATTTTTACAAACTCACATGTAATGAATACTTAAAAGTTTTAAAACGAATGCGATGAGCTAAAAATAAATTATTCTAAGACAAAGGGTAGGCATGTTCCTCTTCCTGTGCTCGTGTAAACCAGCACAGCGCCACGTACAGTACGCTCCTGTGCGCACACGCGACACCGCGTCAAAGATTCCATGGCTCTCTGCTGCAACCGGCACCTGCAGCAACATCAACCAGCAACGTACTACTAGCGCGCATATAACCGGTGGCGATCGTGGCACGCATGTCGCGCACATCGCACGAGTTTTCACCGCGAAGGCCTCCCGGCCGGGGATAATTTCTCCCAACTTAATCACCACCGCACGAACGTGACGGCGCGTGTGCGCGTGTGTCGGCTCTGGCGGCGGCTTGCGTCCGAGGAGATCTCGCGCGGTCGGCCGGTACAGCATGGAGGCTGGGCGTACGCCGCATTAAGGCGCAGCAGGGACGATGTGAATGCGATCCCGTGCGCGCCGGCCGGCGCCACCAGACGACGTTGGTTGCGTGTGGCTGCGGCATCGATCAAGCCTGTCACCTCCATGGATCAAAAGTGCCACGATTTAGTTTTTACTCTACTCCCCCCTTTCCCCTTTCAAAATGTAACTGTTTTTTTTTATAGTAGCTTGTCCTAAAATTTAGTATTTTTTTAGATAATGGATTTTCATTAATCTGACCTCTATATCCATAAAAGATATACATAGCCAAAACATACACGAGTTCTTACACTTCAATCATCACACGGAGAAATACACACGAACACACAAAAAAAAAAGTTTGAAGACTTATTTAAACCTTCATTGACAACTTATACTTTCCGCCTCAATGTGAGAGGGTGAAAGATGAGAATCAGAACTAGTCTGTGCTGCACATCGCCGCACCATCTCCACCTCTGCAGATCAAAACAACATCTGCTGCCAATTGATGATGTCCGCCATCGTTGTCCAAAACCCTTTACGCCGCCGTTGCATTCCGAACGCCCTTAGTGCACCCTGAAGTTGCTTTGCTGCATCACCATCGTCTTTCGCATACCATTGAACTCATAGTCGCTCTTAGATCATCGCGAAGCCGTCCAGCATGACATGCACCTGTCTTTACTGCCATCGACTCACCAGAGATGCTCACCGTAGTCAACACCTAACTGCAGCTAGACCTTGGCATCGACTCTTGCTTGGTAGCTGCCGCCTCTAGGACATTGCTGCCGAGAGCCTCTGTTGCCACTATCCTCATTACGTCAGGCTAGCCAATGACCATCACGTCATCAGCCAACTTAGTCATCGACAACCACCATCCTCCCATCCTCGCCTGGCCGTGATCAGATCCGAGTGCCAGAGCTCGCCTAGCCGCTGCCGCCCCTAAGACGCCGCCACTGAGAGCCTCCGCTGTTGTCTTCTCCATCTACTGTGGGCGACCCGACTATCTATCGTCGTCGCCATGCGCATCAACTGACTCGCCGTTGCGGGAGAAGGGCTAGCCCCATCGCTGGCCATTGACGCCAGGCCTTGCTGCGGGTGACGAGGAAGGGATGGAGCACTAGCCCCGTCTCCGCCCAATGCAGCCTCTGCCCACCAACTCCATTGCCGGTGACAGCCTCGCCGGCAGCGGCAAGGTCGACCGGTGGGAGATCCTTGGCAACGAAGTTTTTTGGTCTCTCGGATCGCTCCGTGGGAGCAACACGGGAATCGATTTGGTTAACGAGCAATCAGCTTATGATCACAAGCAATCAGCTTGTCCTAAAATTTCAGTATAGTAGCTTGTTCTAAAGTAAAGCTATTTTTTCATATACCCCTCTCTCGATCAAATACAACAATTCTCTATTTAGTTTTTTTATCTACCTTTTTTTCTCAACCAATCATAATCTTGCATTAATTATTTTCGCAAACTTTTTTAATACTTGTTCCCATCTCAAAAATATCTATATTTTAGGACAAAGATAGTATAATAGAAGTAGAAAGTACTACGTCCTTTTAAAAATATAAGCATTTTATTGGTTTTAGCAAAGATTTAGGTTAGTGTAAAATGCTATGTTGTCACTTAGGTTGTTGGTGTCATTGCAAACTCGCATTATCGTAAAAATGTTATTACTATTTATCTATTTGAAATCATGCCATTATAATTCTTTTGATATATGAGATATACCATCTTCTACACTTAGGTATCGTTGGACCCACATGCAGGCTACTGTATTTTTATATCGTCCAAAATGCCCCTATATGCGCACTAGACATGTGAGATATGCCATTTCCTGTGATGAATGAAATAGTATTTCATTATCCTAAAAATAGCTACGCCCTGCTCCTGCATAGGGCTCAATCAGACGTGTGACTGTGCTAAAAAAAAAATCAGACGAGTAACTCTCTGTTTAACTTTGTGTTTGGGAGAGAGATGCTACGAGTAGACCACAGGACAAGCTGTTGATGCCGAATATAGCCAGCTAACTCGCCATTCCCTAGGCTAAATGACAACTCGTTCAGTCCAACGAACACATTGCCTTCTGTCCATCATCTTCGAATTCGGGTACTTCGACCGTCTGCCCAAACTGATGTACTAATAAGCACCCTCTAATTTCCATTCCTGTTATATTAAAATTTGATGAGACATGCTAACCACAAGGCTAAACATCTATACACACTTCACAGTTCACACTTGTCTTATGCCAAGGCAGATAGGACAAGAAGTGAAATTTAAGCTTGTGCCTATCCCAATAATTTGATGCTTAGACTCTGCAATTTGCTTCCCATTGGATGGAACTTTGCTTGCCTGATAAAGTTATAGGAGTGTGGAGTATTTCCTAGGTTATATAAGTTGTACCCAATTATTCAGAATTGCTGTTAGAAAGCTACATTTCTTTTTGGTACTCTGTTCAGATGTGACCATAATTGCACGATCATTGATTTTGGACATTCTGAGGCTACCCGACATGGCAATAATGTTCACGTACTGATCCATAGCTAACACCAAATGCTATGTTGATATGATTACATCATGATACCAGATAGCCTCCAAGGTACGTAGTATTAAGCACTTTCAGGCTCTTAGCCCAGACCTCAGAGCATGCATGGGTTGGCCCCATGTTGCCCAGACGTAACCCCTCCAAAAACCTTAATTGATTGATCTACTGCAACTGTGTCGAAGTCTCTATCGAATGTGACCCTAATTGATGTCCTTGATGTGTAAGTTGTGACCAAATTAGAATCTTGGGCTTAGTTACATTTCGGAATTAATGGATCATCAGATAATCTTTTAGTATACTCAGATTTGTAGAATTAAGTAAGATGGATGATTTTCCCAACATATATGCTCCATGCATGATGTGGCCTCTTCAGAGCAAACGGCACGCACCACATCTGAATTTGGAGAATGGACCAAGTTGTTCCTTCAGTTCTACAATTTTTCTAAACTGAACTTCAGTACGTGAACATTTTGATGCAGATAAACACTTTAGTCCCTCATGACAAGAAGGAAAAGTAAAGTCTCCTCTAAAAATGTACTGTTTTTGGATGAATAGAAAAAATTCCATAAAATCCCTACATTTTAAAAAGCTATTTGGGTGAGCTAGAGATTCTAAGAAGTAATGGGTGAGTAACTAGCTAGTGAGAGTTGAAAAAAACTGAGTTCTTCAACTTTTGACTTCTAGTTATGCATTATATAGTGTTGGAACAAAGCCCAACAACTATGTTCACGTCTTAGGACGCTTAGCACCAAGAGAAAAAGATATGAGTGTGTGAGATAAATTAGCTAACAAAGAGAACCCGATAGCCAAGTGATATGTATATATATCGTGGTTTGGTACATGAAAAATTACATAACCATCCCAGCTTGACTTATTGTCGCCTGAGCCTCAAAGGGTATTATTGTACTAGCGTTGGAGCCCATAAATCCTGGACGTGATAGACGGCGGACAGCCCGGGATTCGTAGGGCCCTCGATTACCGCCAAGTTGCTTTCAGTTTGAGCTAAAGGACATCTCTCTCCCCAATACTTTGTAAGTGGAGCTGTATGTACACACAGGGAGGGGCTTCGATGCCGTCCCCTATATGTAGTTTTTGATTTTCATAATCTAGGTGATAAGTTAGATTGTTTGGGAAACTAGTACTACCTTTGTCCGAAAATACAATGGTTTTGTCTATGTAGTTAAAACAGAGGTAGTAAGAGATTCTAAAAGTTAGAAGTTAGAAGTTACAGCTGTTAGAAACTCTTCAAACTAGGCCTCAAATACCGAAGGAATAGCCCATGATGGACTGATCCATATCAGGATTTCCTCTCTTTCAATGCCAAAAAAAATCGACAAAGAACAAGAAGGAAGCACTTCTGCTGGACAAGGAAAACATGTGCTGCCAGTAGCAACAGTAGTTTCACACTTAAAGTTAAAGGTAGTTTTATCATCATTGAAAAGGTATATGAAAATATCATATATTTTTTAGTATAAAATTTGGTATTTTAAGTACTTAATGTATCAAAAATTTTAGTGTAAATTTTAGGTAAAGAATGGTAAAATTTCTTAAATTAAAACTTGCACACACTGTTGCTCATTCAATCGTTTGCATGCCCTGCAATTCTGATACCCTGCTGTTGCTCATGATCAGTCAGTTGCTCCCGAGACGCAACAACACTGTTGCTGCTGCTGCATGAATGCATCGATCATGTAGCCTGCACGAGCAGCGAAGGCAGACAAATTTATGCTTTTTTTTCCCTGGGAACAATGCAAACGAGAGCTACCGGCTACTACGTGTGTTGTACGGCAAATAGTGGTGTGATCAGTATCCATGGCAGGCGAAGGCTGAGCTCCCATGCTGCTCTCACCTTCGCTGACCGCGCTACGGCTAGATTCAGCCAAGCTGCACACTGCTTCGCGAGTTCGCGTGACGGCCCGGCTGCCACGAGAACACACTCCGCGGCGTGGATTTCTATGGGTTTCTGCCGATTTTCTGCAGAGTCATGGCGCTAGCTAGCTAGATCATTGCCTCACTGGCAAGCAAAGAAACAACACAGTGGTATGGTTCCAAATAACCAACCGCTGAACGGCCCACTATGGTCTACTTGATTCTACCGTCAAATTCTTGAGGGCGTTCTCGATCGATCACATACCGGAAAGTACTGCTAGGTTGCAATTTATACCTGTGAGGAAACAGATGAGAGAAAGATCAACGTAGCAGTCTTACGTGGATCACCAACCACAATATATGTGCGTGCGTCAGTGTGTGTTGCATAGGGAATAACAGGAACTTGGGAGTTCTATATGCTCGGTCTGGTTTTAAAATGTCCATTCAGTGAAGTAATGGAAAAAAGATTTTTTCAAACTAGTTGCACATGGGAAATAAAGACATCTTGGGATGTGTCCAATCATGATTTTTAAATTTAAGAGAAAGTCTATTATGGAGTACTACCTTTGTCCCAAAATATTGCTACTTTGTCCGTTCCAAAATAAGTGCATCTAATATAGGATGTGACATATTATAGTACTATGAATCTAAACAATTACCTGTATTAAGGATAGCAAATAATTTTGATAGAAAATTAAATCCAATCCTCTTTTTTTCTATAGAAAAGTATGAGGATAATTTCACGGAGTTCCTGTTGTAAAGTTCCTACATTTCAAATAGGGGCGGTGCTAGAGCGAAATGAAGAGGGATGCCACTCGCTTGCTTTACTCTATTTTAAACCAAGTTTAGGCTAATACGAGTGCCTGAGTTTGAATTGAGGGAGGTACACATATGGTAAAAATAGATAAACTATAGCTAAAATTTTTTTTGACCGAGTTCCTAGGCACCCCTCTCCTATGTAGCTCCGCCCCTGATTACAAAGGAGCCATAAGGGACATAGGATTTTCACAGCATTTAGCTCAAGTCCTTGAAAAAACTCATAAACTCCTCCATTCCAAAGAAGGCCTTGATCAAAGTGTGGCATGGAGCTTGAAAAATCTCCATAGGAACAAACAATACTCACTCCATCCAAAAAATATACGAGAATGCTAAAGAAGGTTTCCCTTCCAACACATGTGCATGGTATCCCTGTGACGTCCGCTATTGCACCTACCACATGGGCCCGTTTACATGGTCCCCACCCCGTGCACGCTTCTGCTCCTCTTCCTATTCACTGCCCCACCATGGCCATCGATATCCCCACCACTTCCTTGCCGTGAAGACCACAACACCACGTAGTTCCATTAGCACTGATCTCCTCTCTTGCGGTGGCGCCCTTCCCACCCTTTCCCTTCCACAACGTGACCATCCTTGTTGCTCCCGACCTCCAATTTGGTCAAGTGCCACCACAATGGCCATGGCGAGCGACCAGCCGCCATCGACGTCGGCTGGATCACTAGCTGGAACATGTACTCCATGCAGACCGCCTCCTTCAATCGGACCTCTGCCACCTCCACGCCGTGTGACACTACTGTTGGCAAGCTAGCGACTTGTCTCGCGTGCTCTGCCTGACGGCAAACATGAGTCATCGATCCACCTCGCCAGCGAACATGAGCCACTGCTTCTTCTATAGGCTAACCCTCTAGCCACCCGGGCCCCTACTGCTCGATTCCACCGGTGATGAGCTGAATTAAGAGGAGTAAGGTTGCGAGTCCCATAGACTAGCGATGCTGGAGCACAAGGCGACATCGTTGGCATACGCGAAGTCTAGCACCGATAGGTACCAGATGGTACCAATGGGGTACTAGGTCCAGTACTCACCTGATATCATATTGTTCTAGAATAGGATCATGTATAACAGGGGCCCCAAAATATAAGGTGTATTTCATTTTATTATGATAAGGTTTTGACCAACAATTATTAGGATATTTTTTGACACAGAATTGATGTCATTAGATTTGTACTCAAAGTACTTACTATTATTCTTTTGTATCACATAATAATATCTTAATGGAATAAACGTTAATCAAAGCTTTATCCTAACGAACTATTGAAACAACATACTTCTTCTATTTTTGGACGGAGGGGTAATTCTCACTCCAATGATAAAACAATCCACTGATATTTTTGTTCCAAAAAAAGTTGGAACTCGGAAATGATAAAAACAAAACAAGATGAATTCTTCATCGTCTTAGCCATGCTGGGCCGGGTTTTTGCAGGCCCGTCCGAGGCTCGGTAAAAGTCCCGTTCACCCCCACGACCTTTTTGGGCGACAAAAGTACGTCCCACCCCACACGACCAAATTATGGCCTAATCACACCAAAATCCACTCCCTTCCAAACCCTCCCATCAATCACTCCCCATAGTATACTATACCACACCTTCCCATTCCATCTCGCTCCATCCATTTCGATTCCCAAACAGCCGCTGCTAGAGCTGAGCTAAGCTAGCTATTTCACGTGTCCATCGAGCTAGCCAACCTGTTGCTACAAGGTGAGCTGCTGCGGCTGCGCTGCTGCCTACAACAATCGCGCGCTACCCCATGGAGGAAACCTAGCTTGTTGATCCGGTTTGTTTTGTGCGTGCGTGCGTGCAAAGGTGTCTCCTTGAGAGGTGAGATCCTGCGGAGGCATGGCACTGGAGGCCGTGCTGCTCTCGCGTGGTGATCTGTTTGGTCGTCGTCGTTGCGCCATGGAAGGAGGAGGAGGAGGAGGAGCCGGAGGTGGTGGAGGTTGGAGCAGCCCATTCAGTGGCTTCGAGGGAGTGATGGATTTGGACGGCGGCAACTGGGACGCTGCCGCGTGCTCGTCGATGCTTCTGCATGGCTTCCAGGAGCTAGAGATTCCTGCTGCTGCTGCTGCTGTTGCCATGGCGCCGCCGCCGCCGCCGGTAGAGCCTTGCGCGGAGAATGCAGGCCGGGTTGGTGGTCATCAGGAGGATCAGGCTGCGGCGGCGGCGACGGCGGTGCAGGCGGGGGGGGGGGAGGGGGGGNTGGAGAGCCAGCGGATGACCCACATTGCCGTCGAGCGCAACCGCCGCAAGCAGATGAACGAGTACCTCGCCGTGCTCCGCTCCCTCATGCCGCCGTCCTACGCGCAAAGGGTAACACAGCTAGCTAGCTCACCTCATTGCCGGTCATTCCATGGCTTCGCCGGCCGTCGAATCGCCATCGTTCGCCATTGGTTTTGAGTTTTGATTTATCTTGCATGGCGTTCTCTCTTCATGCATGTACTGCTTATGCGCAGGGTGATCAGGCGTCCATCGTCGGCGGCGCAATCAACTTCGTCAAGGAGCTGGAGCAGCTGCTCCAGTCACTGGAGGCGCGGAAGAGTTCCCGGCAATGCGCGGGCCACGACGCGGCGGCGGCGCCGTTCGCCAGCTTCTTCACCTTCCCGCAGTACTCGATGAGTGCCGCCGCCGCCGCCGCCGCGCCGGTGGCTCCCGTTGTGAACGAGGTGCACGGCCGTGACGACGGCGGAGCCGGTACTACCGAGGCCGAGGCGTCCGGGTCGAAGCCGTCGGCGGTGGCCGACGTCGAGGTGACCATGGTGGAGAGCCACGCCAACCTGCGGGTGATGTCCCGGCGGCGGCCGAGGCAGCTGCTCCGGCTGGTGGTGGCGCTGCAGGGCCACCGGCTCACCGTGCTGCACCTCAACATGACCAGCGCCGGCCACATGGTGCTCTACTCGTTCAGCCTCAAGGTAAAACAAACCAACTACGACTACTACAAATCTATCTACTACGAATTCCTCACATCTAGTACCATACTAAACAATTTGATCTGATTGCAAACTAAAACATATGTATTGCTCTCAATCCAAGATGCATAGTAGTACTACCTATATCTGGTTAGCAACATCACACTGAAACAAGTTGGTGCCTAGGTTTCCGTGCATTTTGTATCTTGCTTTGTCTTGCACAACTGCTCCAAATTCCCCCATCTGTTTACTTTAATGGAGCTCAGCTGGAGTAGCTAAAAGGTTGCGGTTCCCTAAAAAGGGCCATTGTTTGACCTGCCAATGGATCGTCATCTCAAGTGATCTCGTCGTCAATGGCAGGTGGAGGATGATTGCCAGCTTACGTCTGTGGATGAGATTGCAACCGCCGCTCATCAGATCATTGAGAAGATTCAAGAAGAGCAGGGCTGTAGTTTAGATTAGCAATTAGCATACCAACCAACTACAGGTTACTAGCATGTATGAATGATGATGATTAGTTCTAGCAAGTGAAGCCACTTCGTTGTGCAAACTAATATTATTGTACCTTTATGTACTTAGCAGTTTCATTAATCACTAGTGTTGAGTCATTTCATAATAATGGACTGATGTGTGCATATGTGGAGGGTGAAAGTGCAACGCATGCATGGCTAGCTGTGTACGTTACGTTTGAAAATAAAACTACGAATACTTATATGCTCTATGGCTAGAGAACAATTCCATAGTAGACATGACACATGACATTCCTTGTGGGTGCTACCATGTTCCTTAGGACCTGACACAATTGACAGGAGCGGTTTCAATACCTTCTTGCGAGGATTCTGTTTCCCTTGTGAAGCACCAATTCCTGCCAAAATACCAAAGATTCCCCATCTTGTGGCCATACAGCTTGCCCGTTACTTTCCTGAACGTTCATTCTGCTCCTCCATCCTGTGATCAACCAAGTGAAGTTCATGCAAATAGCCAAATAGCCCTCTCTAAAGAAAGCCAAGTAACATGCCCATTTGCTGTCATAGTTTAGTTTTTTTCTGCTGTGTGTACCGAAATTCTAAGAATATTATGGGAAGCTCAGATACCCTGTGAAGGCATAAAAGCCCAACAAAAGAAAATGCTCTATCAGGCCTTTAGTTGGGCCTTTGGAAGTTGATGGGTTTAAAAAGTTTCAGTGTACCATAATCAGTTCGTTTCAATAAAGAAGATAAAAGCCTTTTAAAGAAAGCACAAACATGAACATCAAATCAGCAAAGAAAAACGAAACGATACCAAGAAAACGATAAGAAAGAAATGAAAATAGGACGCAAGCTGTGTCCTCTCATTGACCCAAGAAAAGATTCTACAACAGGGTCCTTTACCTGATTGACCTTTTACCGTTTCTATCTAAGCATGATTGATCAAATAGTGAAAGAGCTGCACAGCCATTTCATCCATGCGATGCTTGCACCCTGATTGATTCGACCGACAGGACAAAACACATGTGCCACTTGCTCTCATGCTGCATGTCGTTTTCGCTCTTCAAATGTTCTGCTCCATCGAAGCATCATCTGGTAAAAATAAAGAAGTGGAGCCACCTGAGAGAAAAGAAAAGGATAAACAGCAACGTCAGTGTGGAGTTAACTTCATGCACCAACCACTCACCCCAAAGTTCACGCACCAACCGTTCACCCAAAAGGTCAAGTTGCTAGGGAAAGATTGCAACTCTACTAGTATCACACAAGTAAAATGAAGAAAGAAAAGATGGGCAATTCGATGTGTGTGTATAAATGTATCTGTGCACGCATGTGAGTGGCCATGAAAATGACAGATCCGTAAAACAAGGAAGCAAGCCAAAGAACACTAGATAAACTGGTAGGATCATCGAGTTGGACCATGACAGATAATTTATGCACCTTATGCCTAGACGTATGCATATTGCATATTTGCATAGATGGAAGGATCCCATCTCATACATTAATTCAATAAAATGCAACTACTTTTTGCAGTATAGAGACACCAAAAAGGATAAACAACATGGCTCAAAATCTGCAAAATAGGCTGTAGACCGAGACAAGATAGTTGTTACTTAAGTAGAATAACCATAGCTTATTATAATAGTCTGTGTGACAACCGATCTCCACAGCAGACATGGCATAGATCACAAATCTTTATAAAGACCTACTCCTGAGGGTCTATAGTTTAGAGGCGATTTATCTTCCTATTCCAGGACTCCATAAGAATAATGACAGAAAAACCTTTATGCTCCAAGTTGAACTCTTGAACCTTGAAACAAGCAAAAGCACGGTGTCATGAAATTTATAATCCTCTGTGAATTGAATAATAGACTATAAGTAATATACTTAAGACAGAATTTCCTAACTGGCTCCATTCAGATGAACCTGATTCATAATAAAGTGTTCTCATCAAACTAACCACGCATGAGATGAAAATGTCAGGGCTTCATCTTAATTAAAAAAAACCTTCGGACAGACACCTACATGCATGCTAATCATGACTTTAGGGAAATCCGAAAATCTAATTATTTGGTAGTACAAAATTACCAGCTGGCCAAGACTTTTCTAAGCAGACAACTCCATTGAATTCTAAACAAGATTGATACTGACCTTTAGTTATTGGAGAAGATATGTAAGTAGAACCATACCACTTGACTAAAAGTTATATGTAACAATAACAAACCAAGCAATTCTAAACCTTTTCCCACACCTATTAGCTTGTCATACACAATGAATAAAAACTCCAAGGTTTTAACTGTGCAATTAATTTTTGTGAATAAATTTATTCTGAAATGAATCGTTTGATGGAAGCAGTGCCCAAATAGCATAGGAAGATACACCTTAAGAACGGGTTTAGTTGGCTAGAAAGAGAGAGGGACATCTGTGTATTAAATGGAATGAGAGGCATAATATTTTAGGGGAAAAGGAGCTCTGTTCAAGTTTTAAACAGTGGAAAGCTGCCATACACATCGAAATATATCAGAATAGAAAAGCGAGAAAGCTAATATAACTAGGCACGTCGAAACAAATGAATCATGCCAACCTAAATGGGTGCATATGTTACACTATAAAAGTACACTTTTCCTGCTCATCAACCAAAGTAGTCAGTGGACAACTGGAAAACAGCAGCAAGACCCCATCATGTAGCACAGAAACAAAAAAAATAGACAGCTTAAACAGATGCATAATTTTTGTTTGCTTGCATTTTTAATAAATAACCCCATTTGAAGAAAGGGGTTGGGAACAGGAAGAGATGAAGACAATGATTGACGAAGGAGACGTAAAGGTTGCAACAAAGTCAAGCACAACTGCATAAGTGAATTTTTCAGTGGTTGCAAATGTAGCTAAAAGAAGAACCAGAAGCAGCAACTTTGATGAAGCATGAGCAAAAAAATTTTTTGGTTGGTGAGATATTTTTTCAAATAAGACAATTTTATCTACGCATTAGCTCCCGAACAAAAAATGGTGTACTATGCAGTACGCACATCTATCAATGAAGAAATTTGGAGGTACATGAGAGCTGAATCATATCTGTTAAAAGTTTGTAGCATAATAAGCTTCAATATTAACAATCCAAGTTCCTTCCAGACATCTCCATTCCTTAATCTGAGATCTCATCCAAGCATGTTAAAGGGGCAGTAGGTAGGGGACCATGTACCATCAAGTAAACTAACACAGGAAATTCAAAACACAAGTAGAATCAATATAAAGATATTTTTGTTCATCTATCAGAATAACGAAGCAATTAGTCTTTTAGATGTTAGATAGCAAGAAATTAACATGTTTGCTCAAGTCACATTTATATATGCTGCAGTGCTTAAAAGTGAACTATAAGGTATGATTGTAGAAGATAGTTATAGATTCCTAAATTCACTATAATCCAGAAATATATGGATTCTTAACAGAATTCCTTGACCATATTTGATATCTATCCAGAATTTGAAAGGTGGGAATAGAGCTTTAAGAGAAGACACATCAGAATATTGATAAAGTGATCCCATATCTTTTCAAATTAAAAAAGAGATATTTGTGCATAACAATTAACAGGGGAAAAATCGACTTCTTTAAGCATGAATTTGACAAACTTGATCCTTACTGAACAGGAGAGGAATGCCGAGACAAAGAGCAGAGATTTCGTACAGAAACATAGAACTTCACTAACATGGAGAAGCTGCAAGAGTAAACATAAATGTGTTATTTTTACTTTTACTAAATCATCTTAAAGCCTGCAAAGAAAACAGGATTGTCCCTGTCCCATGGTATATTGAAACAGGGTATAATTTAGTGTTATTTTTTTAATATAAAAATGAATAGTTTTAGCGCTTTCTGCTAATGTAATTTGTTGAGACAAAAAGAAGAGCACAGATGGTTGCAATGCTGGAAACAAAAAAAAGTCCTTTTTCTAATTAAACATAACGTCAAGTTAATTTATAACTGTCAAGTTGAATGACTTTTATTTCTTTGAGATAAATACGATTTAATAAGAATAAGATTAAATCAGTGTTTTAACCAAATATCATAATACATTGAATGGCATAGCCACAGCCAGTCAGGAACTAAACAAAGGCCAAGACAAACTGAAAAAATATTGGCAACTCTGAGTGATATTTACTGCATCTAAATGCATAAGTTTTGTAAAATTCTGAATCGTATCCTAAAGGCTAAATTGCACATGGATGAAGCAGGAGAGGAGACAATTTGAATGTTATAACCCTTTTCCAACCTGACTTACTCACAAAAATGATTAGCTGGTATACTAGTTCTCCTCAAGCGCTCTTTGCAGTTTGGCCTCCTCTAAGGCTGTCTTTGTCTCCTCATTTGCTTTATCTCTAATCCCACTTTTGTACAGATTTTTAGTAAAGCGATTACTGTAATTCAATATCTCATACACCAGCACCCAGGCTCTAAATCAGTAACTTAGAGGTTTGCTTAATAGGAACTTCTTCGCAGGCTGACTACTATGGAAACAGAGCTACAACAAATTAAAAGGATAGGAGCTTGATTACACAAAACAGAATAGTTCAGAGGCTTCAAGTGCAATTTTGTCTAATTTGAATGTAATGTAACTTCTTGAGATGCACCTTGCTTTGGGATCTAAAAATGATACTTATAAAGAAGCGAGGAAAGTGGAAGAGCTGATATGAGGTACCTTGATCTGGTGAATCCTTCCTATATCTGCACAAGAACACCACAGCATTACTTTTCAATTCATGTATATCCTGCCAACAAATAAAGCCTCATTCACAAAAGCTATTGTATGTTTAGCTCATTAGTATCGAAGAACCAATTATGCAAAATATTTCAGAGCACCCACTTGATAAATATAAGTATCAAATTTCATAACATCGATGTGATAAATAAGGTTATCAGATGCTGAATTACTAATCCAAGCCCTCATTTCTATATGTTCTCAGTGTTATCCATGGCTTCATGCAAAAGTAAATGTCTAATAAAAGCATCAGCCACTGTCAGCAAATGTTAGTTTTCACAAGCTATAGATAAATTGTTTTAGTGCATGTGCTAATTTTGTAGGTGATAATCCAATCCTTCTTGCATTGTATTACATGATATATAGAGAAGGCAAACTTGAGTTTGTTCCTTCAAATTCACTAGATCCCAAGCTCGAAACTATGATACAGGCAACCTGGGAGGTACAAATTTACACGAGCTCATCAACTCAAGAAGTACTTATCACCCCCACAGTTACAATTGTCAACTCACTCGTCTCAGAAGGAGATTTCCTCCGAGAGCTACTTCAGCTCTCTTGGTTATCTGGTATACGCTTTCTATCAAAAGACATGACACACTACCAGCTCCCGGCTTTGCTGAGGCTGCAACTCCCTTTGACAGCAAAATCATGCCAACTCACAGTGGCAACACAGTACTACTGGAGCGCCCATTCCGTGAGAAGAAGAACCCCTGCCCACTGCTCGACATTGATCTGCCAATCCCAAACCGCCCTGCCTGAAAAGAGGAAGAAGACGTCCCTGTTGCATCCTTCTCTTTCACGCTGAATAACTTCATCTCTTGACCATTCGGAAATTTTCGATTAGCCCGCATGGCATCGTCCTGTGCTTCAGGCACAACCACCAGGAATAACGGTGAGTCCATGGACGCCGAGCGCCGCATTGGCTTAGGCATCACCCTCCCACAATCCTCTGGTGAAGCTGCTGTGTCCTCACTTTGAGTGTACGAAGAGGCGTCAGAATCCTCGGAGGCATCGGCATGTGATTCCGACAGCGAGATTTCATCAAACACCTGGTGCTCTTCCGCTTGCCCACCCTCCGCCTCACCTTCGGTTGCCGTGGCGGGGAGATCGGAGGGAACGACGACAGGGGACCTGCAGAGCGGGCAGTTGACGTGTGCGCGGAGCCAGGTGTCGATGCAAGGCGCATGGAACGGATGCGAGCAGCGCGGGAGGAGGCGGACCAGCTCCCCGTCGCGGAACTCGCCGAGGCACACCGCGCAGTCCCCTCCCCACCCAACTCCGGCGCGGTACTCGGCGGTGGCTATGGACGTGATGGTGGCCTCGTCCAGCCCCACCGTGCGGATGTACCACACGTGGTGCACATCCCCGCCGCCGCCGCCCCCCGCCTCCTCATCCCCGTCGCCGAACCCGTCGTCACCGGGCAGTGGCGCGGTCGCGGCCCGACGCCGGCGGCGCAGGACGACGCGGCGGCGGTAGAGCAGGATCGTGGAGACAGCGAGCGAGAGGAACAGGAAGGCGGAGAGGAGGGAGACGGTGAGGAGGAGGCGTACGGGGAGGTGGTGGTCGTCGCCGGCCACGTCGACGCGCGGGACCGCCGGCAACGGCGGCGGGGGCTCGGCGATCTCGTAGCAGCTGCCGCCGGGGCAGACCGGGTGGCAGTCGAGCGGGTAGGCCGCGCAGTCCACGGTGGCCGTCCCGTTGACGCTCCTCGGCCGATCCGGGTACAACATGGCGGCGCGGCGCGGCTCGGAACACCTAGCAACGATCCGGCGGTGTCAGCTCGGAGGCGGCGGCGACGGCGGCGGCGCGCATCGGTGTGAATACCCCCGCGGCGGCGGTGGTGGTGGTGGAATTGGGGTGGAGACGTGGAGTGGATTGGTCGTTGTTGTTGGGTTTGGTAAAGGTTTGGGGGAATGCGGGGAGGTGGAGCTGGAGAGCACACACGCTACGAGTGCCAAAAACTTTAAGCACAGAATGACCTAATCTTTTGTGTACAGTCACTGATACTATGGCCCCAGATAGCCGAGCCACCGATTAGGGCCCACTCTTCAGTGACAGTGTCGGTTTATGCTGTAACGTGAGCTTGTGCGCATAGCAGCAGGCGGCGACCTCGGCTCACGGAAAGTCAAAGACGATAATCTTAATTTGAATGGAAACACTGCAGGTGAAAGCATAGCTGAAGAAATTAATCTCCAGTAACTGAAGAACCGCAGTACTCGAAGAGATCTGGCCCGTTGGTTCGGCATCCAACGGCAACAATTCGTTGTGAGAGAGGCAGCGAGATTTCGTTAGTGGCCCTGTTGGGGCCATGACAGTGAAGTGTCACTACTTAATAAGAGTAATGTAGAAGAAGACGACTGCACGGGTTAATTATGTGGCCGACAGTGGACGACTTTGTGACGCCGCCGCTGTTTAGGGTTTTGTTTGGTCCGACGGAATCGGGTTGGCTCTGCTAGAGCATCACACGTGAAAATAAATATATATGAAAAAAAAGAGAAGATGGAGAAAAAAAATGGGTTACAGATTTATAGCTAACTACCATAAAATACTATGTGTATGAGAGGTGAGATCAATAAGATACTGTGTGTATGAGAGGTAGGATCAGGTACTAGATTAATAATATATATTCATAGATAACTATTATATGAATTAACTATTAGATTAATTATAGTCGATTTGAAGCTATTAGTTAATTATATTATTATACATGCTCTTAGGCAATATATTTAATCGAAATCCTAACGCAATCAGTGGGGAGATCAATCGCAAAATCACCATCATCGATAAGCTTTTTCTGAAGCTTTCCACCGCCAAGTATTTGATGGTCTCTGAATTCTCCTGCGATTTTGAAACGACACTGCTGCATTTGACTGGAGTACTGGACCAAGAGGAGACGACAAAAATATGGCACGAAAGCCCACTTATTTTTACGGGTCGAGTTGCTGGGCCGTCCCGAAGTAGTACGTGGCATCAAGCCACGTCGGCCCGGCAGGCCCACGTAAACGGAAGGTTATTAAGGCCTGCGTCACGAAAGCGATTGATTAAGCTGACTATGGTTGATTAATTAATCTCCTGGTGCGTAATTTGTACTCGTCCCTCTTCCTCCTCTACTACTCCATCGTCCATCCATCCAAGTCGTTTTATCGAATTTTTAATCAGAAACACGATCAAACACGTCAATAGCATATGAACTGTATATGTCAAACGAGCTAATCTGCTCTTTGGCTCGTTTCTTCCCCTTTGTCTACCTGCCGCTTGGTCCCCTGATTGATCTCTCTCCATGGCGACCCTTACGCTTCCGGCGACCGGCGCCGCCGCCCAGCCCGGCCAGGAAGACCCAAGGTTTGTGTCCCCTTGGTTGCTTCTTTCTAAAGATTGATGTGAAATCGAGTGATTTGTTGGATTCTCTCCGTCTCGATGCAGCGGGATCAAGAATCCTGGCGATGGTGCTGGAGATTCGAGCGGAATCGACTCCGGGTATGTGGTCTCTGAGCAAGAACAGTGGTTTTTTTTTTTTGCTTAATTTTTGGAGAATTTTAGGTCATGGGCTTGTAATAAGATGGTTGATTTGTGTGGTCAGGTGGGTTGTTCTGGGGAAATCTGACATAGTTCCGGCGGATTTGGCCGCCGCTGCCGCTGACGCCGGCCACCGACAGCTCGGGTTCTCGCCGCTGCCGATGCTTCCTATTTGGTAGGAATTGGGGGGAAGAAATACTGTATTACTGTACTGCTAATATGAGAAGCATTCTGATTGATCTCTCTCGTGTTTCTCTCAGGGTGCAGATGGTGCTTGGAGGCGTAGTCTACACTGCCGTGCCATTCTACAATAGGGTCAGGAAGGCCGAAGGTGCAATTACACCAATCGAATATCTAATTGCGTTAGAGTTCAGACCCATACAACTGCTAATTTGCAAATGTCATAGGAGTAAATCATTTTCCCCATAGCTCATTAATTGTTTGTGATCGCTTTAGATCCATACAACTGCTAATTTTGCCAATGGCATTGGAGTAAATCATTTTCACCATAGCTCATTAATTGTTTATCAGTTATTCATATCAACTACCCTGTAAATGGCATTCCCATATACTCTACTTGTGTTGCTATGTTAGATGAGGTGACAAAAAATGTGGAAACTGCATTGGAGGTTGTGGAGCACGCCGCGGAGGTAACGGAGAACTTAGCTGCTAATGTGGCCAGTGCCTTGCCAGAGAATGGAACCCTGCATAAGTTGGCCGAGGAGGTTGAGTACATATCTGAGATAGTGGATAAGGATGCACAGAAGATTGAAGTCATTATAAAGAAGGTACTTTTGTCCATTGTGCTGTATGGGCTGGTTTGGTTCATAGCCTAAAATGGCCTTACTGATGTTTGGGCCACATAAACAGTAGAAAGTAAAATTTTGGTTTGGATCCAAATGTTGGCTGGCCTATGCAAAAAAATTGGTCACGCCATTTTTCCTTTCCAAACAATGGCAAAAAAAATTGGCTAGATCAACTTTGGCTACTAACCAAACACAATTTACTTTTCCAAACAATGGCCATACCAAAATGTACCTATGACCAAAATTTGGTAAGGCTCTTTTAGGCCTCAAACTAAACCAGCCCTATATACCATCATGTCAGGGATATATTAGTAATGAGAATGTTATGTCCACGAACACATAATTAGCATGTTTTCTGTTTAGATGTAGTAGAAGTTACAGTTAGAAATATCATATGCAATTACGCGTCTCTGACCATTTCAGACTATTGAATTGGCTTTTGACTAAAGGTTAGTTGTTACTTGCAAGGAACCATGGACAGATTCAATTCTTTTTTCAGCAGCTTCGTAAACTATGAATTATACATGGCTTTGGGCTGGGGAAAGCATATGTGCACTTTGTACTGAGTAAAAGAAAACAAAGAGAGTTGACATGGCTTCTCTCGAAACAAGCTTTGGTAGCTCAATTACAAATTTTCAACAGAACTCTAGCATCTAGTGATATGAAAAACAGTTTGTTTTTATCACTGTGCACATAGTTTCGTGTTGTCATTACCTGAATTATCAAATTTAGATTTGACTGTTTATTATGATTCTGCTCATGTTGCAGATTGAAGATATCAGCAACCAGATAGACGCTGCTGTGGAGCCTGTCATTGAAGAGCTCGAAAAGGAATTCAAACCATAACCAAGCCTCTGGTGGATCAGAAGGCCCAAATTATTCTTGTTGTAAATATCGTTGTTTCTCTTTCGTTCTTTCTAAGCATCTATAGTGTACATATTGTGATGCCCTAAAATGAAACCACTCTATATTTCTATCAAGGCTTGGTGATGATGTCTGTTGGATGCTCGAAGCTGAAGCATCCCGTAGTCTGCTTGTAAAATACAACTGAAGATCTATAACAGTACATCAGACTGAAACTTGAAAGAACATCTTCTTCTGCTGTTGTTTCGTGTGCGCTAAATTACTCTTTTGATGTTGTTGATTATTTACCCTTTGTTTGAAGGAAGGGCATGCAATATTAATCAGGATTAGCACACTCAAAATTCAGACTGATTGGATTGTAGTAACTCGACTATAAATTGTTTGCCACCAAAATCTAGTCCTGAATTTTTAATGTATACGGGTAGAAACGGCAATCAGATTTGTTACTTCAATATGTCAATTTCAAGATCATACTTCTTACCTAGCTTATGAATTGGAGTTATAGTTTATGAATTCAACTGCTCTTCTCACTTGAAAGTTTCAGGTGAAAGAGATTATGTTATGCTTTCCGTATCAGATATGCACAGCATGTGTTTCAATTTGCATGCGTTCAGATTTGTGCCTGGCAGATTTGACCTGGAGATCTGGCGTGAGAACGAACCTTCTACGACGATTTGCCAAGATCTTCGTTTGTCTACCTGAAGGAAAAACTGTCAGATGCATCAGCTCCATAAAGCTTGTCAATTCAACTCTGCTCATTTGACAGTTTCAGCGTGTCTGTCAGATTCTGATGTGCACAACAGCACAAGTTGTCTTCTTTTTGTGGTCAAATGAAGTATGACTATGAGCAGACATGGTTATATTATAGACGTGCAATGTTCGCATTGGTGAGTGGCGACAAGCGACGAGGAGTTAAATCTGCACTCACTATTCCGCCGCCAGCTCGGCCGCCTCAAGATCCTCTCCTTACTAACTGTACTATTGACGTGGATTTTTTACATTTTTGTTCTTTTAAAAAACTTATTTTACAAATAAATCTATGAAATAACTTGTTTCAACAGTGATCTTTTTTACGCGTCAATGACGTTGGCGTCGTCTCCCTACCATCAGGGCACCAGGCTGAGCCCCCGATCCTCCTATCCCGCAAGGCGCCCCCAAGGCGCCAACGATACTGATGCGTTCCTCAGGGGATTGGCGGGACTTAACCGTGTGGGCCTCACCCCCTCCCCCTTCCTAACCATTCACCCCCTTTCTCCCACGACAGCCCAAGAGTTGTTCTTCTCTCTCCTTTTCAAATCCACTTTATTTGGATTCGTTTTTCATGGGATTTCTTGGGGAAATCGAAGAGCAAGATATACTCATCCATTCTCCCTCTCTTTTTTCATTTTAATTGGTGAAATTTGTATAATATTAACTTAACAAGCACTCAATGCCCATATATATTAATATATTACCCTTCGATCTTCAAATTTCACCAATTAAAACAAAAAAAGGGAGAAATGGATAAGTATACCTTGCTCTTTGATTTCCCAAGAAATCCCGCGAAAAAGAACACCAAACTGAGTGGATTTAAAGAGGAGAGGGGAGAGGAGAGAGAGAGAGGAGAGAAAAACAGCTCTCGAGCTTTTTTGGGTGGAAGGGGGCGAATGGATGAGGAGGGGGAGGGGGTGGGGTCCACGCGATTAAGTCTCGCCCATCCCTCGAGGGGAGCGCGCCAAGCATTGCTGGCGCCGTTGGGAGGGGGGGACGACGATACTGGCACCGTCCCATAGAACCATGGCACTAGTGTCGTTGGTGCACAAAAAGGACAATTTTCAAAATAAATTTTTTAAGGATCTATTTGTAAAATGACCAAACTGTAAAAAATCCTTAACTATTGGCAGCGATATAGGAGTATTCCTAGCTTGCGATTATAAGTTTAAAACGCACGTAATCCACAGTCCCATTGTTAGGCCTCCAATAATCCAACTTCCTTTCCGGCCCAACTAATATGGGCGCAAGTTGGTCGAAACCCGTTCCGGCCTAACTAAAATGGGCGGCACATAAGTCCGAATCACTGTACACGCAAGTCCTAATCCCCGTTCTTGGGCCGCATGCAATCGGAATCCAGTACCAGTCTAACTAGTGTGGTCAGCATGGTACCGATCCAAAACTACGGGTAGAAAAACCAATTTCACCAACAGTCCTCCTATATCCTTTCCAAAACTGATTTTGAGGGTTTTTAGGTGAAAAATCAGATCCAACAGATTCCCTATAGCCCTGCACACGTTTTGGAGTTCTCATCCCCGTATTCCTCGCTCGATTGATTTGAGGGAGAGCGAGCGCTCCCCTCCGACTCCCAATCTCTTTCTCGCGAGCTTCTTCTCACCTTCAACGCGTCTCTCCTCTCCTTTCTACCTCGCTGGCAAAAATGTTCCCGCACCCATGCCCGCCAGGTTCTCGGGCTCCAGCGTCCTGTCCGCGGCCCGCAAGAGGGTTTCTGGCATCGACTTCATCCTTTGCATCGCCGCCGCCGCCGCAGTTCGGGATTCCACCATCGCCGTTATTTGGTATGCCTTCCCATTTGTTGACGCCGAATCCGTACTGCCGATGTGGATCCGGCGCGCGGACACACGAAGGCCTGGGAGATCTGCTTAACTCCAGTGCAGGTCCTAAAATTGATGAAGCGCGGGCGTGCCAGTCAGTTTGATCCTGCCACTGACAAGATATGCAAAATAGCAGAACAGAAAGTCTATCGGCCGATAGGCCGATAGGGCAAAAACGTATCGGCCGATAGGCCGACAGCCAAAACAACCGATCGGCCGATGATAACATGATGATATAGCAATGTGATATAGCATAATCCAAATATAAAATAAACATTGATCTGAAGATTAAAGCACACATCGGTCAAAGGTCCGATGGCATAAACTCTCAATAAGCAGATAAACAATAAATACTCTGTTGTCATCGACCGGATCCAATCTATATGTAAAACTCTTAGGCCGATGCAACGTCCAGATAACTCACCGGCTGAAACCCCGATGAAACCCTTATTGGCAGTCAACAAGCAGGCTAGAAATTACGGTTCTAATCACGACTTAGTAGGTCAAACCGAACTGATGCAGCACTAAGTATGAAAAGAAACGCAAGACCTAGACAATCAAGCCCTTGATTGATTTTCAGAGTGGTGGATACCTTAGCCAATCTAATCTAGCAAGGCAATTTAGTCGATACCGGCATAAATCCTAAAACGAATCTCAGCCGATAAGACGAAATCGAGAAGCCGAACCAGATTGACTAAGATATATGATAGTAGGTGCTTACGTTGACGAGATCAGAACGTCGAAGCCCTAGCCCCGACAGCGCAGGCAGCCATAACGAGA
>BDMV01000003.1:23267226-23341450 GCA_008326285.1 Oryza officinalis | reverse complement strand
CTTTGTATTGTTGGAGACCCTCAGATCCACCAGAACACAGGAGTAGGGTGTTACGCTTCTCAGCGGCCCGAACCTGTCTACGTCGCCCGCGTCTTATGCGTTTCCTCTCTCGCTGACGTTCCTCAGATCGAGGGCGAAGAACCTCACTTAGCGCCCCCGGCCGAACCGGCAAAGGGGGGCCCGCGCGGTCTCCCGGTGAGGAGCCTCACGCTCCGTCATCTGGCGCGCCAGGTAGGGGGCGCGTGTGTCTTTCTAAGCCCTCATCCTCTTTCGTGTGTGCCAAGTTTCGCTCGCTCAGCCCCATGGCCGAGCGGGCAGTGGCGCACAGCCTCTCTCCGAGCGCTAGCGGTGACGACAGGGAGCAGAACCCGCGCCGTCGGGCTCGCACCCCGCCGTCCCCCTCTCGCCGAAGTCTTGGGCGGGGGAAGGCGCTCGAGGAGGTCGAAGGATCCGCGACCTCGCCGCTCGCGGGTGACGGGGGAGGACGGCGAGACGGGACGCGTCGCCGCCTCGTCTACGGCGATGGCGGCACGCCCCAGGGCGCGCTCCAGGCCGCGGGCGCGCTCCTGCGTCACCCGCCCGTCGTCCCCGATCCAGAGACTCCAGCCCGACGTTGGCTGGATGACGTGGCCGACTTGGTCATGACGGCGCAGCAGCGCCTAGACGCCGGCGGGACGGTCCTCCGCCGCCGGGGCCTCTGGCGCTGCCGCCGCCAACTCCATGTCGTCGAGGCGGAGGGCGCGGCGAACGACGGCCGTTACACGCCGCTCGTCCGCCGTTCCCTCGTCAACGCCTCCGACCCAAGAAGATGTGCGTGGGGGGCCGGATGCCCGGCTCGATATCGAGCGCCGGCGCGACGCTCGTCGCGCCGCCCACGCAACGGAGGGCGCTTCCTCGTCCGGAGCGCCACTTCGGTCCGGTCACGGGGGCCGGCCCCCCGTGTCCCCGGTCGGCGGTGCCGGCTGTCGAGCCTTTGTGGCGAGCCTTCGGAACGTCCGTTGGCCCCCAAGGTTCCGGCCCACCATCACCGAAAAATACGACGGAAGCGTCAACCCCGCCGAGTTTCTCCAGATCTACACGACCGGGATCGAGGCCGCGGGGGGTGACGACAGGGTCATGGCGAATTTCTTCCCCATGGCCCTGAAGGGTCAGGCGCGGGGTTGGCTAATGAACTTGCCACCTGCGTCGGTCCACTCTTGGGAGGATTTGTGCCAGCAGTTCACCACGAACTTTCAGGGCACGTATCCGCGCCCAGGCGAAGAGGCGGACTTGCACGCGGTACAGCGAAGGGACGATGAGTCTCTTCGCTCGTACATTCAGCGGTTCTGTCAAGTCCGCAACACCATACCATGCATCCCCGCACACGCGGTGATCTACGCGTTCAGGGGGGGCGTGCGGCACAACCGCATGCTCGAGAAGATCGCCTCCAAGGAGCCCCAGACCACCGCGCAGCTTTTTGAGCTCGCGGACCGTGTGGCCCGCAAGGAGACGGCGGGGTGCGAGCCCGACGGCGCGGGTTCTGCTCCCTGTCGTCACCGCTAGCGCTCGGAGAGAGGCTGTGCGCCACTGCCCGCTCGGCCATGGGGCTGAGCGAGCGAAACTTGGCCCACACGAAAGAGGATGAGGGCTTAGAAAGACACACGCGCCCCCTACCTGGCGCGCCAGATGACGGAGCGTGAGGCTCCTCACCGGGAGACCGCGTGGGCCCCCCTTTGCCGGTTCGGCCGGGGGCGCTAAGTGAGGTTCTTCGCCCTCGATCTGAGGAACGTCGGCGAGAGAGGAAACGCGCAAGACGCGGGCGACGTAGACAGGTTCGGGCCGCTGAGAAGCGTAACACCCTACTCCTGTGTTCTGGTGGATCTGAGGGTCTCCAACAATACAAAGGGAATTCTATCTCTCCGACGTATCCGCCGGAGTCCTCCCCTCTTTCCTAGGCCTGGGCCTCCTTTTATCTGATCAGGGGTCACCACATGGGCCTCAAGTTGCCTAAGAAAAGAAACATTCTTTTTACAATCAGGGCTAGTCTACAGCCGGAAGTGACTTCTGACAAGCATGGTGCACGCCTTCTGCCCCGCTCGCCAGCTCTCCCGGTGGACGCCCGTTTCAACCTTCATTCAATGGCCGGCGACTTCCTTGCCACGCCTGCGCTGAAATCTGGATTGGATCTGACCGGGACTGACATACCAACTCCAGGAGTTAGCACGCCCGCTCCGGCTAGGGACGAGAGCCAGGAGGCTCTCATCATTCCGACGGGACGGGGCAAGGCGTGCCATCGGCCGCCTGTCGCCACCTAACCCGCGATCTGACCGGTCTGTGACCGGTCACACACCGCGACCGGTCACGGACCGGATAAGCGTGCGCTGCGCCGCATTAAATGCGGCGTGGTGCGCTCGTCTGACCCTCTATAAATGCGGTTAGGTGAGCCCTGCTGTGCTCACCTACCCCGCACACGTGGCGCCAAAATCACAGGGGGTCGGGGCGCCCCAGCCCTCGGGGCCGAAACGAGAGCGGCCCGACCCCTCGGGGAGACAGAGGGAGGGGTGGCCACGTCACCCTCGGGCCCGACCCCCCCGAGGGGGTGGGGACACGTGGAGGACCGCGGCCACCCAAGCCTCTAGTCATGATACCCCCGGTCCCATGTCACCGACAACTGGCAACAAGCAAATCTCGTTCTTCGGCTTCCTTTTGCTTGTTTAATATAATACCCTGTTTTTTACCTTTCGCATCACGCCACTCGATCTTGATTGGAGGCAATGAGTCTTCTGTGAATTTCAGTCGGAGGATTTCTTCATCTTCTCCAGTTGTTTGTTCTAAGGAAGGTATGAAAGATAGAGCTCAGGAAGCATGTTCAAGGCAAAAATTTAATGATTGGCTGATTTACCTGTTGATGCTTCTGGATGATCTTCTTGAGTGGCAGCATCCCTAGTTGCTTGACCCTTGCTGATTTCTTCGGTAGTCGATGTCGGATCTTCAACTGGTGTTCCTTGGCTGACTGGAATTTGCTTTTCCCTATCCGACTGGTTTCCAGTCGGGGGATCCTGACTAACAGTCAGGGGCTTCTGGCTCGGAGCTGTTTTACTCGGGAGTGGGCTCTGGGACCTAGGCTCTGTGGATTCTTGGTTTCTTGACTCCGTAGCTGGAGTTGTTTGTTCGGTTTGGCCTGTTGGATTAATATCTTGAGGTTTTCTGCAGAAGACGATACATGGTGATCAGAGTGAAATCAAATAAGTTTTCACAAAAAGACAACATCAGTCATGAGATGGGTACCTGTTGGATTTTCTGATCTTTGGAGCTGATCTGGTGGATGGCTTGGGCGAGTTGATATTGGCTCTGGGCGTTCGGACTTCTTCAGATTCCTTATCTGAGTCATTAATGACTAGCTTCCTCTGTTTGCTTGCGCGTTTGCTGGTTTCTTCAACTGCAGCTGTGGTTCTCTTGTTTTTTGTTTGGGGCTTGATCTTCGGACCGCCAGTTGGTTTCCTGGCAGTCGGTTAGGCCGGCACATCATCATAATATACCTTGTATGGTTGGGAGATGGTCAGAGCATTTGCCTGTAAACAATATTTTTTTAAGAGACATTGAAGAGCATGGCGAGATAAAAATTATTAAAGTTGCAGAGTTTATATACCGGAGGAGGAATGTTGTAGGGAAGAACTGGTAGTTTGTTGTTGTAGTCAACTACAATCCTAGTGGAAAAGATCTTGTACATGTGGGAGCACAAGACTTGAAAGTTTAATGACTTCCGATCTTCCCGGTTTGGGTCACTCTGTCCTTCATATTCGAAAGCTGGCTTGGATCTTTCTTTGATGGGAGCCAGTTGGCATTTGATGAAGTGCCGAGTGATTTGTTCTCCTTGGAGTCCCTTATTCTTCATTTCAAGAATTTTTGCCTGAAGGTTATTTGCTTCTATCTAGTCTTGACCCTCGGGTAAGGCATTCCAGTTGGCCCGTTAGATTGGTGGAAGGCCGATAAAGTCGGGTAAGCTGGGAGCTAGGTTGGAGATGTAAAACCAGTTTGCGTGCCAGCCCTTGTTGGAGGTTTTCAATGGAAGAGGGAAGTAATTTTTGCGGAGAGTACCGCGGAGTTGAAATCCCACACCGCCGACAACACAGGGGTTATCTTTGGTCGGATGGGCTTTAAGAGAAAACATGCGGCGAAAAAGATTGAAGTGAGGATAGATTCTGAGGAAGGCTTCGCAAACATGGATAAAAATGACGATGTGTAGTCCGAAGTTTGGGTTCAGATGGTAAACTTTGATGCCATAATAATTCAGGATGCCACGGAAGAACTCAGAGGTTGGCAGATTGAATCCACAGTAGAAGAAGTGGGTAAAGACGACAATCTCACCAGTATTTGGAGTTGGGAACTCCTCGCCGTATGCTGGACGCCAGCTGATGATCTCTTTCGGTGGAAGGACTCCATCTTTCACCATTTCCTTTAAAGTTAATTCCTTCACATCAGAGGCCGCCTATTAGTCGAAGGGGATTTCTCTCTCTTCTGCCTTTGAGGAGGATTGAGTTTGGTGTTGAAGGTTTGGGTTTTTGGAGAGGATGGAAGAAACAGGATGAGCGCAGCAGATTTTAATGAGATTTAGAATGGTTGGATGAATGGATTTGGTGGATTTTGTGTTCTAGGTTTCTGTGGAGAAGCTTGTGAACAGGAGCGCGAAAGGGAAAATTTTTCAGAAGTTGAAGCGGTTGGGAAGACGACGGCGCTTCGGCGATTATTTTATTAGGGTATCGATAGGTTTTCCTTCGTTTGGGCCGAAGCCCATGGGAAGCCTACAGCCCATGATTCAGGTGTGGCCTGTCACGTGTCTCTAGGGACTTAAGTAAATTTACCTTGGCAATATGCATGTGCTCTATTGCCCAATACCTTTAAAATCCTTCCATACAGTGGTTATACAACTTTCTAGGAGTTGGCATGGTGCAATTTGAAGAGTGACAAACAGTAAAAGTTTTTTATAACTGTCCTGGTAACTTTTCTATAGGTTGCAGGAGCTGTTTGGTTTTTATAAAGCAATTGATTTTATATTATATCAATGCTATTTTGCCATCTTGGTGTGTTTTTCTTGGATTAAGACCAATATTATGGCTTAGGCTGATTGTATTTTGGTCATATTATTCGGGCGGTTGGTAAATCTATTTATGGGTTTTGATAACTCAGATTTTATACCACAAATACCATATATTCCTGAGGTTGATGAAGTTGTGTGTTTCGAGGGGACTCGGGCATGATAGCTTGGGCAACATGAGCTGAATATGATGCTAGTACTCGGGGTCATTATGCATCATGCCTTGTTTATAAAGTTATTTGCTATATGATTTTTATGACTGCTTTTTGGCTTTGGCTAAACATTTATTTATATAACTTTATTTGGATGAGTGTGATTATTATAGTTCTTGACTATATGCTTAGTTTGTTCAATTAAACACATAGTCGGGGACTACACCTAATTAGGTGCATCTAGCCGATGCACCAAGGTATATTTTTTATGACTTTTAGCCCTTCACAGCCTTTTTATTGGATGATTAGAGCACTCAGGAGACCTAGGCCGAGATGATGAAAGCACTCGGCAATGGAGGCACTCGGCTATGGAGGTACTCGGCTATGGATTAGTTTGGTTCAAGGTGGAGTTATCTCGCCGACTGTGAAGGTCTCAGGGGCTACTGTGAAGATTGTGGGTACCATATATCCACACGGCTAGTTTATCCGACTGATTATATGGGATAGGTTATAAGTGATAATCATGTAATAGGCTTAGGACTTAAGTATTACGTTACCTTGTGTATTAAGGAACGGCTAATAGTTCTAAGCCGGGAGTGTTATGGGTAATATTAGGAGTCATATACCGTATGTAGTTTGGTCTTTGACTTGTGAGCCTGCCTTTTGAACCTATATAGAGGAGGCAGGACGTCCCTTGATGGATATAGAGGCAATAGCAATTAGCTAAGCTTTTCTTCATACATAACTTGATCACGAGATCAATACATAACTCGGCGAATACAATCCCCGAAATAGGAGTATGGTATTACTTCTTTATAAAAGGCCTGAACGTGTCTAAATCTCTTTGTCTACTAACCCATCGTGTTTGGCACTTGTGCGCTACCCACTTTTTTTATTGCCGAAATCAGGTTTCGACATATTACATATCAATCTATCTTGTTATTTTTTTTAAAATTTTTCCATAATTATTTAGTTGACATGAAACATATGAATGGATGTTCACCTAAAAGATTAAAATTGTTTCCCCAATGCAGCCAGCCTGCAGCAATATTTGCCGTTCCAAGTTGCATAGCGCACACATGCCGAATTGCCGACCTCGATCGCTTTCGTTTCTCCCTGCCTGGACCTGCTGGTTAATAATACACGTCGCCTGCACCGCATGCTGCCCGGATCGATGTATATATGGTCCATATATACTCTCCAATCTCCATACAGAATCTTTGCAAATTGCAAGTGCACTATATCCCAATTAAGTTGAATTTAAACTTCATCAAACAAGCGATCGATCTCTCCGCCGCGAGACAGACCAAAAAAGTAAAGCAGAGATCAGAAAATATTTCATTCATCTTAAATTAAATCTGTTCAAATTTATAGTATTAAATTGAACGGAGGGAGCAGCTAGCTGCTAGGCTCCAAGACTAGTCTATTCCGATCCATGCATGCGAGATCGAGAGAGCAAGCACGCTGAAGCTGATGTACATGCCAAACAGCTAAGCGTTAAGAACTGATTGGCTAAAGCTCTGGCTTGCAAGTCAAGTGGCATATACTATCTATGTATATGTACACACACTCATGGACGTCTTCGTCAAGTATTATATACTGTACATGGGCATGCCGCGCGCATGTATACCGTACATACTGGCTTAATTAGCTGCTGCACACTGCACGTTTTAAACACAAGATAGCTGCTGCATACTGTAGCACATGTTGGCATGTGCATAGAGCATCCGTAATATATAATTTTCTCAGGGTCCTAAGCTCTGCCACATATACAAACATCACATTAAAAAAAATTATTATGGTGTGTCCTCTGTTATATCATTTTGAAATATTAAAAAAAATTAAAACATCTTTTCTCTCAAAATTACTATCCATTGATTGTTGTCTCTACATTGGTCTCAGAGATGTTCTATGTTTGGCTTAAGACCATTTCTTATATTTTCATTTTGGGTTAGGACCGATACAAAATATCCCGGCAGTGAATAGAGCCAGTACTTTGTTCTCTCTTTTAATACTCCTACATTGCAGATGCTCTGAGCAGCGTGCTAATGGCGGCAGGCGAATGGTAAACCTGCGCTTCACGTTGTGGAGATTATGGGTACCGGATACCCTCACGACTAGCTTATCCGACTTACCATAGGGGATAGGTTGCGCTCCATGATTATGTAAACCGGCTATGACTTGGGTATTACGTTACTATTGAGATAAGATAACGGCTCATAGTCTATAGTTGGTTAGATTGAGGAGTCCGACTTAGAATAGAATAGGTCTCCGACTTGTAAACCCACCCTCCGGGACTATATAAGGAGGGTACGGGCGTCCCTTGAGGGATAAGAAAAAATACACGGACAGACAGAAAACTTGCGAGAACCCCTATTGAAAGAGATCAAGAGATCAATAAACACTCGGCGGATAGAATCCCCAAAACAGGAGTAGGGTATTACCTCTCGTTAGAGAGGGTCTGAACCTGTCTAATCCTTTGTTCCGACTAACCCATTGTGTTTGGCACTTGACTGCTACCCCCAGATTGATATTGCCGAAACCAAGTTTCGACAGTTGGCGCGCCAGGTAGGGGCAGTGCGTCAAGTTTTCTTCTTCATCTCGCCGGCAAGCGCGATGGGATCTTCATCAGGCATCAACGACTTCGCCCTCCCTCCGGGGCAGGCGTTCAGCTTCGGCAGCCTCAACTTCATCACCGACAATTTTGGCAAGACCTCTCTCCTCGACTCGGATTCGAACCAGTCGGGAAGGGGAAACCTCGCGGCGCCGTTTGGGTTACCAAACGACGCTAAGACCTACCACAATCTTCTATCTTCCGAGTTGGAATCGATCCACTTGGGAGAATCTTCTTCATCATCATGCCGCGGTCCGAGCTCCAGAGAAATCGCCGCCATGATTCAACCACTCGGATCGCGCTCATCTACCGAGATCGCAGACTACCTCAGCTCTTCCAACTTCGACGACCTCTACAACATCTCCACGAACGACTTCGACGACTCCGACTTCGACTACGATTACGCTCCGGAGTTCTTCAACATCCTCATGGCCAAAGTTGCCGAGACCGACTCAGCCATGGCCTGTAGGATTGCACAAGAGGAACGAGCCAAGACCGACATCGTCTTCACCGTCGGCCATCTTCGTCATCGCCAACTGGTTTCTTCGCCTCCACGGATTCTGTTGCCGATTGGTGTTTTCACTTCCATGGCCGTGCATCTTTGTCACGTTGTTGGGAACCTTCACCTCCACCATTGGTCGCCTCCACGCTGCTTTTTCGGTTGGTGTCTTGGTCACCGTTGATAGACGACATTACCCCTAGATCGGCCACCTCTACCGTCACCGGTGGAAATATCAAAAAGCTAAGTCATCATCAATTTTCTTCTTTATATGATATTTTCTTTCTCCTCTGCCTCACTACATCAACTGGTCCTCCGTTGAGTAGTGAGTCGGGGGCTACAGATGTTATATCATATTTTTGAGTTAATTTTTCTAATATTTATCTCGATTGCTTGCGAAATAATCCGAGTAAAAAAGTACCCATCGAGTTATGAAACTCTATTTCCCTATGCTTTCCGTTTGGTTTGTCGATGGATAGTTGCCCTTGGGCCGAATCCTAGCACCCGGGGGCTCGTTGGATGGAGTGTATAACGCAAGGTGCTACTCGGAAGAAATCAAAAGCATAGAGATAAGATAATTTGTTTTCTGCTCTAAACAAATACGAAAGTACCCGAGTAGTAAATTCCGATATGTGAAACTTTGTTCCATTAATGACGAACTCATATTAATGACTAGTCGGGCAGAGTATTTAAACGTGAGGAGTCATCTACTCGGGGAAATCAAAACCAACAAGAGGAGAAATACACACTTGTAAATATTTTGAAATGCTTGAATTTTCCTCAAGTACTATGTTTGCATCAGGTACTACTCATCCTACGTGTTTATACTGCAGGATCGACAATTATACATCATCGTCGGCATGCCTTCGCCGTCGCCGACTGGTGTTTTCGCCTACACGGTTGAATGGTGATATCACCGTTGTTGGGTGTCTACGACTTCATCGTCGGCCTGCCTTCGCCGCCGCCGACTGATGTTTTTCGCCTACACGGTTGATTGGTGACATCACCGTTGTTGGGCGTCTACGACTTCATCGTCGGCCTGCCTTCGCCGCCGCCGACTGGTGTTTTTCGCCTTCACGGTTGATTGACGACATCACCGTTGTTGGGCGTCTACGACTTCATCGTTAGCCTGCCTTCGTCGTCGCCGACTGGTGTTTCCGCCTACACGGTTGATTGGTGACATCACCGTTGTTGGGCGTCTACGACTTCCTCGTTGGCCTGCCTTCGCCGCCGTCGACTGGTGTTTTTCGCCTACACGGTTGATTGGTGACATCACCGTTGTTGGGCGTCTACGACTTCATCGTCGGTCTGCCTTTGCCGTCGCCGACTGGTGTTTTCGCCTACACGGTTGATTGACGACATCACCGTTGTTGGGCGCCTACGACCTCATCGTCGGCCTGCCTTCGCCGCCGCCGACTGGTGTTTCCGCCTAAACGGTTGATTGGACACATCATCGTTGCTGGGCGTCTACGACTTCATCGTCGGTCTGCCTTCGCCGTCGCCGACTGATATTTCCGCCTTCACGGTTGATTGGATACATCACCGTTGTTGGGCGTCTACGACCTCATCGTCGGCCTGCCTTTGCCGCCGCCGACTGGTGTTTCCGTCTACACGGTTGATTGGACACATCACCGTTGTTGGGCGTCTACGACCTTATCGTCGGCCTGCCTTCGCCGCCGCCAATTGGCGTTTCCGCCTTCACGGTTGATTGGTGACATCACCATTGCTGGTGGTCTACGACTTCATCGTTGGCCTGCCATCGCCGCCGCCGACTGGTGTTTTCACCTACACGGTTGATTGGTGACATCACCGTTGTTGGGCGTCTACGACTTCATCGTCGGCTTGCCTTCGCCGTCGCCGACTGGTATCTCCGCCTACACGGTTGGTTTTCACGCCACCGTTGTTGGGCGTCTACGTTTTCATCGTCGACTAGTTCTATTGCTTCTACTTCGCAAGCTTCGCTACTTCACCAACCACGACGTCTCCAAGAGACTCAACACGACATCCTCAATGTGTATCTTCACTCAAGCAATGGCTACTCAATGACAAGCTATAGTTCTTGACTCTATGATCTGTTGTTTCTCAACTAAGCATAGAGTCGGGGGCTACACAAATACAAGACTCAAAATCTTCGCACCAGAGCAAGCTTTCTACTTCAGCGACTCCAACATTTTCACCGATAACTTTGGCTGTCAGTTGATGCTACAGTCTACTCCAAGTTTTTCAAATGTCAAGTTCAAGATTTCATTTATATATCATGGAGTTTGGAGTTCTTCGCCATACACATGCTAGTGTCAAGGAAACTACTTGGGCTTCAATATCTTCTCAACAGTTTGATGGATTATTATCATTGATTTTACCATCGGCACCATTACTTGTTCCTCCGTGGATCTCCTACTGCGGATCATCATCACCACCGGTTGCGTCTATTACAATTGATGGCCTATTACGCCGCAGCTGATTAGCATTTTCGTCTTCATCATCCGGCTATCTCCGTCGTTGCCGACTGGTGGTCTCGCCGTCATTGCCGGCCTGCATCGTTGCTGCTGATGTGCTCTTCATCTTCAACACTGACTTGCCTTGGTCGTCGACGACTGGTATTCTCTCCTTCAAGACGACCATCTCTGCTGCCGCCAGTCGTCATTACTGCTGGTCACGTTTATCACCGTCGACTATTTTCTTCGTCTCCATGGTTAGTGAATTTCGCCATCGTTGTTGATGGGCAACTATGTCTCCACCACCGACATCTTCGTTACCTTTGATGGGCAATTTTATCTTTACATTGGTGGTCTTGCTTCCGTGCCGATTGCATCAGTTGCCATCAATGGATAACTTCGACTACGATAAAAGGATAAGTGGCATGCTCAGGGGCTTACTATCTCCAGCACTAGGATCATACCTTCAATCTTTAATATTGGGCTTATTCTAGATTTATGCAACATGAATTCATGGCCACGAGCTTATCTCCTATACTCATGGTCTGGATCAATCATTATTTTCTACAAAGGTCACAAGATGAGTTCTTGTGCCAGACGGGATTCAATTATCAAATCTATTTTGGTGTATCCCATGAGGGATAACTATTTGGATCAAAAGCTATTAGTTTGAGATGCGCTTGGTCTACGACACCCGGGAGATTTATCCCTCGGGAACTTATTGAGAGATGATGAATCCTGATGGGGTAAGAGCTTCCGGATGGATGGAGATTGATGAGCATGAGCTCTCGGTTTCTTTGCACGACCTTGTGAACAGGAGTTTGTGAGGGGAATTTTGGAAAGATGAAACGGCGCGGTGACGACGACGCTTCAGAGATTTGAGGGTATCAGTAGGCTTTCTCGTGTTTGGGCCGAGACCCATGAGAAGCTTACGGCCCATATTACAGGTGTGGCTTGACACGTGTCTCTAGGGACTTAAGCAGATTTGCTCTGGCAATATGCGCGTGTCTTATTGCCCAATGTCTTTTAAAATCCTTTCATACAGCAGTTACACAACTTGTTGAAGGTTGGTATAATGCAACTTGGAAGGTGACAAACAGTAAAGTTTTTTATAACTGTCCTGGTAACTTTTTTATAGGTTGTAGGAGCTGTTTGGTTTTAACAAAGCATTTGATTTTTTATTTATCAATGCTGATTTGCCACCTTGGTGTGCTCTTTTTATCAAGACCAATATTATGGCAAGAGCTATTTAATATTTTGGTCGTATTTTTTAGATGACTGATAAATTTATTAACTCATATTTTCTATTCATGAGAATTGATTGAGCTGTATGTTCTGGGATGACTCGGGCATAACGACTCGGATAAGCATGAGCTTCCCGAGTGCTCGGATTTTTTACCCATAAGGGTTGACTGAGTTGTTTGTTCTGAGATGACTCGGGCAAAACGCCTCGGATAAGCATGAGCTTATCGAGTACTCGGATTCATTATACACTATGCCTTGATTATAAGGCTATGTGTTATATGACTTTTTATGATTGCTTTTGGCTTAGGCTAGACATTTATTTAACTCAGGAGAGTATGATTATTATAGTTCTTGACTATATGCTTAGTTTGTTTAACTAAACACATAGTCGGGGGCTACACCTAATTAGGTGCATCAGTCGATGCACCTAAATATTTATTCTTAAGAAATTTCTGAAATGTTTTCAGCCTTTCACAGCCTTTCTATTGGATGATAAAGCACTCGGGAGACTCAGGCAGAGATGATGGAAGCACTCGGCGATAGAATCACTCGGCCAAGGAGTCATTTGGCTATGTGTTATTCTGGTTCGAGGCGAAGTTACCTTGTCGACTATGAAGGTCTTGGGGGCTACTGTGGAGATTATGGGTACCGGATACCCTCACGGCTAGCTTATCCGACTTACCATAGGGGATAGGTTGCGCTCCATGATTATGTAAACCGGCTATGACTTGGGTATTACGTTACTATTGAGATAAGGTAACGGCTCATAGTCTATAGTTGGTTAGATTGAGAAGTCCGACTTAGAATAGAATAGGTCTCCGACTTGTAAACCCACCCTCCGGGACTATATAAGGAGGGTACGGGCGTCCTTTGAGGGATAAGAAAAAATACACGGACAGACAGAAAACTTACGAGAGCCCCTATTGAAAGAGATCAAGAGATCAATAAACACTCAGCGGATAGAATCCCCAAAATAGGAGTAGGGTATTACCTCTCGTTAGAGAGGGTCTGAATCTATCTAATCCTTTGTCCCGACTAACCCATTGTGTTTGGCACTTGACTGCTACCCCCAGATTGATATTGCCGAAACCAAGTTTCGACACACGTGCTTCCAGTTGCACGTAGGTGGTGTTTTTTCTCATTAAAATTAAAATTTTAGCTCGGTTTTCGTTAGCACATTTTTCAAACTACTAAACAACGCGTTTTGTGCGAAAACTTTATATAAGAAAGTTGTTTTAAGATACCAAATATATCTATTTTTTAAGTTTATAATAATTAAAACTTAATTAATCACGCGTTAATGGTTTTCTTGTTTTACCTGCCCGCTTTTAATCACCGTCCTAAGGAGATTTGAACGGGACCTACATATACGGAAGCTAGCTTTGAGCTGGACGACGACGTCCATCGAACACAATATGTCACTCAGCTCCGATCTTATTGGAGAGATCGATCACCGTCTTCAACTTATATATACGACAATAATGTGATTTTTGTCCGACAATAATGACCTGAATTTGCACACGTACGTATAATGGCCAAAACCATTTGACCAAAGGTGCATGCATATGAGAGGCATACATCTTGATCATTTCCTCGACGTACGTATCTTCTTTCGATTTGGACAACGCAATCAGACGCGCCTCCACACACACCACAGAAGTGAGCCCAACCATTGATTCAGGTAATGATCCGGCCGCCTCTGTCAACGACGGTTAGCTTTCGCAATGGCCAAAAAGTGACTGAAAATCTCAACGGGAAAACTTGACCTCTCATCTAATATTCAGCTTAATTAACTTCTAGCTCTAAACTTCAACTAATTGATCAAATCGACATATACACAATATTTTCTTTTGATGTGGACAATATGTCATATCAGACCCTTTTCATATACACACCACGGAAGTGAAATGAGAAAGTGTTTTCAACCCTCAAGAAAATATCCTTTTGTTTTTTTCATATCACCTAAATAAATACAATTTTTTTAAAAAAATTAATAAAATAAATTAATATGAGTTATATCACTTCACAAATATGCAAGTTAAAATTTAACTTCTACAAATTACAACAAAAAATAGCTATGAATTTATGTTAACTAGTTTCAATTTAATTTGTTCTTTTTACAACTTGTAGAGTGATATATTCAGCTTGTTTGTAAAGTGATATATCTTGTTAAAAAAATTATGACTATTTAGGTGGCATACAAGAAACGAGAGGATGTCCCTTTAAGAGATAAAAATCCATCTGCTGAAATGAGAACAATTATCAATTTATTTAGCAAGTGATCAGTCTCAGCAACAACAGTAACCTTCGCAATGCCACCATGGCCTAAAAGTTACTGAAAATGGTAGTGACGGTATCATCTGCGTCACAACCTTATTAGAGGTGTTGCTTGAAGGTCTATTCCTTACCATTTTTCTCCCGGACAATGTGTCCTCTTGCCGCATGACCTCTAGACACCACAAGATGATTGTGTTGACGAGCCTTGCAGGGGAGAGCGGATCTATTCTTCCCTCTCACCCAATCTCCTTCTAACCCAAAGAAATGGATGGGGTTGAGTGCGTCGGGATGTCGTGTCACTATTTGTTTCACTATCGGTGCTTCAAGGCACGAGCACATATTTTATCAGTGAATGTTATCGACTATACTAGATGGTAACTAGTGTGTTGCTCCAGTTATCAATGTTATTTGTATTTCAGAGACATTATTATAACATGGTAATAATATATTACATTTTAGTTTTTTTCAATTATATACTCTGTTGTAAAAGAACTGCGCATGCTAGTTAGAACTACTTATTGGTTTCAAATTTTAGAGTTAAAGTAATAGAATGCTAAATTCAGAGTCCAAAATAGCTACAACTCTGTATTTGTTGTCTTCGAACTTTATGAAAATAAATGAGTTAATTTCTCAAAACTATATATAGTTTGACGAAACTATCACAAAACTACAGATTTAAGAAAGTGTATCACAAAACTACAGATTTAGGATCAAATTTATCAAAGAACTACATATTTAAGGTTGAAGATCACCAAACTATAAATGTAATAATAAAATTATCACAAAACTACATATTTTGCACCATGTTAAGTATAAAACTGCAACATTTATCACTCTAAGATAACAATAGTGTTAAGGATTTGAACTGTCAAATATGTAGTTTTGTGATAACTCTAGTATTAAATCTGTAGTTTTGTGATAAATCTTGTGTTAAATCTGTAGTTTTGTGACCCAGCGCCTTAAATATGTAGTTTTATGATAATTTGATCAAAGTACAGTTGTTTTGTGAAATTTACTCAAACTAAATATAAAAGGTCCATTCTTCTATATATGGCCTAATTTATTTAACACGGATTCTCAGTATAATCCACAACCATGATAATCCACCTAAGCAATGGCCAGATCTTTCTGCTTTGTGTATGAACTCTCCTATAGTGCTTAATTAGTATAGCTATAATTTGACACTTGCCATTCTCAAGGTTAAAATCGCTGAATATATTTAAGGGGAATTTGAAGGTTTTCCTAGGTACCAACTAGGTGACATGTCGAAAGCAACACACATATAATATTTCATTCTTCAACAAACGACGGCAGCACTAATTACAACATTACAATACATACATATATGTTTCTTAATTTGATGCACGTGTACACGTGACATGCGCATACATAAGTATAGATATATAGCAGCACGTAATGTGACGGTACAAACTAAAGCAGCGCAGGGTAATCGACCATTAGGCCCATTAATTATACTGCTACGTATACGTATCGATTAATTTGTGCTTAATTAAACTGCCCCAGATGTTTGATCTAGACGAGGGAGAAGGCCGACGGGACGATGCTAATGATGTTGCCGAGGACGCCACTGATAATCTGGCCGATGACGCCGGTGATGCCGCCGATGAGGCCGCCCAGGCCGCCGAGGGCGCCGCCGCTGTCGCCGAGGAGCTGCACCGGCGCCGCCAGCGTCCCGGCGACGCCGGCCAGCGACGCGTCGCACGCGGCCAGCGGGGTGGTGACGACCACGCGGCAATTGTCGTTGAGCAGCGGCATGAGCGTCGCCGCGGTGAGCTTCCCCATGTTGATGGCGAACGCGCCGCTGCCGTCCGCCGTCGCGCCGGCCACCGCCCTGCCCCCACACTCCAGCTGCACGACGGCGTCTGTCCGTAGCAAGAAAATTAATTAACAATCAATTAACCGATCAGTTGATTCATATTTGCAAAACTAATAGCCTCATCGGTCCGGATGATAGTTGATAAATCCATGCAAGAGATAGAGTGAGATTTTACTGGGGAACCCAGGGACAGACGCCGCGTTGATGGAGCTCCCGGCGCTGCACGGGACTACGCCAGTGACGAGGCCCATGACGGCGCCGCCACTACTACTCTCGCCGGCCTCCGCGCCGTGCGGCGCGATGCCGGCGGCGGCGACGAGGAGGGCAGCGAGGAGAAGGCTCCTGATCGACGACGACTTTGCCATTGCTACGGCCGGAGCTAGCTAGCTAGCTATACTACCGTACGAGCTACTGAGGCTGCTGCTAGCTAGCTGATCAGATCAAGCGCTCAGTGTTGTGCTGCGTGCCTCATGCCGCTGCATCGATGGCTCTATTTATAGGCGTCGCAATGGCCGGGGACCCGGCCACCCGGGACGTGGCCGGCCAACAATTTGTTGCTGTTAATTAAAAATGCTGGGAAAATATCCCATAAAAATCATTAAAAAAGAAAAAAAATCATAAAAATCATATTTAAAATTTTTTAAATTCATGTAAAAATTATTAAAGATAGATATAGACACAAAATACATTTGCACCAAATCTTAAATCTAAACTAAACTTCATTTGAGAGAATAAAAAAAATTTCAGATGAATAGTATCATGTTACCATTCACTTAAAATTTGTCTTTTTTTTACTTTCAAATAAAGTTATGTTTGAACTTAAGATTTGGTGGTGTAAATGTATTTCATATCTATCTCTAGTATTTTTTTAATGAAGTTTTAAAACTTTTAAGTCCGATTTTTATGGAGTTTCAATTATTCAATGGGTTTTACCAGATATATGAGAAAATACTCTGGAATTATACACATCCCAGCCTCACGGTACGCGTGCTCCCGGTGTTGTAGCGGCACACGCTGCTGTCCGCGTCGGACGTGTGCGTGCGGACAAATTCGGCCCATGAACGGGTTCATCTCCACGCAGCTCTCGCGGGGATCTCTCCCGGTCGATCGACTTGACGGCCACCACGGGGTAAGCCAGCAGCTGGTAGATGCCAAGCTAGAGATTTTCGAGTTTTTGTCTGCGAAATGACGATGAATCGAGGCCGTTTAACTAGGTGATTATCAAGGTGGAAAGCCATGAATCGACACTACTACTTCCGGTTTCTAATTAATTAACATTTTGGACATGATTTAAGATACCAAGAAGTGATTAATTAGTGATTAATTAGGATGTTTATTTTCTATTTTGTCCATATTAAATATATAGGAGTCTCTTTCTTGATTAGTATTTCTTGACATCTCAAGTGGTTATGACAATATTCCCTAAGCTTGAGGTCATGCATTCGAAGCTTGAGAACACTGATTTTTATATAAAACTGTATCAACGTAGAAGCGTGGATTTTTTTATGGCGTCGTCGACCTCTTGCACAACGGCCGGCGGCGTCCACCTGTTGTGCGAGCTTCACCAGCATCGATGTCCTGCACGAGCATCACAACGGCGGCGGCGGTGGCGACGGCGTCGTCGACCTCCTGCGCGGGCTGCACAATAACGCTCATAGCGTCGACTTGCTCCACGGCGGCGTCGACGTCCTGCATGGCCTACTTTTCCATGGCTCTAGGAACAATCGGCTAAAGGAATATTAGCGAAGAAGCAAGGCAATGCAATCGTTTGTAGTAAATGCTCTTTCGACCCCTCGGGGACTCAAGCATGTTGCATGCATGCAGCTGAGGATACAATGCGCCAAGGTATCTCAGTCTAAACCGAAGATACGGAGACCAAAATATCATGCTTTAGCATCCATTCAATAGGTACTACTCCAAAACATCAAGTAATTAGAAACCAAAGAAAGTACATGCTATAACTAAGCTTAGTTAACTACTCCCTCCGTTTTAAATAAATACACTCTTATAGGGAATACACAGGGCATTAGGGCGCGCGTGCGTTTCATGTTGATGGCAACTCTCACGGCGTATACGTGCTCCGATGGATTGAGGCCGTTATCTCGGTTAATATGCACTCCTATCAGTGCCAAGAGATGGAAGAAGCCGAGAAGCTACAGTGCCTGTCTTTGTCGGATATTGTTGTACCTTTTTTCCCCGTGACCTGTGACCATGCTGGCTTTATTTGTTTGTTCTTTCCGGAAATGGATTTTTAGGGCTTTGTTTAGTTTGGGGTCAAATATTACCTCAACAAAATTTTGATAGCGGTAAAATCTTGGTAAGTTTTGAAACTTACTAAATATAATGATATAGAATTTAAACTAACATGAGTAAAAATCGATAACACACTAAATATTTAGGCGATACTTTGAAGTTGTCAAAATATTGATAGGATACAATACAAGCAAGTCCTTAATCCTCTCCTTTTTTATTCTAACATGCGGACAAAACACTTAAAAAAATTGATAAAAAGTTGATTTTCTTTTCAAATAGCGCTCTGAAGTACTCAAACGCGCATATACTATACTCACACCCTTTGCCCCAGAGACAAGTAGGAGCAAGTGAGTTGTAACACACGTCTACAAAAATTAGGACCATTTGAATCACAAAAGTAAAAAAACAGAGAAAAACACATTATTCTGATCTCTGGCAGGAATATAAATATAAAACAGATAATTGCAAAACACAAGAAAACCACAAGAATGACTATTTGATTGGATCGCAGTAAAAACACATGCATTTGAGTAGAGATAAAGACGTAAAGAAATTTTCATGAGGTTCGACCTCATGTTAAATTTTCTCCAAAATTTGCATGAAATGAGACATTTCATAGGAATTTCATAGGATTACATATGATTTATTATTTTGATTCAAAGGACTATATAAAAAAAATCCTACAAAATTCTTCAAAATTCTTATGATTCTTCTTTGAATCAAAGGAGGCCTAGCCTTAGGGGTGGGTTTGGTTGGGGGAGTTTTTAGAAGGGATTAAGAGTTTAGAGAGATGTGGTTATTAACTATTCTATTTGGTTAGGAGACATGCGGGTTTTGATGGGATGAGGAATCGAAGGAGGAACTCTTTCCTTTTCAATACCTGGGTAGGGGTGGTAATTAAGAGAAAATTTCTCCTTCAAGTTGCCTAAACAAATCTCAACCTTCCGTTTTCATTTAAGACGGAATCTCTAACTATACTCCCCGTCAATTCCCACCACGTCTAACAAACAAGAGATTGGAAACAAAAATCAAATTCACATGTTAATCTCATCATCAATTCCCTCATTTAAATTCCCGGTCCTCTTTCCTAAAGTTATCAAACAAGTCATAGGTTCAACGCTTTGACCACCAAACACGCTTAAGGCTGAGTTCTATTGATCGTTTGGGGTGATCTACTTGATGCACGCAAAATTAGACAAGTCATTATCCTATGATTAATTGAGAAGTATGCCGACGGAAAGCAAGGAATAAGCTAAAAACATAAGCACATTCGAACAAACCCTAACTGTGTTTGAGAGAGGAGAAAAAGAGAAGGTTGAGAAGATACGCAAAACGAGATGAGCCATTAACGCATGATGAATTGAGTATTAATTATTTTAAATTTAAAAAATAATTAATATGATTTTTTAAAACAACTTTCCTTTAAATTTTTTTTACAAAAACACACCCATTTAGTAGTTCGGGAAATGCGCATGTGAAAAACGAAAGAAATTTTCTCTCAATGTTCAGCTGCCGAATGCAGCAAGTGCACGCGTACTTCTTCCTAGGGATTTGTCAAAAAAAAACATACAAGCACCCATGTTTAGAGTGCAACCTAGGTGAGCAGGTTTACACCCAGCTTACAAACAGAAAACATGTTATGATGCAAATCATTCCATAAATATATAAAATCTTTTTTTTGTTTTGAAATGAAATAAAAATTTTTAATTTTTTGAATCTAATGAAAAAAAGTGATAGAGCCTGGCTCCAATTATTCTGACAAAAGCGATGAGCTTAACTTCTTAATTATAAGGACTTCTTGCCTCCAATTCTAATAAAATAAAGATCAACGAGCTCAATTTCTTAGTTGTAAAGACTTACTCTAATTGTAGGGAAGTCTTTTTTCCTACATATCTAGCTACATATGTATGTAATTGCGGTTTTTTAAGTATGACAAGACTAGACCAGTTATCTGCATTAGAGGTGGTTTTTTCATCTCTCTTAATTAGGAAGGCCCTCTCGCTTTTATGTCATCTAAAAAGTTGTGATTTTTTTCAGAAAAATGATACAAGTTTAAATCAATATAAAATTTAAACTTATACAATATAAGATTTATCATTGTACAAAATACAAGTTTAAATTCAACCTATACAAACTGCAACAAAAAGAAAAATATGATAGTTGATTTTATACTCATATTTATTTTTTTCAACAAATATATGTCAGAATTTAAAATTTCATATTTGTAGGATTATCTATCTTATATTGATCTATATTGCCATGTTTTTCAAAATTTTCACGACATTTGGATAACATGCAAAAATTAAGAGATATATAAGGGATGAAATTACTTTCATGTCTGCATAGGCTTTATGATGTTATATATACATATGTATGTATGTATGTATGTATGTATGTATGTATATGTGTGTGTGTGTATATATGTTGAAGATTCTTTTGTCATAGTGTGTGGAATATGTTGCCAGGTTGTTATATATTGCAAAGGAAAAAGTCCATTTTAGCTCATTTTATAATCTACACTTTGATATACAATGGTGTTATCTATGGCTAAAAAAATTAGTTTAAAATACGAGTTGTAGAGAGAGAAGAGAGAAATTTTAAATATACTATTTTTAATAGTTTAGGGGTAAAATGAGAAAATAGTTTTGGGTAATAAAGTTCATTAACAAGTAAAAAACGTCAGTGATACCATAACTTGTGAGGTGAGTATTATTTAATCACTCATCTTGTAAAATGCTCAAGCAAGTTACTCATCTTGTTTTTTTTAGTGCAAATCAGATAACACATATGTCATGTGAGGAGTTCGCTATTAAGTTGGATGCCACATTGATTTCTTTTGCAAACATGGCCATACAAATATATGCCAACTGCAATACTATTGATAGTAAAATTCAATTTAAGATAAATTTTGTTATTGTTTGCTAAGTTAAAGCACACAAGTAGTAGCTAGCATAGATGAAAAATATGGATGCTAATTTATAATTTTAGTGCTTGCCTAAAAACATGTAAGCTTGCCCTGCCCATTGGCTCACAAATGCATGTTCCGCCCACATGGTTTTCAATTTAGAATACAAACAGTACATATGACATGTATTTTTGTAAGATTTATACCATCGATAGATAAGTGACTCATTTGAGCAATTTGTAAGATGAGTGACTAAATTACACCCACCTCATAAGTTATGATACCATCGGTGTATTTTACTCTTAATTAATTGATCAAATGAAATAATTCAGGAAAGTAAAATGAACACTTTTTTTATTGCAAATTGTCAATTTTAATTGATTAGTGTACATGCGCAACTTAATATAGTGTCATGAGTTCTATGATCTTAGGCTTGGGTCTTATCTCGTAAGTTTCAATCCCGTCCAACACAATTTTTTGTGTCTAAGTTAGATTTATTGTTTGCTCTTCAGCTTAAAGCCACAGACAAAATTTGAAGTTTAAATCTTAATTTTAGAGTTGATTTTGATGTTTTTTATCGTTGTTTGTTTTTAACATTGTCTTTCAAATCGCCAAGATAAACATATAAATTATTTTTATCGTTAACAATCGTTACAACTTATAATCATCTAACAGGTAAAACGATGGGTGTGCACGAGGCCAACATGGCAATTTCGAACGCCACTTAGTTTTGACAAACAAACAACTCTAGCATAGTACTACGACAGATACATATATAGCATAATTTTAGAAGTCCACATGAAATGGTATACATATATAGAGAAACGACGCATGGCACGATACAAACTAAAGCAGCAGGGTAATTGACCACGTACGCATTAGTTAGGCCGCCCCGTTGCTATTCGTATTGATTTATATGCTTAACTACATATTAATATCATCATAATCCATCGTCCATTATTGACACGCAGGTTGTGTGCAGGCCACATCGATCGAGGATATATCGATCAATCTAGACGAGGGAGAATGGCAAGGGGATGATGTTGAGGATCTCGCCGAGGAGGCCACTGAGGATCTGCGTGATGAGGGTGATGAGGCCGCCGAGCCCTCCGAGGCCACCGGTGCCGCTGCCGCCGAGGAGCTGCACCGGCGCTGTCAGCGTCCCGGCGACGGCGGCCAGGGACGCGTCGCACGCCGCCAGCGGGGTGGTCACGACCACCTTGCACTGGTTCCCGGCCATGGTCATGAGCATCGTCGCGTTGAGCGCGCCCATGTTGATGGTGAACGCCCCCGTGCCGTCCGACGTCGCGCCGCCCACCACCCTGCCGCCGCATACCATCTGCACGCCGGCGTCTGGCCGGAGCAATTGCAAGAAATTGATTAACAAACAAGCAACAACGTGACCAAAATTAAGGCAGGCATGGACACTGTTCTTACTGGGGAACCCAGGGACCGACGCGGCGTTGATGGAGCTCCCGGCGCTGCACGGGACTACGCCGGTGACGAGGCCCGTGACAGCCCTACCCGCCGCCGACGCCTCCGCGCCGTGCGGCGCGACGATGCCGACGGCGGCGGCCACGACGAGGACGAGGAGAAGGTTCTTGGTCGGCGCTGCCATTGCTAGATCTCTTCTCTATGAATATACTCTGTCTCCGAGCTCACTGAGGCTGTGTGCGCTGATGCTGCTGCATGAGCGAAAGCGCACTATTTATAGGCGCCGCGCGCGCAAGCGCAACGGCGGCGATGCACCCGGCCAAGTTGCACGCCGCGCGCGCAGGCTCGAGATTAAAAAACTCACCGTGACCGCGCGTGGCGAAGCGAGCTAGCTAGGCTTCGCGGCCGCGCGCGCGCGTGCTCGCAGTGATCAAGCGGGACACGCCGCCGTCGTCCGCGTCGGACAATCTGGCCGGCTTGCCATCCGAGAATGGTCCAGTACTCCATCCGCGCACGCAGCTAGCAAGAATCGCGATCAAGTTGACGGACACGGACACAGCGCGCGCGGGCGGGCGAGGACCTGGTAGTGGTGGTAGCTATCATCCTCTGCATCACGCAGTAGATGCCAAAGAAGAGTTTTTTCGATCGCGCGAGCGAGCGAGAGATTATGATATCATCATTGCCAAATGATGATCGATCGATGACAGTCTCACAGATCGGGGTGGGCTCTGATTAATTAAATTAGCAACCAAGTGAATTAGTGGATGGCGCCATTGAGAGACTCGCAAGGCATAAGTGTTATCGTTTAATCTTACTTAGTTACTTTTAAGTCTTAAGCCAAAACACGATCATTTTTGCTTAATACGGAAATTATTGGTCCGTTTGATTCAAACTCTGTTATGTATCAATCACATAAAACATAATTTATCTCTAAGTTCAATTCTTGATTGGAAAGAAAACCGATGATTTATCTCCTCCCTAATTCTTATCGACTGTGAATCAATAAAATCAACCGACAGTAAGCATACATATCTCGTTACTTTAGCGTGTAGGGTGCTGTAGAGAAGCTAGTACTTGGCTGGCTAGCTTGTGGAAGCTTGCGCGCGCGTGCGAGGCGCTGGCAACTCGCGGCCGGTGTGCTCCGAGTCCGCTCGATCCATGCGACGCCTAGCAGCGCAAGAGGATGGGAGAGAGCTATAGAGACGTGCGTCCTTGTCGAGTTATTTTGTACTCTCTTCGCCAACGCCATGCTCTCTTGTTAACGACCTTTTCACTCCGGAGATGCCGTTGAAAAAGAGGAGGGGACCGAATTCGATCTCCAGAAGCGTTAACAATAATGAGGGGATGTGCTAACTCAACGAGTCATTGATATGCATCTTCCCTTAATTACCCCCTTGATCTTATTGGGGGGGTTGGGGGGGTGTTAACAAAACCCGCATAGAAAGAGTAACTGCGTACATGAATAATATGTTGTCAGTTTTTTTTGGGGGGGGGGGGGGGGGGGGGTGTTGGTAAACAACATTAGCATGAAAATCAAGGGAACAATCGTGCAAATTCCTAACCTCTCCATCTGCTTCATGATTCGTGTACTGGTGAGTTTCTCCATCTCCAACGATCTTGCTAAACTCCGGCGGCTGCGATGGCAATGATGCCAATCGGTTAGGGTTCGGGTAGAGGACGATGAAGCTGCTGACACTACTATAGAAAGGCACAAATAAAACGACACTATAAGTGTCGGAACAGCTAAAACTAGCATCTATAGTGCTTTTTTCGCCCTCACGCGAGCCCGCTAGGACGTCAGTGGCAAAAATCGACACCTTTGTAAAGAGATAGGTGCCGATTTTTAATAGGAACCGACACCTATGACTCCTGTCAGAGAAAGGTATTGTTTTCTATTGAAAACCAACACCTTTGAGTATTTATAAGTGTCGGTTTTATAAAAAAAAACTGACACTCAATAGAACCGAGCCGAGCCGACGGGCATGGAGCATGAGAAAAAAAACGTGTATCTTTATCCACTCTGTGTTCGCTTCTCCTCTTCTCTCGTCATCTTCGCTCTTTTCGCTCTTTTTCCCTCTTACCTTTCTCCTCTCGGTTCGGGTTCATCTAGGGTTTAGTGGTACGAATGGCAGCACCGGATGTTGAGTACCATTGCTTCATCGGCAGCCTCGCTTGGGCCACCGACGACCGCTCCCTCGAGGCTGCCTTCTCTACCTACGGCGAGATCCTCAACTCCAAGGTTCGCTTTGCTTCCCCCTCTTCTTGATTTCGTGACGGCAGGTTTCGTGATGGGTTTCTCGTGTGGTTTCCGTGTTGGCTTGTTCATTATGGGCTAGATCTGTGTTGAATTGGTTTGGTTTTTGTAGGTTTGCTCGGATATGTGATCCTGAGGTTTTTTCTCGTGCTGTTTTGATTTCGTTGGTCCTGGATCTGTGTGGAGAGCTTGATTTAGTTGTTGTTTTGCATGGATCTGACCAGGATTTCTATGGTTTTGTTCTTTGCAGATCATCAACGATAGGGAGATGGGAGGTCCGTGAGTTCGCCTTTGTCACCTTCTTCCCTGAGCAGTCGATGCGCGACACCATCGAGGGCATGAACATCAAGGAGCTCGACAGCCGCAACATCACCGTCAATGAGGCCCAGTCCTGCCACAACATTCATGTAACGAATTTTAATTGGAGTGATGGAATTATTTATTTGTGCCAAAAATTTGTGATTTAATTTCTTTGATTTTGCTACGGATGGATGTGGGATGGATGGATGGTGATATGTGGATGTGGGATGAGGAGCTACTCAATGCATTGGCTTGAATCAAGCCAATGCATTGAACCGACTTTTTTTTGCATTGTTGGAACCTCAAAAGTGTCGGTTCCTAAACTGGCACATTTGAGTCCACCTCAATGGTGCCGTCTAATGTGTGCCGGTTGGAAAATCTGGCACCCATGAGGATTTCCCAACTGGCACCCATTGTTGTTTCTGTAGTAGTGTGAAGCATGCTTCCGGATGAGTTTTGTTTAAGCCACACTTATTTACCCATGTTGAGTTATTGCATATGGGCCCAGTCCAGATCTACATGTCAAGAATAACGAGGAGATAACTAGTGGCAAAGCTTCATTAGGGCCAACATGCATGGGATATGGTTCCTCCAGTGTTTGCTCATTTGCCATACAAACTACATATTTGTTTATATGTTTTTGTTATATTTTTGTATCAAATGACCCTCTCCCTTCTTACTGGTATAATTCAATCTTTACATGCTAATGGCCCTCCTAGTTAATTGGTTTAAGCTCCGTCACTGGATATAACATGTTATTTCAACTTTTAGGGGCAAAACATATGTATTAATAGGATCAAATCACTCACAATCAGAGCATCGCCAATAGTTGCCCAAAATTATATTATCTAAATCTTTTTCAGAAATCTCTAATTAGAATTTGAAAATTAACGATATATGTCTTTCCAAGAGATATCAAAACATGAGTTTTAAAGGTGAGCCACCTCATAACTATCAATAAAAGTCGTTGATCCCCCTCCTACCGCACGATCACACGGGCCCCTTCTTCTGCATGATCTCATGCGGTGGATTGGAAACCGGCACTCTCCCTCACTAGTGGAGTGGGAGAAGAACGGATGGAGAGGAAAAAAGAACGGGAAAGGACAGCTAGAACCAACTTCGACTAATAAACCCAAAAAAAATTGGAACTAGAATCTATATTAGGCTTGTGTTGGTGATGCTATAAATGTACTAAATTTAATATTGTGCGCTAGCCGAAATTGCAGGCAGCTAAGTTAAAGCACACAAGTAGTAGCTAGCATAGATGAAAAATATGGATGCTAATTTATAATTTTATTGCTTGCCTAAACACATGTAAGCTTGCCCTACCCATATGGCTCACCAGTGCATGTTCCGCCCGCATGGTTTCCAATTTAGAAAACAAACAGTACATGTGACATGTATTTTTGTAAGATTTGTACCATCTAAACAAGATAAGTGACTCATTTGAGCAATTTGTAAGATGAGTGACTAAATTACACCCACCTCATAAGTTGTGATACCATCGGTGTATTTTTACTCTTAATTAATTGATCAAATAAAATAATTCAGGGAAGTAAAATGAATACTTTTTTATTGAAAATTGTCAGTTTTAATTGATTGGTGTACATGCACAACTTAATATAGTGTCAAGAGCTCTATGACCTTAGGCTTAGGTCTTACCTCGTAAGTTTCAATCCCGTCCAACATAGTTTTTCATGTCTAAGCTAGCCCTATTGTTTGCTCTTCAGCTTAAAGCACAGACAAAATTTAATGTTTAAATCTTAACTTTAGAGTTGATTTTGATGTTTTTTTATCATTGTTTGTTTTAACATTGTCTTTCAAATCGCCAAGATAAACATATAAAAAAGTTCACCAATAAATTATTTTATTCATTAACAATCGTTACAACTTATAATCATCTATAGGTAAATGAATTGGTTTGGTTTTTGTTGGTTTGCTTGGATATGTGATCCTGAGGTTTTTTCTCACGCTGTTCTGATTTCGTTGGTCCTGGATTTGTGTGGAGAGCTTGATTTAGTCGTTGTTTTGCGTGGATCTGACCGGGATTTCTATGGTTTTGTTCTCTGCAAATCATCAACGACAGGGAGACGGGAGGTCTCGTGAGTTCGGCTTCGTCACCTTCTCCCCCGAGCAGTCGATGTGCGACGCCATCGAGGGCATGAACGGCAAGGAGCTCGACAGCCGCAACATCACCGTCAACGAGGCCCAGTCCCGTCGCAACATTCGTGTAATGAATTTTAATTGGAGTGATGAAATTATTTATTTGTGCAAAAAAATTGTGATTCAATTTCTTTGATTTTGCTACGGATGGATATGGGATGGATGGATGGTGATATGTGGATGTGGGATGAGGAGCTACTCAATGCATTGGCTCGAATCAAGCCGATGCATTGAACCGGCTTTTTTTTCATTGTTGAAACCTCAAAGGTGTCGGTTCCTAAACCGACATATTTGAGTCTACTCAAAGGTGCTGCCTAATGTGTGTCAGTTGGAAAATCCGGCACCCATGAGGATTTCCTAACTGGCACCCATTGTTGTTTCTGTAGTAGTGTGAAGCATGCTTCCAGATGGGTTTTGTTTAAGCCACACTTATTTACCCATGTTGAGTTATTGACATATGGACCCAGTCCAGATCTACATGTCAAGAATAACGAGGAGATAACTAGTGGCGAAGCTTCATTAGGGCCAACATGCATGGGATATGGCTCCTCCAGTGTTTGCTCATTTGCCATACAAACTATTTATTTGTTTATATGTTTTTGTTATATTTTTGTATCAAACGACCCCCTCCCTTCTTACTGGTATAATTCAATCTTTACATGCTAATGGCCCTCCCAGTTAATTGGTTCAAGCTCCGCCACTGGATATAACATGTTATTTCAACTTTTAGGGGCAAAACATATGTATTAATAGGATCGAATCACTCACAATCAAAGCATCACCAACAGTTGCCCAAAATTATATTATCTAAATCTTTTTCAGAAATCTCTAATTAGAATTTAAAAATTAAAGATACATGTCTTTCCAAGAGATATCAAAACATGAGTTTTAAAGGTGAGCCACCTCATAACTACCAATAAAAGTCGTTGATCCCCCTCCTACCACACGATCACATGGGCCCCTTCCTCCGCATGATCTCGTGCGGTGGATTGGAAGCCGGCGCTCTCCCTCACTAGTGGAGTAGGAGAAGAACGGATGGAGAGGAAAAAGAACGGGAAAGGACAGCTAGAACCAACTTCAACTAATAAACCCAAAAAAATTGGAACTATAATCTATATTGGGCTTGTGTTGGTGATGCTATAAATTTTCTGAATTTAATATTGCGCGCTAGACAAAATTGCACGCAGTTATGTGTCAAAAAGAAGATCACTCATGGGCCATAGTTCCGTGCGCTTATCAATTGAAATTATGCGCAAGTATGGGCCTATTTTCATGCACGTATGGGCTAAAACCACTCCTACTCACTGGCTGAATTTCGATGCATGTATAGGCTGAATTTACACGCCCTCAGATGGAATTTTCATGGAATAAGTTAACTTAGGCTTCTCAATTTGTCGCAGAGTCTGAAATTCATCCATGAACCAAAATACCAGGTATAGCCCATCTTCTAACTCACAATACCGTGCCAACTTTGGTCCCTTGAAAATATAGTGACCGGTTTTGGCTGACGTGATAAGTGGGACCATGTGGGCCCCACATTGTCAACGGTCAACTCTTCCCCCTCCTCTCCCTCTTCCCTCTCTTCCCTCATTCCCCGTGTCCTCTCCTCCCTTCTCTATCTCTTCTCTCTCTCTCATGTTTAAGTGAACCATTGCCATGTGAGATGTGACAACACAACCGCTCACAATGCAAAGTACTGAAGATATCTCCAGCAAGAACATGAACTAACTGATATCCTAATTCTGTGCAAACAGATTTTTTCCACTGCAAATAAACCATGCAGAACATTAAGGCTATGTTTGTTTGTGTGAGTTTGAAACTCATTTCCTTCGCATGAAAAACGAAACAACTCATTAGCACATGATTAATTAAGTATTTACTTTTTTTTGAAAAATAAATCAATATGATTTTTTAAAGCAACTTTCGTATAGAAACTTTTTGCAAAAAACACATTGTTTAACAGTTTAAAATACGTGCATGCGAAACACTAGGGAGTGGAGTTGGGAAAACATGCCACCGAACACACCCTAATTCCACCTCGCATATCAACATGATTATCCATACCAGATGAACAAAATCAATACTTCATTTTCACATATACTCCCTTCGTTTCATATTATAAGTCGTTTGACTTTTTCTCTAGTCAAATTTCTTTAAGTTTGATCAAGTTTATAGAAAAATATAGTACTATTTTCAACACAAAACAAACATATTATCAAAATATATTCAATGTTAGATTTAAGGATTAATTCGATCCATGCCATTGTAAATATGCCATTTCATATAAATGACATTACAATTCATCTATTCGTAGCCATGCCACTGAAATTTTACAAAATTAAAACCGTGCCATTGCCGTCACATTTTTCATCTTCTTCCTCATCTGCATAAGGGACCCACCCGTCAGATTCATCTTCTTTCTCCATTCTTTCCTCTCTTTTTTTCCATCTCTCTCCACCACCTTGTTGAGCCAAATTCGGTGGATGACGAGGAGGGCGCCGGCGAGGGCGGTGACCAACGGGCGGCAAAGCGCCTCCCCCACCCACCGGTCGTAGGGTGAGGAGGCGACAGGAGCAGAGAGGACCCGACATGGTCGGAGAGTAGGAAGTTGTCACCGTCGCCTGCGCCAGATCAGGCACCGTGGATCTCGTCCTTCCTCAACATGGTGACGGCAACCACCCATCTTCCACTCCCCCCACTTACGGATCTGGACGGCAAAGACCGGTGGCGTGCTGTTCCTTTGGATCCAGCGGCCAGGGAAGACAGGGCGGCTAGGAAATGGAGGTGCAGCGAGCTGTGATGGGTGAGCTCGTGCATGCGAGGTCGTGGATTCGCTCCCCAGGCATGGTTGATTCGCTCCCCAGTCAAGGCCATTTCATTGCCGTGCGGGAGAGGGTCATCGTCGCCGCCAGTGTTGGGAGAGAGGACGAAAGCCCCGTCCTCGTCGAGCTCCCATCGGCCGCCTCTCCCCCCCCCCCCCAATCGAGGCCGTTCCGTTGCCGCGCGGGAGGAAGTCACCATCGCCGCTAGCGTCGGGAGAGAGGAGGAAAGCCCCATCCTCGTCGAGCTCCCATCGGCTGCCCCCACTCGAGGCCGATTCGTTGCCACTGCAGGAGGGGTCATCGTCGTCGTCTGCCACTTGCACTACTACCGCCGCCATCACAAAGCAAGAAGATGAGAAGAGAGAAGAAAGAAGACGGAGAAGGAAGAAGGTGGATGGAAAAGGTGGCGTCAGTGGCACGGTGCCAATTTTGCAAAATTTAAGTGGCACGGCTACGAATAGACGAATTGTAATGACATTTATCTGAAATAGCATATTTGCAATGGCATGGATCGAATTAACCCTAGATTTAATCAAACTAATTTGATATTTTAGATGTTGCTAAATTTTTCTATAAACTTGGTCAAATTTAACAAAGTTTGATTAGAAAAAAAGTCAAATGACTTATAATATGAAATGAAGGGAGTATATGCTTAAGTCAATGAACTCACGTCGCAGTGTGTACTACTGCGCGCGCCACCGCTGACTCCCGGTGGTGGCACGACAGTCGTGGCAGCAACGAGCCAGTGACGGCGAGCCTAACACCTCGGCGCATCAGGAGCGAGAGGAGACGCGTCGTACGTGTTGCGCGTGTCGTCGAAACCATTGTGTGGTTGATCCACCAGCATGGTGTGGCAGTCCCAGTCTCCCCAGGTCACCACGGCGAACACGTTGCAGACGCCAACGCCGGACGTGGTGGCAGTGTTCTTCATGCCCCTCGTCTCCGGCCACGCGTCGTGCACGCGCAACGCCTCGCGGAGCCCCACGCCGGCATCGACGTTGGCGGCCTGCGCGATGCCGGTGAGCGACGTGGAAGAGAGGGAAGAGGGGGAGGAGGGAAAAGAGTTGATCGCTAACATGTGGGGTCCACGTGGGTTCCGCTCATCACATCAGCCAAAAAGATCACTATAGGGACTAAAATTGACACGATATTATGAGTTGGGATGTGATATATCTGGTATTTCGATTAAGGGATGAATTTCAGCCTTAACGACAAATTGAGAGATCTAAAATAAACTTATTCCAATTTCCGCACATATATGAGCTGAAATTCGCAGTTAAGGGCTGAATTTACCTTCGTTCGGCCGAAATTACGTGCACTTATGGGCCAAATTTACTCGCACGTACGGACCGAAATTACATGTACTAACGGGCCTAAATTCTGGTCCACATGCAAGCCGAATTTATTCGTATTGATGGGCCAATTTTTTTTCCATTTTTTATATACTAGACGAGGCCTGAAGAAGGCAAGAAGCATACGAAATTACCATACAATTTCGGGGTTTCCGGCGTTTCTGTTTCGTTCCAAACCATGGTTGATTGATAAGTGATGTTATCCATGTTATTTCCACGCACATAAGTAGCGTGCATTTCTTGTACACGTATGTTTATACTTGTAGTAGGCATAAAATCGACTGATCGATCGGTCAGGTCAGGCCATGCGGAAGGAGAAGCCGGCGGCCGCGAGGCGGAGGGCGCCGTCGAGCAGCCTGCCGACCAGCGGGGCCGGCTGCACGTCGGACACCAGCCTCCCCGCCGCCGGCAGCCTCGCGTCGCACCTGGCCAGCGGCGTGTCCACCACCAGCTCGCACGCGCCCGCCAGCGCCGCCACCGCCGACGCCACGTCCGCCTCCATCGCGAACGACCCGTTCTGGCTCGTCGTCGCGACGGCCACCGCGCCGCCGCCGCCGCCGCACCGCAGCTCCACCTTCGCGTCTGCACGCGCGCGCATGTTCATGAGCCGTGCAAGCGCGCGGCACGGCGCGCGCAAGAGTATGGTCGTTTACTGTACCTGGGAATGGCGGCGAGGTGGCGACGTCGATCAGGGTGCCGGTGTTGCACGGCACGACGCCGGTGACGACGAGCCTGCCGGCCAGCTTCCCCTACGCCGAGGCCACGGTGCACGCCGCGGCGGCGAAGGCGATCGCGGCGAGAACGGCGGCGGCCTTAAACGCCATTGATCATGTGGTGTCGTCGTGCCGAGACCTGAAGCTCTGAACGTAAAAGAGCGAAGCGATGCGATGCGATGCGGTGCGCGATCTAGCTAGCTTCAGCTCACTCGTTCGTTGGACTCGCTGTCGCTGGCAGTCTGAGACGGGCAGAGGCGCCATGGCCGGCTATTTATAGGCTCGGGTTCAGTTGTGCTTCGTTATAGTGCTCCACTGTTTTTATTTTCTTTTTTTTGGCTGTTGTAGTGCTCCACTGTGAGTCCGTGATGTACTAATACTAATTGCCAGGTGTGATTTTGTGATGGTGAATTCGCCCTGCCTTTTGGAATTGGAATCGGTCTAGCTAGCTCTGCACCACACGTATATTTGTCCCTATATACTTTTTTTTTAACGAACTGGCATGAGATTGTGCCTATTTCATTTACAAGCTCTGGACCACACATAATCAGGAACTGGTGCGCTTTAGTTCGGTACATTGTGAGCATGGAAGGAATTGGAATTGATGTCGGCAAGTGTATGTTCCACCGAGACAACGGCCATTGCCGCCCCGTTATTTCTCTTTCCAGCGTCACTTCTGTTAGAATTAATCTTGTTGTTTTGCATATTTGTGTGAGTCGGTCGTGTCCAGGATTAATTTGTGCTAGTTGTGTACGTGCTCATTATCTTATCACATGGCTTAGAGCCCAAGAGGGACAGCCATGAAGTGAGTGTTTGTGTGACCAGGTGCTTGGTCAATTCGTGGCGAGTACTGAGCAAATCAGCTGATGCATGTGTTAGTTAGTTTGATCAGTCATGCAAGTGCACGTTGGCTTGGAGCTGTGGCCAAGTCAAGTGAATGGTTCATGGCGAGAAGAGTGGATCGGATAGCTCATGCATGTAATGTTTAGTGGTGATCTGCATGTAGAGAGATGTGCTTTGCATGTAGAAAGGTGATTAGTGGCCACAGAAGAGTTTGACCAAGTTGTGCGGCCGGCTGAACCTGTGCGTGTGTGCATGTGCTTATTTAAACCATGTAATCAGAGATGGGATTAAGGAGTGAGATGAATACAAGTGCAAGTGCAGGTGCTGGTGTGCAGCATCGAGTAGTTTTCTGTGTGATAGTTCTTCTTGTCCTTGTGCATCTGTGTGTATTTCCATCCACCGAGTGAAAGTTCCAACAACTTCTGCACTACAGCACCTCAACATAATGATTGCATTGCTAGCCTTAAAAAAACCAACTTCTAGCTAGTAATATAAAGTTGATTTAGATTTTTTTTGAGACAAAGGGAACGGAGTAATTCACAACTACATAGACAGTTCTACTCCACTGAAGGGTGGTTTGCTCGGTTCCGAAGATGCAAACTCTGTAAGTTTGAATGATTTATATATGACCTCTGGTTCCGAAGATGCAAACTCTGCACGTTTGAATGATTTATATATATGATCTCTTTGTTTTCCCAGGGTGGGAACAGATAGGTTACTTGGCTCTGGCAGTCACTTAGTCACAGTAAGATTCCATCTGGCAATCTAAAAGTTTACACTTGTCTTGCGATCTGGTTTAGTGTTACATTTTTCAGACTTCTTACGAATCCAATTATCAAAGCATCCAGACCAGAGAGCGAACATGCACAATAAACGGGCCAATTAGCTTATTGGAACATTCCAAATATACAGGGTTCAAGCAAAACATCTTGTAGCCAAGTAACTTCTAACATTCCAAATATACAAGGTTCAAGCAAAACATCTACTACTTGAGAATTCAGATAATACATCAAGCAAAATCACACACCAGCCATCAGTGCTTCCATCTTAGCAATACAGCCTGAAAGCTCATTCCACCATCCTCCACATACCATCCATTCAACATAGTTGCAGAGGGCCTAGAGGACGCGAAAACACGAAACAGCGATGAACCGCAGTGCTGGCTGCAGACTGAAGCAAGCTCCATCGCAGCCCAGAGCAAACATATGTACATATATGACACAGCAGACGACACCTTCTACACAAACCATACACGACTCCACATAGTAGACGGCGAGCAGCAGTAGGTGTACTTACTAGCATGATAGCATCTACGTTATATCACAGTAGAGGTAAGATAGGTAGACAACCCTCGACTTCCATCCGTTTCGGTCTTCGATATGTCTCTCCTCCTCCTCTGCCTTGTGTGCAGTAGACGCTGGCCTAGGAGCAAAAACGAGCGTGAGCACGCTGGGGTCTCACACTTCAAATGGAGGAGGGTGACTGGTTGTCCCAGGTGTTGCCCTCTCATATGCGTCTGACGATGATTTCCTTCTGAAGCGACCACCTGGAGAATTCAGTTTCTCAAGATTAAGCAAGGTACAAGTAGTATCTGGAGAAAGAAAATGTTTATAGGAGCTGGAACAATTGGAACTAATGAGCAATTAATAGAGTGCTGGATGTTTGCCTTAAGTACTTAGGGAAATCAACAATATTAATCTAACAAGTGATACATACGAACTCTGCCACTCACCGTGGTCCCAAAGAGTGAACGGAAATTCATCATGTACAGAAGACATCAAAGAAACAAGAAACTACTGGATCACAGTGCAGTTATGGACTTGGAAACTGAAACGTTTATATACTTGGATTTAGAAGCAGTATCTCTTGAACTTTTAATTAAGACATCTTGATAAATTATGATGCAAGTACTATAATACTACAGAAGATGACTATATATTCTAAATCCATACAGTTATTCCTACCTCTTTGGACACATAAACGAAAAGAAAGCATACAATAAGCATGCAAGTCGGCATAAAATGGATTCATTTGGCTATCAGGTTTTAATTATAGTACGTTTCTTAAAGCACAAGCTCTTTTCAGTAATTGGTTAGTCTGTGGTGGACGACTTGGTTTGTATCATAAGGTCTATGGATCTTGACTTGTTAAGCATCCCCATCCAAATTATCTACACACAGAGGTTACAATTAGGCCAACTCGCCAATAATAACCCAAAGACTTCTTCTCAGACATACAACGAATTACTAGTAACAACCAACTGCACGCCTGCACTATATATATAATATTAGAATACTAGAAAAGGCAGGTCAATAACTATCTTCCATTTTAATTCTCAAATTAAGAAAAAAGGCGTCATCATCTTCCACTTGAAGGCTACCGCTTACCGCACAGCCACATCCAGAGGTGAAGTGTGATAGCTACGTTTATCCGATTGTTGCTGCATTTCAAGTCACGCATGATAACTTATCCAATAATAAATCAGTAGGGTAATACTCCATCCAGCCATGAATCCATGATGGAGACCAGAGAGCTAAAGCACCCACTCACTGAGGCGGCAGAAATGTCCAAAATGCCCATAAGTTCATCTAGACGCTTCCTAACTCCCGGACAAAACCCGCGCAGGCGACAGCTGCCTACCCCATCACACAATGGACAGGTAAATTCACCGAACTACCCCAACCGTACCGAAAAGTAGGGAGACTGTGGAATCCGGGAACTCACCGGCGCCGGCGAACGGCGAGATGGGAGGCGTGGATCCGGCGGGGGAAGCCGGCGGCGTGCTGGCCGCGCTCCTCGGCGACGCCGGGTACCCAGCGGGGCGCTTGATCATGATGCTGCGCGTCACCTTCACCGGCGCCTCCTCCGCTCCGGCCGGCGGCGTCGGTGGGACCACCACCATCGCCGCGTCCCCTGCCGGGTCTGCAACGAAAACCAACCAACCAACGGAGTCAGATCGAAGTTTACAACGAAGGGCAAGTTGGTAAATTCCAGAGGCGGCGGCGGCGTCGGTAGGGGGTGGTGAGGGTGGCTCACCGTTGATCTTAACGGCTGCGGGGCGGGCGGCGTGCTTGCGGAGGCGGCCGAGGCCGGTGTCCGGGCGGGGCCCCGCGACGGTGTCGTCCCACAGCTTGTCGAGGAGACCCATCCCTCGTCGTCGTCCTCTCCACCAAAATTACCAAACCGCCACTGCGACCGAATGGACGGATAGATCCAAAAGAGGCTTCTCTCGCTTCGGATCTTGGAGAAGAGAGCAAGTGAAGCGGCGCGGGAGCCTATTTATAGAGCGATTAGGCCCGCCGGCCACGGTACCGAAGCCCACGTGCGCCCGGTCCATGGACCGCCGTGCGGATGCGGCTGGGCCCCACCGACGGGCGAGGTGGTGCACCGCGGTGTCGCGTTGCGGGGCGCGGAAGCGACGCGGCGTGGGCGAGGTGGGCCCGGGTGTGGATAAGATCGGTGGGGGGGCTGCGCACGTGGGCTGGCCCACCTGGCGCGCCTCTCGCGAGGCGCCAGCTGGCGGACTCGCCGGGTCGGGGCCGTACCGGGCTTCACGTGACACGGCCGGAACGGACGTATGACGTATGTAACCAATCGCGAAGACTCGAGGGATTTCGGTGGCGTACGAGAGCGGCAACGACGGCCGAGGCTGCCATGTGGGCTCCCAGATTATTGGGGCCCAAGGCTTCAGGGTGGCTGTTACTTTGCGGTGAAAACTCGTCTCCGACTATCCGTTCTCTTGCAGATGACGACGACGACGTGGAGTCGAGGTAGACTGGTAGCGGGCAACAGGCGAAGCGGAAAAGGTACTTGGCCGCGTTTTTTTTTTCGCTATTTTTTTCCCTGATTTTTTTATTTTAGAAATTGAATCTTTCATCTTTAATTTCAATTGAAAGTTTTAAATTTGAGTTGAACATTTTGAATTTGAAGATGAAAGTTTTTAAATCTGAGTTGAAAGTTTTTAAATTTGATAAAAACCAAAAATTAAAAACTATCATGTCAAAATTTGAAACTTTCAACTCAAAATTTAAAACTTTCAACTCAAATTTTAAAAACTTTTAAGTCAAAATTTAAAACTTCCAAATCAAAATTTCAAAACTTTTCAACTCGAATTTCAAAAACTTTCAACACACAATTTCAAAATTTTCATCACAAATTTAAAAACTTTCCACTCAAAATTTAAAAACTTCCAACTAAAATTTAAAACTTTCAATTGTATTTTAAAACTATTAACTAAATTATTTATATTTTTTTAAAAAGCTAATTACTATAATTATTGCTAATTATGGTAATTAGACTAATTATCGTAATTAGCGGCTAGGCTGGCGTGGACCTTCTGCGTGCGATGTGCAGTGTGCGCTGGCTGCCCTCCTCGCGCGTGCACGCTGGTTAGGAATACGAAGATTAAGATTAAGTTGACGAACATAAAATAATAAAAAAAGTAATAACATATAATCAATTAAGTTTTAATTATTATAATATTTATAAATAGATATATTTGATATTTTAAGATAATTTTTATAAAAAATTGTATAAAAACATCATTTATAGTTTGAAAAACATGCTAACGAAAATAAAGTTAAATCTAAATCTTAACTAGAAAAAAGGGTTAAAATAACCGGTTCAGAAAAATCTTGAATGGTAGTAGTCTCTCCGTCCCATTATATACTGTAGCACGAATCATGAATACACTCTCAGTTAAGAAAAACAATTTTTGACTTTGAATTCAAAAGTTGTTTTTTTATAGAGAGTAGTAGTACTCCCTTCTAAGACACATGGCATAGTCTCAAAAATTAATCTTTGACTTTAAATTTTTTATATAATACAATATTTGTAACTACAAAATCATAACCACAGAAAAAAAATTCAAATATCAACCCATCATATTGTTTTCATCAAATAAAATTTATTTTATAATAAAATAATTATTGATCAAATATTTAATAATTTAAAATTTAAGAATATGTGCGCGTCTTAGGATGGATGTGGCAGTAGCTTTTTCGTCGGGAGATAGAAGCGCTAAGCTACAGTAATCCGAATGATTGATGCAGGCACCAAGCTAGCTGTGCCTCATATATTTCCGAGAAAAAAAATTCCAAAAGAACTCCTTTTATTCAATCACATGGATTTTAGAATTTCATGACTACAAAGAGCATCTCCAACATACTACTTAGATTAGACTCTTTAAATATTCATATAGCCGGCTATCGGTGACATGGGACCGGGGGTATCGAGACAAAAGGAAAGCCAAATTCATTGCTCATTCCAACAGCCTATCTATCTATATTCTCCACTAAGCCTAAAGCATCGGGACCCAGATGTAAGTCTCTACTACCCTCCTCCTTTCTCCTTTTCTCCCCCTCTTGCTCTTCTCCTGGTGGCGCAGACGACAGCGGAGGTGGCTGGTGACGATGACGGCAGCCACAACCCATACCTCTAGGGGTGGGCGTTCGGTCTAGACCAATAGCTCGGTTCGATTTTTTCGGTCTAAAAAAGTTCATTCTTTCAGAATAGATAACTGAACTCATCTTCACAAATCTACAGACTGGCAGTTCGGTTAACCGAAACTTCGGTCTCGGTCTTCGGTTTTTGACCGACCAGACCGAACCATCCCTCTGAACATGTAGGCAGCCAACATAGGGCTTGTTCAGCAAGCCGACTGCGGTTGTGGATGCAACTGCGCCGTGTGCGTGCAACACTGTTGGTGTCGGCTGCTCCACAGCCACAAACCAGTAGCCGAACAGGCCCACACTTGCAAGCACAGGAGCATTACTTCAGTCCTCATCATACAAACCAAACATGATTGTATGGACTGTGTTGTGCCCTTCACTTCACTTGTCCTCTAGTCCTCGTCATGCAAAGCAAACATGATTGTATGGACTGTGTTGTGCCCTTCACTTCACTTGTCCTCTAGTCCTCGTCGCTTCCTTGGCTCCTTGTTCCGGCGATACAGTGCAGGCGGCGGGACGACGACGACGCGGCGGCAAGCGATGGCATGACAGTGACAGCATGGGGTAGACATCGGCATGGCAGCAGACGGTGGCGTGACGGGACGGCCGCACAGTGGCACAACATGCAGGCGAATACGTGAAGTTCGTAGATGGCAGTGGCTGGCATGGAGAATGGAGAGAGATAGGGCTTAGGGAGTGGGTTAGGGTTAGGCATACAGACTTGAGGGGAGTGGGAAGTTGGACTGATGGGCTGCAATTTGAAGATGGGCTACAAAACCAGTAGGGCAATCCCTGGTTTTTTACGTAGTTCAGGTCTTCGGGCATTTCAGGTACCTGAGGAGGATGCCCGAACTACCTGAAAAAAAGATCGGTCTTTCCACTTACTTGATCGAACTACAAACCGACGACTGACACTTTGGGTACTTCGAGTTTGGGTTCGATTTTTTTGGTCTCGGTTTTTTTTGCCCACCCCTATAGACCTCGGCTCGAGAAGGCGGAGGCTACGCGACCCCCGAATCCACCCCGCTGACCGAATCCATGCGGGGATGGAGGTGGCAGAGGTCGCAAACCCCCTCTCCCCCCGAATCCATGCCGCACTGACCAAATCAAACGGGGCCGAATGTGTCAACATGACGGTGCAAACGAAGGTGACGGCGGCTGGCAACGGCGACCTCGGCAACGATGGCAACAGATGACGACCTCGGCGGCAACCGCAGTGGATAGCGATGGTGACCTCGACAACGACGGTGGCACCGACGCTCCTCCCTCTCCAAGAGGAGCTGGGATGGTAGCGACATCGAGAGAGCCGAAGATGGGGAGAGGCAGGTGATGGGGGCCGTCGCGGAGGAAGTGTGGCTGGGAGGAACGTCGATTCGTAGACGTGGCGGCATCGTCACCATCGAAGATGGAGGCCACCAGCGAGGCGACTCCCCGTTGCTCGTGGCTCCATGTCGTTCACGCACTCGTCACCACTACGGTGCAAGGACCGTGCTGATGCCGGTGATGGTGCGACGCCATGACGAAGGTCGGTGCATGAGAGGGAGGTGGTCGTGACGGCGTCGATGAGGAGTGTAGGGGAGCGAGGTTTTCGTGCAAGATTGAGATGGACAGGAGAGAAAGTGGTAGGGCTCACTTTTTGGCAAGCCGAGGTGGGCTGGCCAGATTTTGTTAGTGTTATCAATAAGGCATACCTCCTATACATGGGTTCACAGTATACAAAAATACCATATACTTAATAGTATACGAGAAGGTGTCTTTTGATTAAGGAAATACGACTTATAAAGAAGAAAATTATCTTCCTGGAACAGAAGATGTTCCGGATAAGGAAGAAGAAGCAAAGTCCTACTTGGGCACTATAAGGACTACTCGGATCGTATCCATACTTGACTTCCTAGTTCTAATTGGACAAGGAGACATTCGAGGATATAAATACAAGACCCCTATGAGAAAAAGAGAAAGGTCAATAGAAGCCAAGTCAGAATACAAGCCTAGATAGACCCAATCTGGAGCCATAAAAGGCCGACGAGAGGGATCTAGAACCACCTCCAATCTCGCCGAGTTCATATTCGAGAAAGAAGACTACTCTAACCATCGACCACGTGTGAGACCTCCATGTCGCCAAGCCGACCCCGACTAGATTAAGTCATCCCAAATATTGTACTCATGCGATATTGATATATAAAGACAATGCTGGCTTCGGCCAACAGGAGTAGGGCTATTACCTGTCAGTTAAGGGGTCTAAACCTGTATAAAAATCCCTGTCTCCCGTCTCTTTTACCTCAATCTCGCGTATACCCTGGTTTCAACGATTCCCATACTCTACAAATACTGTTGTCAGTGTATAGCCCTTCGACAGTTTTGGCCAGCGAGGGATGTATTTTGGCCAGTTGGATGGCTTGGAGAGCTAGTTAGAGAGGCTGTTGGAGGGCCTTTTTCTCTCATTCTCCCTCCGTCCCATAAAAAACCAAATTTGTAGTAGAAGATTATATTATATCCCATAATCTCAAATGAATCCTGATAGATTCCTGTCCAAATTCGTTGTACTAGATTATGTTATATCCCATCTTAGGTTGGGTTTGTTTTTAAACAGAGAGGGTATTTGCTAAAATTTTTCTTGGAGAGTGGTTTGATAACTCTCTTGGGCTATGTTCGGAAGATGGACCTTCCCGCAAAAAATGGCGTTGCCTATTAGCATATGATTAATTAAGTATTAGCCTAAAAAACTTAAAAAATAAATTAATATGATTTTTATAGTAACTTTTATATAGAAAACTTTTATAAAAAAATATGTTGTTTAGTAGTTTGAAAAATATGCGTATAAAAAACAAGAAAGATGAGTTAGAAAAAAAAAAGAGAAGAACACAGCCTTGGAGGTGCTCTAACGGAACCAACCACCTCTGGAAAGAATCAGAAATACTTTCTGTCACAAAACAGGCCTCAGCTTGAGCTTTGCTTCTGGCCAGCTAGAGTTTTACTTCTGGCCTTGCCATGTTTGCTTCTGTAGCCTCCTCCGACTACTTCACCGTGCGGAGTAGAAACGCAGTGAAGTGGCAAGTGGCAACACATGCACACAAAATAATGTTCTCCTATATAGCTCAAGACAGATAGGCCTGGCAAGGCCCATAATCTCCAAAGCCCAGAACACTTCACCGAGCTTAAACATTCAGATAAGGAAAAAGTACAATTTGACTCTCTTCAATATATCCAATTTTATTCATACCCTTAATCATAAAATAGTTATAAAGAGTCCTGAACTATTAAAACCGTCTAAAATAACCTCCTGCGCTGTTTTGAAGGTTGCAACCTCCTGCGCTGTTTTGAAGGTTGCAGCCAAATCATCTGTGGGGCCCACATGTCAGGGCCACTCTTCTCCCCCTCTTTCTTCGTTCTTTCGGACGGGCGGGCGCAAGAGCTCGGCCATGCCATTGTCGCCATCACACTTCCTGTGCCCTCGTCGTTGCTGCTGCATCCTCGGTTAGAGCTTCTTGCTCGATGACAGCGCGACGATGGGCCCTCCTCCCCTTCCCTCGCCTCGTCGTTGACCGCGTAGCTGCTAGGATCTGGATGCGTAGGCACGGTCAAGTCGACGATCGAGTACGATGGTTGCGGCGGCCGGCGGGAGGCCACTGCACGGTCCAGCAACAGTGCGGAGGTAGGCGGGAGAGGAGGCGACCGAAGCGGGGTGGAGCGGCGGGTGAGGAGGATGTCGCGCCCTGGCCTCGGCTCTCCAACTTGTGGCCCCTTCTCCCTGCCGCTCGCCACCACTGGGGATGGGGAGAAGTCCCTGAGGCGGGAGGCGAGGGTGGAGTCGATGCTGGTGGCGTCGGAGTAGAGGGTGCGCTATGCGGAGGTGAAGGCGAAGAGCGCCAGTCCCCCAGCCCCCTCTCCGACCCCGACGGTACACCAAATCGCCAATCCCTCAGCCCCCTCTCCGGCGTCGGCGGTGCGCCAGTCCCCCACGCCCCTCTCCAACACCAGTAGCACGCCAGGTCACCGTCCTGCTTCTCGGCGCCACTGCCATGCCTCTCCACTCCTCCTCTGGCTTCTTGATCTGGGTGGTCGAGGCGTCCGCTGAGTCCGCCTCTGGCTCTGCTGTCCCTTCTGGCTCCGCCGTCTCCGCTTTGAGTCGTCCTCACTCCTCACCAAGCCGTCGTCACCACACCGTCGGTCTTTGCGGCTCCCCCTCCATGTGGCACTGCCGCAGGCCCCTTCATCCCTCCCGTCATGGCGTCGGAGAGAGAGAGGGAGTGGAGGGCAAGGGAGGAGAATGATGGAGACACTGACATGTAGGTCCCACAGGGTCCACTATATTATTCTATTTTTTCTAATACAAATCTGACCGACAGATGGGTCTCATTTGAGTTTTTATTTTTCTTTGAGTGGCACGTCAGTTGAAGATCAGGTCAACGATGGCACAGACGTCACGTCGACGAAAATCATTCTCAAAAACCACCGACGGAATCATTTTGATCTGTTTTAATAGTTATAGGGTCGAAAACCATTCTCAAAAACCGCTGACAGAGTCATTTTGATCAGTTTTAATAGTTAAAGGGTCAAATACCGGCTTTGCGGTGGAGGGGAATCAGATTCGACCTATCGTTAAGAGAGTCAGTGAACTTTTTCCTTCAGAAAATCACAAATGGGCCTTAACCATTGTTACGGGCCCTTCCGGCCTTAGCCTAAAGCCCAGCCCAACTAAATCTCGCTTAACCTGAAGCCGGCGTCGACGCTGCGGCTGCGCGACTTCCCACCCCGAAAACCCTCTTCGCGCCGCCGCCGCCGCCGACGTGCTCGATCGATCCACCGCCCCCGTCGCCATGGCTGGGACGAAGCCCAGAGGGAAGCCGAAGTCCAAGGCTCTGGTCGCCGGGGCAGCGCACGGGGAGAAGAAGAAGAAGGGCGTGACGGGCGGGGCGGGGAAGCGTGGGGACAGGCGCGGGGGCCGCCATGGCCCGCGCCTCCCCACGACGCTGCGCCGGCAGCTCGACGCGCTGGGGCCCAGCCCCTACGGGGGTTCCGATGAGGACGAGGAGGCCGGGTCCGACGAGGGGGGACACGACGTGTACGAGTACGAGGAAGGGGTACCCGAGGAGGAGGCCGGGAAGAACGGCCGCTACGACGCCGTCGAGAAGTACGAGTACGAGTTCGACAGCGACGCTTCCAATGCGGTACGTGGCATTCCTCTCCTCTCGATGTGGTGGTTTCGATGTAGGAGGCGGCATAAAAACAGTCAACTTTGAGAGTAATTTGGTTGGTGCGACATATACTAAGATGAGCTTGTTGCGAGTTAATTGATGGGGGAGGTAATTGTTGGGTTAAGGTGGCGTGAAATTACCTGCACATTAGGGAGCATATGCCACTGCCAAGCTGTAGCTTTTGCAGTAACTTGGTTTGCATTTATAGGATGAAGACGTGCCTTCAGACGAAGGTGAAGATATGGAGGAAGATGATGCCGGCGAGGATGAAGATAAGGAGAAGCAGATAAGAATACTTCAGGAGACGACTGGCATGCCTAGGGAAGCGTTTGATNNGGAGCCTATCAAATAGTTGATTATTTCTAAATGTCAGAAATTTTAAAGCACAGAACAAATCCAGTTGACCTGTGTCATTCTTAGTTCACATACCTCCCTTTTAAATTCATGTAGGGGGTAAGAGGAAGAAACAGCCATTGGAGCTGTCGTTTCAGCCTGGAGTTGGAGATGGTCCCGTCACAATTCATGATCTCTTGAATAATATTCAGGGCAAGCCTGGGTATAGCAAGCTCCGGAAGAGGCTGCAACAGCAGGAGAAAAAGCCAATGGTCGTGCAGGCCCCACTTGCAAAAGTGGAGAGAGAGAAGCTCGAGCGCGGTGTAGTATACCAGCAATCCAAGAAGGAGGTCACCAAGTGGGAGCCATTAGTTAAGAGGAACCGTGAGGCACCCACACTTTACTTTGAAAATGATCTCAACTTAGGGGTCAACACAGTTGGGGCAATAGCTAGTGAATTTAAACCAAGAAATGAGTTTGAGAAGAAGATGGCTGAGATTATGCATAGCACAGAAATGATGGAAGCACACAAGAACGACGGTGTTAAAATCTTAGAACTTAACAAGGTTACTTTCTTAGATTCTTTCGATCCATTAGTTCAATTGAATTTAGCATGCTATATGATTTTTAGTTGGTTTTGCTGACCGTGCACGTTATCTGATTATAATGTGTAATTCAAGCTTGATGGCATTGCTCTTGCTAAGCAAGTGATTATATTGTAATTTTCAGACTTCTATGAACGATTTGCTTAATAGGTTCATAATCTCATGTAGATTGACGTGGAAGATGTGAGAGAACGTCAAAATCGACTTGCTAAAATGCGCAGCCTTCTATTCCGCCATGAGATGAAAGCAAAACGAATAAAGAAGATCAGGTCCAGGACTTATCACCGGATGTTGAAAAAGGATAAACTGAAGGCAGCATCAGCAGACTTTGAGGCAGATCCGGAAGCTGCCAAAGAGCATGCTATGAAACAGGAATTTAAACGTGCAGAGGTTAGTTATTTTCTAGTTTATTTCACATTTTTCAAATTTGTTTCATATGTGTTCCTATTAAACTGACCAACTTATTTCACATTTGTTGCAGGAACGAATGAGATTAAAGCACAAGAATACTTCGAAATGGGCTAAGCGAATCTTGAAGCGTGGATTGGATGTTCAAGATGAAGGCACTCGGGCTGCTATTGCAGCACAACTCCAACAAAATGCTCTTCTTACTAGAAAAATGAATTCCACAAAAGATGATTCTAGTAGTAGTGAGGAAAGTTCTGATGATGAGGAAGATGACAATGAATCAGAAGCAAACATTCTGAAGAAAGGAAAGGAAAAGATTCTTAAAATTCTTGGGGACGATAATGAGATACCAACATCTGGAGTCTTTTCGTTGCCTTTCATGGTGCGCTTTTGTTGCCATTCTCTTTGTACATTTGTTTAGTAAAAGTATTTGCTAACATTGCTGAAATCACCATATTTTAATTGATACTGACATTAGCTGCTTGTCTACAGGAGCGTGCTATGAAGAAGCATGAGGAAGCAACTTATGAGGAAGCACGGCTAGCTCTAGAAGAGTGTGATGAATCATTGAGGAAATTGGAGGATGGTAACACCGAAGAGAATGGAGATTCAGTGAAGGTTACTGGTAAAAGAACTTTTGGACCTGTCAAAAATACAAACAAAGAGACAAGTAAGAAGCAAAAATTAGATGAAGCCGACAAGAACAGTGATAGCGAATATGAGTCTGACTCTGCTCAACATCTGGACGACAATGAAATAAATAAGTTAGATGATGTGCAAATTGGGACTGCACTCCTCGATGAAGATGAACCACAGGATGATCTGTTCAAAGTAAGAAATTCTAAGCAACATGTTATTGTATCGTATGATTTTTGCAGAACCTGAATACGATCTACTTTCTGTAGAGCTTCGATGATATTATAAAGAATCCTGGCCCCAAAACAACTGTTGAAGTTGGAATGTTAGCTGATAATTCATGGAAGAAGGTACCTTGTGCTGGCAGCTCTTTGATTAGTTGCTATATTTTATTTTTCATCTGTTTAATCTCTCGTTCTCCATCAGTTCAAGAGTAGCAAAGGAAATGACGGGAGCAATATCAATGGTGATATAGATAAATCCACAGTGAAGGTTTCTTATATGGCAGACCAGAAGCTTAAGGTCTGCTCTAACTGGTTTGTATTCTTATTAGTACATTCAGTCTATAAATCTTACTCATTTCTTTTCTTTTGTTCTGTTTTTCTTCTGGTAGCAATTGGATCACAATTCTGATTCATATTCGGAGGATGAGATGGTTGAGGGTTTATTGACCATCTCCGATGCAAAGGAAAATTATAAAATTCCATCGCAAGCTGATCTTATACGCCAGGCTTTTGCTGGTGATGATGTTGAGGCTGAGTTTGAGAAGGACAAACTGGATGTTTTAAATGAAGAGAATCCTGAACCTGAAAAACCTGCTCTTGTTCCTGGTTGGGGACAGTGGACTGACATTCAACAGAAAAAAGGGCTTCCTTCTTGGATGGTGAAAGAACATCAAAATGCAAAAAGGAAGAGGGAAGAAGCCTTGAAGAGGAGGAAGGATGCGAAGCTCAAGCATGTTATCATTTCTGAACATGTTGACAAGAAGGTAAAGTGTTCGAATTGTTATAGAGCTGCAGTAAACAGCACCGTTTTCCTGTTCAATTCTGTAGCAATTTAGCAAACTTCTCTCTGGTGTGATGTTCCATTGTGCTGCATGCCTGTTTTACTGATGTCACTTGCACTATTGTTGTGAGCAATAAATTTGACCACCTCCTCTTTGCAGGCTGAAAAGCTCTTAGCGAGGAATCTGCCTTTTCCTTACACTTCAAAGGATGTATATGAGCAGAGTATCCGTATGCCTATTGGACCTGATTTCAACCCAGCGATATCGGTCGCTGCTCTCAATCGACCTGCGGTGAGTACCGTATAATAACTAGCTGGTACATTGAACTTGTAGTTGAAATCAAATTGGTGATTCATCAAAAAACCTTGATTTGAAGTTATTATTCTTGCTTTGCGACCTTGCGTTGGCCAGTGGGACCATTCTATAAATTTGACAACAAGTACAGTGAGATTCCATTTTTTGTATGTCAGATTGCTGTTCGTTTAGGTGTTTTCTTACTTGCCAGACCTTGACATTGTGAATAGCAATGATAAATACTGGTAAAACTTTTACTTTGGGATCTTAAACATTATATCTTACAAAAAATCTGCTGGACATCTCCTGCCCTCCTGGCCTAATTATTTAGTCAAACGGTGGCTTTAGTTGATGTTCATGTATACAGTGCCCCTCGGTCGATATATATACTTCTGCTTAGTGCTATATATCACATGTTTCAGATTGTTAAGAAGCCTGGGGTTGTCATCAAGCCAATACAATATGAAGAGGTTGATCCCCATGAGAAGCCTGATGAACCGAAAAGGGTCATCCAGAGAGCTGTTCCAAACCCCAAAGCAAAGAGAACCTCTGCGAAACAAGCAAAGGCAATAGCTTCAAATAAGAGGAAGTGATGAGACCTGGCAATTCTTCCAACGTATAATCGTTCATTAGTTTGATGATGTAAAAGGTGAGAACATAGCACCTTAAAGAAGAGGGAGAAGATATTAAAATTAACTGAGCTGATTTTCGTCGCGGCGAGTTTGAAACTACACACCTAGAAGTGTATAGGTTTATCTCATCAAAATGAGAGGTTTGATTCAGTTTGTATGGCTCATGGAAAGTATGCGATTTGTGGCGCGTGGAAAGTATGTATGTTGCTGTAGTGCAGCAGTGAAATTTTGCTACGCGGAGAGTCACTGTAACTCTAATTTGTTCTGTTTTGGCACAGATATGAAGTAGAGTACTCTGTACTCATAAATTTTGTAACTCCCTGCAAGTGTTGTCCGGGCTGCATTTTTCTGCTCCTAGGAAAGCGAGTGACTATCACGTCTCTGAAATGATGGCATGATGTCCGACCAAGTGCTAATTAGTGATGAACCTTATATGAAAAAAAATGTTTCCAGTTTTCTTTTAAGAGAAATGTTTCCAAATTGTATTGGAAGATTTGGCACGCGTGTTGAATTGGAAACGAAGCACTTTATTCAGTACTCCATCCGCCCCATATTATAAAAAAAAATCAAACTTTATAATGTTTTACTAATAATCATAGTAAATAAGTACTCCATCCGTCCCATATTTTAAGAAAAATCAAACTTTATAATTTTGTAAACAAGTATTATGTATGTTATATCACTATATTTATATTTTATTTTTATATTTTAAAGTTGAAGCTAATTTTATATTTATTAAAAACATAAGATGAAATAAATTCATAGCCAAATATATTATTGAAAGCCGTGAAAAAAATATAAGTTTTATAATTTGAAAGGATGGAACGGAGGAAGTATTACAGTACAACTGCATATTTGAGAACAAAGAAAAATTAAAAATGAAAGAAGACGACGCTCAGAAACAACCGTGAATAAAGGAGAAATAGTATCATTTGGACAATGATTCATTGTAAATCAGAACGATTAGAAAAATAAGTCTTTGCATGATAAGATGATACATCACCGTTTATTACCTCGGAGTAGGGGACAAATTCTCTGCGGAGGGTATTGAAAGGAAATGGTTGATTATATCTGTCTGTCATTGAGATTTTTTACTTGTTTAGTTTCATATTGCTGAATTTGCAGTGATGCGCTTCTAATTCCGCTTAAATTATGCTTCCATTTTACAATCCTTCTGTCCATAAAAGCACTATACTGAAAATGATAACTAAACTACACTTTGTGATGTAGTAGAGTAGAAGTATAAGGAACTTAGTTACATTCATGTTCTGAAAAGAACATGATAATTCACAGTAGCATGTCAGATCGAAGTTTCAACTTTCAACCAATGAAACAAAATATTCATGTCATGATGTAATCTGCATTCTGCCATCTCCCTCCTCTTCCCGAAAATGAATTAAAAAACACCGGATTCAAATTCCTACTACCGAAAAACCATAAAATCCAGGTGATTTTTGTGAAGCACGGTACTAGTTGGAGAAAATATTTTTACAAACCACAAATCACCAAAATGGTTGGTGACAATTGACAAAAGAGGAGAAATCTGCTGAATGGTAGGTGGGGTCCAAAATTTTCCACCACCTTCCCCCCTCTCCCCTCCACCCCACCCACCCCACTCCCCCTCTCTCACTCCTCATCCCAACCAAATCTCATCACTCCCACCAACCGCCACCCATGGCCGCCGCCTCCGACTCCGACGCCGCCGCCGCCACTCGCCGCCACGACGACCCCACCCTCCCCGCATTCGCCTCCTTCTCGCTCTCCCTCTCCCTCCGCACGCCCGCCGCGCTCGCCTCAGTCCCCTCCACCATCCACCTCCCCACCCAAATCTCCACGCTCGCCGTCTGCTTGCACCCCTCCGCCTCCGCGTCCCCCTCCTCCCGCCGCCCCGGCCGCCTCAACGCCGCCGCCGCCGCCGCGTCGTCGCTCATCTCCCCGCTCCCGGCCTCCACGCCGGGCCTCTCCCGCTCCTTCCCTTCCGGCGCGCCCGCGGCCGCGGGGCGACGCCGCACGCTCGTGTGGTTCCGCGCCGACCTTCGCCTCCACGACCACGAGCCCCTCCACGCGGCGGTCGGGGCGTCGTCGTCGCTGCTCCCGGTCTTCGTCTTCGACCCACGCGACTTCGGCAAGTCCCCCTCGGGCTTCGACCGCACGGGGCCCTACCGCGCCAGCTTCCTGCTGGACTCCGTCGCCGACCTGCGCCGGAGCCTCCGCGCGCGCGGCGGCGACCTGGTGGTGCGTGTGGGGAGGCCCGAGGTGGTGATCCCTGAGCTCGCGCGCGCCGCGGGTGCGGAGGCCGTGTTTGCGCACGGCGAGGTGTCGCGGGACGAGTGCCGCGCCGAGGAGAAGGTGAGTAAGGCCATGGAGAAGGAGGGCGTCGAGGTCAAGTACTTCTGGGGCAGCACGCTGTACCACCTGGACGACCTGCCTTTCCGGCTCGAGGACATGCCGTCCAACTATGGTGGATTCAGAGAGGCTGTGAAGGGGTTGGATGTTAGGAAGGTTCTCGATGCGCCGGAGGAGGTCAAGTGTGTTCCCATGAAGAATGTGCTTGAGCCTGGTGAGATCCCCACGCTTGCCGAGCTCGGCCTCACCACGCCACCAGCCATGGCACATGTGAGTCTTTCAAAGGATATAATTTTTCTACTCGTGCTAGTGTTTAATATTTCAGTGATTAGCCAAATTTAGCGAGCTGTTAGTACTCCATGACAACACTTACTCTTTCAGCAAATTTTACAAGTTGAAGCAAATGAGAGTAGCCAAATATAGCTAGTCCATTGTTTTGATGGATACCATTCTTAACCCCGTTTGTTTTATACTAGGTTGTGAATTCTCGTGAATATAGGTATTAATTCGGTTTAATTTCACGCTAGGTAGGTATTATACCTCTATTAGGTCATACTGAAGACTGTGATTACGGCAGTGCTTGTGCTGATTGTCTTACCTACTCACCTCGCTTGTTTGTGCATATGTGAAATGATACGATATGAGCAGTAAGGGACAAAACAGATACGTAAACCTTTAATTCATTGTAGCGTAATAATTAAAAATAAACCGCCTGATTGTACTGAATGACAATACGTAGTCAGAAAATATGTAGTATCGACTTGTTCTGCAGTCCGAATGTCCGATTGGTTATTATTATCAATATGCGTTTGATGGTTTTGTCTCACCTTCTTGGCATGTCTAAACATTTTGGAGCATTTGAAATAGTCACATAATCCTATTACATATGCCTTGTCCATGTCACACTGAGTTATGGACATCTTAAACCTGTAACTTAGCCCCTTGCGAGTTGTTTATATGGAATGTTGACAGTGACATGTGGCTGATTTTTTAAAAAATTTTGTAGATGTGGACTATTATATCAAATAATGGGATCATTTAATTTGAATAATCAGATGCTTTAAGTTGATTTTCTAATTTCTACATCTCAAACCTTTGTATGGTGTATTCTTAATCAGCAGGATTATATTTTTGGGGCCTTATTTTAGCATATCACTTTTACAAAAGTCTACAAACCTTAAAGAAGAGTGGGGGTTGGAATGCAGGAAAGTCTGTATCAGTATTAAAAATAAATCAGACTAAAAATAGATGATCATATACTTGAAAATTATATGGGAGAGAATCTTTTGTTTCATTTATTTTTTAGGCTAGTCAATCTCTGCATCTACCTAATATGAACTACTTTGATCTAAGATTCATGGCCTGTCAAAGAAAATCAGCAAGACGTATTTTTTTCTCTCATTTTCATTAATGACGTGGATTGATTTTGTAACTTTATATTCCCTTTTTATACAGCATTGTGCTCCACTATACACTAACTAATGTATTATGCATTCTAACTTAGAAAAGCAATCTGTTCCATTAGGACTCAAAACCTGCTGTTGGTTCCACTCTCATTGGTGGTGAAGCTGAAGCTCTGGAGAGGCTGAAGAAGTTTGCTGCAGAATGTAGTATGCAGCCAAACAAAGCGGATAAGGACAGCACTCGAGATAGCATATATGGTGCTAATTTCTCCTGCAAAATTTCACCATGGCTTGCTACAGGTTGCCTCTCACCACGCTTCATGTATGAGGAGTTGAAGAAGCATGCTTCAAGGTACAGGATATTTCTGAACAGAATAGGGAGGGAAGACAATATACTACAATACATGACTGTGTTACTCTTTCCGCTTTTGTACATAATTGGCAATTTCTCCCCTATTACAGAGCAATTCCATCGGGATCAACACCCAAGAATGGTGATGGCACATCTGATGCTGGTACAAATTGGTTAATGTTCGAATTGCTATGGAGAGATTTCTTCAGGTATGTATTGCTTATGAGACTCCTATAGTCCCATGTAACCCAATGAGTTATCTGTCTTGTATAATATGAAGTTCTGTTTCTTTTACCAAGTAGAAAAATCTGAAATACAATACACAATTCATAGAATTTATGTTTGCCGTGTCAAATTTTACTGAATGGACTATCAAGATTCTAGGCAGCTGTGCAGTTACCTTAATCTTCAATGTGAAACAATAACCACTGTATTATATGAATGAAATAATAACTGCTGAATTCTAACTAACGAATGTAAATATCTTAGGTTCATCACAAAGAAGTACAGTTCTGCACAGAAGACCTCTGAAGTTGCTCCTGCCACTGGTTGCACCCCTACCCCAGCGCTTGCATAAACTAGATAGTCAATTTGAGGGGCGTCTGCTGTTTTTCCCCACCTTCTGTTTTGGCCAAATTATGCAGATATCTGATGATGTGTTTTTTCCGCAATAAATGTAACTAGTGAAGATGTCCTGAGTAAGCTGTTCCTGCATTTTGGACTGATTTGATCTCAGAAGAGATCCTTGTATCTGTCGACATTCCTGCAAAGACAATTCAAGGGCACTGTGACCCATTCAAGTGCTTGGTTCAATTTTGTTCATGAATATTGATTCTTTTCTGCCATCATTTTAGTTGTAACATTGCATTAAGGAGACGAGGCACCGTTGTTGATACCACAATGAAATTCAATCAGTTTTCAGTTGAGCTGAGTAGCTGACACGTGCAGCTTCATTGATGAACGGCTGCCGTGCGTTAACATTATTGACAAGCTTCCATCACTCGCGTACCCACATGAACCCTATCGAAAATGTTAATGGCAAAGCCCGGCTTAACAGGACGCAACCATATATGCTATCATGTTAATGTCCGACAAAACAAGGATTTAGATATATGCTATCATGATAATGTCCGACAAAACACGGATTTATTCCGAGCGATAATCATATATGCTATCATGTTAATGTCCGACAAAACACGGATTTATTCCGAGCGATAATGGCCATAGTAATTGAGAATCGATGATAATGGCCATAGTAATTGAGAATCGATGTAGGGAACAATTCAACTTCTGAGCAGACAGCAGGAGAACGAACGAGATCATGAAAGCTGAAGACCTAGATTCATTCAGTATCAACTGATATACTGATGAACCGAGCTAAAACTAAAAAATGCACACTGCTCGACTGACACTGCTCAACTGCTGCAAGGGTGAGAACCAATAATTCTTCAACTTGCTTATCTAAGCATAGGTTTTAACCACACATGGAAACATTGATAATTAAAACATCAAAAACTCTTCTCTTCAGAGACTACAGCATAGTGTTCCAGCAAGCTCAAAAGTTCACAAGACATAGAAAAAGGCAATGCATCTAATCCTCCTCCTCGCCCTCGTTCTCGGCAATGTTGAAGTACCGGAGCTCATAGACATTGCGGTCCTTGTTGGATGCAATCACCCGGAGCCAGTCACGCACATTGTGCTTCTTCAGGTACTTTTTGGTCAAGTACTTCAGATACCTGAGAAAATAATAAGTGGCATTTGGGTTAAACAGAATGATTAGGTAAATATCGTGATTCAAGTATAAAAGCAATTTACAGGAGCTAGAACATCAAACCCTATGTAGAACATCATTTGAGCTAAGGGCCTAGCATTCGGTACACACGGACATGGTAACAACATAGTCTATCCATCGGTTAAAGCAGAACTTTACAAATGCAAACCTGAAATGATGGACTGAACACAGAAGGCACAACATAGCAAAATGTGCAAAGCCCAAAGTCAATCAAGATGATATGGTAAGTATGCAATATACATCAGAAAACATTTTAGTGGCACAAAACCTGCATTGCGGGATCATATTGTACAGAAAGGGTAACAAAATGCACTGAGCACAGAAGGCAGGACTAGTCCTACGGTAGTTAAGTACTCCATAGCCAAATACCATGTAAGGTAAACTGGCTGTGACATAAACTACAGAGAAGTAGAAAATTAGCGTCCCTATCTGTGTGTAATCCGCATCTGCAATGCAAACTAGTATTCATATCCGTGTATCCACGAAACGATTGCACGTAACTACATATTTAAGCATAAATGGAACAAAATGCCTAATCGCGCCACCACAAACCCTCCAGTTGACCACATTAACAAGAGCGAAATCTCACTCCAAAAATGTATCAGACGAGGCAAAGATATGTCGCACTGATCGATTCATCCGCTCTAGACGTCAACAATTTAACAGCCTAACTACAAACTACAGGAAGCAACACGCATAGATCTGGGAAAGGAGGAGTTGGGGGTGTGGTATACCTCTTGGAGAAGGGCCCGTCGGAGGTGACGGTGACCTTGGTCTTGTCGCGGGAGACGGTGACGGACTCGCCGAGGTTGCCGGCCTTGCCGCCGGCGACCTTGATGCGCTCCTGCAGGAACTTCTCGAGCGACGCGATCTCCATGATCTTGTCGTCGACGGGCTTGGCGCAGTCGATGACGAAGGTGACGGAACCCTTCTTCTTCCCGGCGCCGCCCTTGGCACCCGCCGACGCCACGCCGCGCGCCATCTCTCGAGCTACGCTTGCTTCCTCTTCCGCTGCTGCTGCGTCCGGGGTTGCGGTGGTGGCTGGCTGGCTGCGCGGAGGCGATAGGGTTTTGAGGCAGGCGAGGGGAGGTGGGTATAAATATTATTAGGGTTGGGTTGATCCGACGGTCGAGGCTGCTCGATGATGATACGATTGTGGGCCAAACTACTGGGCCTCCTTTATGGATTTAAATCCACTTGCCGTCCCTCGTCTTTACGCTGAGTTTAGTTAACATCCCTAACCCAAAATATCATAAATCTTAAACCCTCAACTTACAAAACCAGGTTAAATTAGGTCATCCGGCACTATATATAGATGGTTTCGCTGACATGACAAGTTGACCCGATCCAATTGTACTAACCGCGACGCCTCCTCCCCATCCCCATGGCTTCATCCTCTCCGGGCTCCTAACATGACCGGGTAGCAGCGAGCCCAACCCTAGCGGCTCCATCCTCTCCGGCCACCGCCGCCGCCTTCCTGCGGACGTCTCATGAGCGCAAGCTCATCGGCTCCCTCGCCTCCCTCCTTCGCCATGAACCACATGAGCCCCTCGTCATTGACCTCCCACCACCAATGCCGCCTCCCATGGATAAGCTTGTCATCACCGCTTCTCCTCCGCGCGGCCTCACTCCTGCCGTTTCTCCTTCGCATGGCCTCCACCCACCGCGCGTCTTCGCGACGCTCCTTCCCCTCCTACCTGTTCCGCACGTCCTCTTTGCTAGAGAAATTTAACAATATGCCACTCAATAGAAGTGGCTTTAACAGAATACCACCCTCTAGAATGTCCTTATAAAGATGCCACTCAATAGAGGGTATTCCTTAATAGAATGCCACTTTGAGGCTTTTAATCAGAAATAACGTGCGAAATGACAAAAATACCCTGGGTAGGGGAGCATGGACGAAGGCCTAGGAAGGAGCGGCAGCAGTGGTTTGCGCGTGCGGCAGCAATGCAGTAGGGGCGGCGGTGGGGAGGGGAAAGAGGGTTGGGGACGGGCGACGGCAGTGGCGGCCGAGCGGGGGAGGGCGGACAGGCGACAGCAGCGGCGGCTGGGCGAGGAAGCGCGGATGAGGCGGCAGTGGCGGCGTCGACCCCAACACCCCTAGCGCGGCTGAGAGGGAGAAAGAAAGAAACCACATCTGGATCTAAACGATAGTGCAGGGGCATTTCGATCATTTCATGAGTGAAGTCTAGTAAAAAAATATAAACAAAATAAAAAAACCTCAAAATAGCCCAAAGTAGCATTCTATTAAGAAGTACCCTCTATTAAATGACATCTTTATAAGGACATCCTAAAGAGTGTCATTCTGTTAAAGCCACCTCTATGGAGTAATATATTGTTAAATTTCTCCTCTTTGCTGCACCCTCCCTTGTTGCTGCTCCTCGTCCACCTCTCATCGTCATCCCTCTCACAGTCAGAGCTGATACAGGGAGACAGAGGGATAAGAAGGAAGAGGATGTTGTTTCACTTACATGTAGGTCCCACATGGTTTTTTATATTTATTTTTGCTTCTGGTGTCACGTCAGCCGAAATTGCCTTGAATACTGCCATGGGACTTTGATTTGGATGGTTTTGCAAATACGAGGGAGTGAAGATTTCTGAAATTATGGTTTAGGTATGTCAAATAAACTTGACGTAAAGATAAAGGACGACAACTTTCATTCATATATTTCCTTCAATCCACGTGGACAGTTCTCAGGATATTTGCCCCATTGCAGTGGCGGAACCATGCCTGAAACAGCTTGGGCTCAAGGACATGGTAAAAAAATTAGCAGTCCTATACCTAAAAATTCAATAGATATTTTAATTCTTTTATGTCTTAGCCCTACGCGTACCTCTACTCCAGCATCAGACTTAGACCGACTCTGCCTGAAAAGGCAACAGCATCCAGCGAGGCCTACCGTGAACAAGGACAAAGCACATAAACAACATGGGCCGGCATTTGGTCCTGAAAAAACAACATGGGCCAGAATTTGGTCCATGAAAAAACAACATGGGCCGGATGTTGAATCCTGCATCAAAAGAGCCCATCATTTCAGCCCATTAATCACCATCCCCAAAACCCTAACCCCCCCAAGCTTTGCTCGCTCCGCTCCCCTTTCTCCCTCTCCAGGCGCTGCTGCTCCGCGAACCCTAGCCATGGCGCGAGTCCACAACGTGAGCGCTCCTCCCCTCGATCTCATCCCCCAACTTTCCGTGCATCGTTTGCTTGATAATTGTTCGGTTTCGATTTACCCGTGGTTTTTCCTCGCCGGGAGCAGAAGAACGGTCGCGGCGGCGGCGGCGGCGGCAAGGGCAAGGGAAAGGGAAAGGGCAAGTGGAAGATGCCGGCATCGGTGGCGCGGAAGCAGCAGGCGGCGATGGCGAACGTGGATCAGGTCACCGGCGACAAGATCCCCAAGAGCTTCGTGTTCTCCCGCGGCAAGCTGCCCTCCACGCTCCGCCACCTCCAGCAGGACCTCCGCAAGGTCATGCTCCCCTACACCGCCCTGAATCTCAAGGTCCCCATATCCCTCACACTACCTCCTCCATTGTTGAGATGGCGAGATGTCTTGTGGCGTGGTCACGAGCCGCAATAATTTTCGGGGTTCCCCGTTTGAAACGATCAACAGGAGAAGAAGCGGAACAACCTCAAGGATTTCGTCAACGTCTCCGGCCCATTGGGCGTGACGCATTTCTTCATCCTCACGAACCCCAAGAGCTCACCGCACTTGCGCATGGCGAAGACGCCACAGGGTCCTACCTACACGTTTCAGATAAAGGAGTATGCTCTGGCCGCCGACATTGCGAACTCACAGAAGCGACCGAGGTGTCCCCCAGAGATATTCAAGAATTCACCTCTGGTATATGCCGTGGCTTTGTTGCTTTGTTATTTCTCCTTGTTTGGGAGGCATTATGATAGTTTTGGTTAGGATACTGCGATCTGATAGCTTACCTTTGTGTGGAATCATGGTTGGCAGACTGTACTAAGTGGCTTTTCATGTCTTGGTGAGCCTTACAAGAGTTTGGTTGAATATTTTCGGCATATGACCCCTGCTATCGATCCAGTGACTGTAAGTAGCGGATGTTATCTTCATGCCAGAACTTAATTGTCTTCTTTCTAGCATAGTAAAATGACTTTTATGTTTTACATGGCAGGTCAAGCTGTCAACCTGTCAAAGGATTCTATTGATACATTTCGACAGAGAAAAGGAAATTATCAATTTCAGGCATTACTCCATCAAGCTCCAGCCTGTTGGGGTCACCCGCAAGATCAGAAAGCTCATGCAGAACAACCAGGTGCCAGACCTAAGGGACCTGAATGATGTTAGCGATTATGTGACAAAGTAAGACATTACTTCTCCTTTAAATTAAATGTAATGGGATATTGTGAAACATGTGATAAATATGTCAACACTATGCTGCTATGATCAGTTGCAAATAAACACCGTTAAGGAGAAATGCAAATAGAGACTCAAATTTAATAGTAAATAATAAACCTTCAATGGTTTAAAATGTAGACATCCCCAGCAGCATTGCTCTATGGATGCTTTGTATGTAGCATCCAGGACCTATGTATAGAACATGTGAGAATTCCAACTTGTCCTCTGAGCAATGTAAGGATTGGTTTCTCTGATATTACCAGACCAGGATATTTTTTATGCATTGCTTTTTCAGCAGAATTCTTGGGCACTCTTGGACCCATCATCTTTTCCCTTGCAAATCTTCAGTGTAGAAGCAATGGAACACGAAAGCATACTTATTAGCCATCATTGAACCCCTCCAATCTCCCTCTGTCTCCTCCTCCTCGCAGTTGGATTTGAACGCCGTTAAGAGATTTCCCCGAATGGTGAAAATACTACGTTTTAAAGCACAACCATCCACTGCTCTATTACTACAATTCATTGATAATGGAAATGAATCTATTCTAGGTGTTTGCTATCTGGGTACTTTTATTAATGGAAATTGACAAAAGGAATTAGTTATACTTGCACCTGTTTATTACTATTGTAGCCATACTCCATAATCATTTGCCTCGTTAATTTGTTTGTTTACCTCAGGTAGATAACAGAGACTCTTCAAATATATAGTATGGTGTGATATGTCTTTTACTAAAAATCAACATTTCAAATTCCTGTAGTCCCTCATGTTTAATTTTTATAACATTCCCCGTTTGTGTACTCCATTTGCCAGAGCTGGATACGGATCAGAAAGTGAAGCGGATGATGAAACAGCAACTGTAAGTCTAGCCAGTGATGTTGACAAATTAAACCGAGCATCCAGAAAAAGCGCCATCAGGCTCCAGGAGATTGGACCAAGGATGAAACTGCACTTGGTTAAAGTTGAAGCCAGGCTATGTTCAGGAGACGTGCTATACCCTCAACCTGGTGAGTTTACTACCTGCCGTGGTGCTTCGCAGAAATTCATGTGAGACATCTTCTCTCTTTTTTTCCCCTTTAGCTCATTTTTTCTCTCATAATACAGTAGCCAAAGAAGGGGTGGTGGGGAAGAAGGGAAAAGAAGTTGAGGAAGAGACAGAAGGACAAGAAGATGAAGACTTAATGGAGTCAGATGATGACCCCGAGGATGAATCAGAGGAGGAGTAATCTGGATGGGATTGAGGAAGCAGTGAAGCACTAGCCCAGCAGCCTACGGGGATCTCCAACAATGTGAAGCCTCCACTGTCTTGCAACTATTAAGCGCTTGGTTCATCCTTGAGACAACACAGCTGAAGGAGAAGATGCAATAGATAACCCTGTGTCTGCTTTCATCGGGTAAAACACTAGGCCTTTAGAGATGAAACATGCTTTCGTTCATCCCAATTTTGTGATATGGTCTGCAGATTAAGCATAGCGTACAGATCACAAGAGTTACTAACTACTGTTGTGAGAATTAACATAATTTGGCCGTGATGTGTTTCAGGGTCTCAGTGAGATGACCAAAGTTCTTTTTTTCGCCAGCTGTGCTGTATTATAACTTTTTCATCCAATGCCTGCTACTTGCTCGAATCGGGAAAACGAATTCAAGCATATGATTATGGGCCAACAGCTGAAAAACGGCTTATCCAAGCAATCAAAAAACAATTTGTAGATAAAATTATATCCGTGTTATTCACGGTAAACTAATACTGAAAATAAACTATGAATCATCTCTAAAATTAAGTTTTAAAATTTAAATTTTGGCAATGGCTTCCTAAAAGGCAAACGATAGGGAAGTTAAGTAATCTGATACGAAGTGCGTGGCTTTGCAGCAACATTGCAATTACTACCCAATCTGCAGTTGTGTGATTAGCACGAACGTACTGGCAGACTGGCTGGTGTTGATACGGATCAACGTGTTAACGTGCACCATGCAGCACGGGAGGGGAGACAGTGAAGCGCATAGACAAACAGAGCACTACAGTAAGCAATAAATAAACACTCGCGTGCTTAGATCTGAAGCTGGATCGTATGGATGCACACGCCTATTACTCGTTTCTCCGCCATGTTAAGGTGTCGGCTCTGACAGCCGAGAAGCCCTAGTTCTTGTGCAGGCAATTAGTAGGTATCTGAAGATTCTGGACTGACCGATTTCCTGCCAGGATCCATCAAAATTAAACCCAGTGGAACTTTCGTCTCCGTTGCGTCGTCTGCGCGTGAAGTGTGCCGGTGATCTGATTCCCGGCGGCCCGGATCGCTCAACCCAGTCAAATCATAAGATCCAAGAAACTGAACTGAAGTTGCCGAGCAGAACCAGATCTGTCTGAATGCGTGTTGTCTATAATATACCGTTATTCGTAGCTAAAACTGTGTTTGCGTTTATGAACGGAAGTACTCCCTCCGCTTTGATTTTTTTCATAATTAAATATTTTTTAATGTTTGATCACATTATAAAAAAATATAATAGCATTTTAACTTAAAATAAACATATTATCAAAACATATTTAATATTAGATTCAATGAACCTAATTTGATGTTTTAAAGGTTATTAAATTTCTCTATAAACTTAATCAAGCTTTAAAAAATTGACTATGAAAAAAATCAAATCAAAGTGCCTTGTAATATGAAACACGAAGGAGCACTAGCATACAGTGACCTAGCTTGTTATGATAATATGTACATCCATCCCACCGTGTAGAGTAGAGACCAAGAAACTCCTGTGTCTAGAAAAACTAGTCAAATGGCATTGTATTCTTTTAAGTATCCCAAATTCGCTTTAATCATTGCATAGATTGTTTAACATACATCATTTTCACTTTGTTGCCTACAAGCATGGGCTCTAATGCTGGCTTGCCATGGCTAATCGTTGAAAAAGCATTGATAAAAATTGCTGACAACTAGTAATATCTCTTCCCAATAGCACTATTGGTTTTAATTGCAACCACAATCATGATGCTAAAATAAAACTAGTAGTAGTGCACTCACAAGTCACAAATAAGGGAACGACAAACTATGAAAGTTCATAAGACCCATAGAATGTTGAATGAGTGATTCCAAACATCCAATCAAACAAAAAACTAACAACCTCATCAGTTACCCACATTTCTTAATAAGCCAAAACGGTTTATTCAAAAATAAAAATTAATTTATAGGTAAAATTTTTATATATGTGTTCTTAGTGACTTAAAAGCTAATATAAAAAACTACGTTGAAAATATCTTAAAAATAACTTCAAAATTAAGTTTAAAATTCAAATTTTGGTTTTGGCTTTGTCTTATTAGACCAACCAATGTAGCCCTAAAACATAACATGCTATATGCATGCTTCTGGAGTTATCGTTTTTTATCTTGATGGTTCGATACTTCATTGGTTGCCACTTTGATTATATTAGCACTGGTGAGAATGATACATTGTATCATTTGAGTTAATGATAGTGGGTCAGGATATCAAATAATCAAAATCCACTTTGTGGAGTATCAAAATATCAAACCTTTGGATGAATAGTTACTATCCTTTTGTTTTCATGTATAGTTGGAGTCTTAGAGATACCCATGGTATTAGTTGGTTGTCTTTCCTCATTCCGATCCATGACACCACATATTAAGTTATTCAATGGATGTCTTCATCTGTATTGCTTCGATTTGTCGGCCTCGACGTCACCCTTAGTAGCTATGACTGATTTTAGCGTGTGGCAAGATCATCATTTTTTTTGTCCCCATTTACGTCACTATGCTATATTTTTAAGATTTTGGCACCATGACTATATCTTTTGTCACCGGCCCTAGCCTCAACGAAACGAACCATCAACTCTACAGTTGCACTTTCATGGCTAGCTATACTGTTTTTTTGAATCGACAACATACTAAGCGATAAAATAATCAACAAACACAAACAAATAGAAATATCAAAATAGTACGTAGTTACTTTTTAATGACAAATATAACGATAGATCCACGTAAAATTCCATTGGCACGCCAACAAGTTAGAGAGAGGAAAAAAATTTCTGTGCCTTGCAAGAAATGTGATCCTAGCTAAGCCGAAATTAGCTCATGCTTGACATCAAAGCAATCCAATCCGTTAAAAAAAGAAAAAAAGCCCTTGGTCCTACACGCGTACTCTCGTCCAAGACTACGCTTGGGCACAAGTTTCGTCAAGCGGCGATATCTCTTCTCTTCATTGAAGATCGACGACGGACTGATCCAACACCATTCCACCAACCCTGGCAAGCACACACCTATCCTGAGTCACTGCCCGTGGGCCCCACCCGGGAAAAAAACATCCCGAGTCACTGACTGTGGGCCCCACCCAAGACAAAACCCGGAACCGCACCCTGCCGCAGTGCCGCTCATGTGATCTTACCCCCTCCCCACCCCACGCATCATTCACATGCCCCCCCCCTCTCTCTTCTTCTCTCGCCGCTCCGCTTCATCATCACTCCCACCCCTCCTCCTCCTCACGCAGCGCGGCTAGCTCGAGGAAGATCCCAAGCAAAGGCAATGGCGGGGATGGCGGACGATTACAACCAGTACGGGGGCGGGGGCGGGGCGAGGGGGGCGGCGCCGCACGGGCTGCTGCTGGCGGTGGTGGTGGGGCTGGTGGTGGCCGGCCCGCTCTTCCTCGGGGACGGCGGGGAGGCCCTGACGGAGGCCGTCGCCGAGCTGCTCAGCCCCGTGGGCCTCCTCCTCCTCCCCGTGGGGCTCCTCCTCCTCATCCGCCTCCTCTCCTCCGACCGCGGCGCCGCCGCGCTCGCCGACGTGTTCGCCTTCGGGGGATCCCCCGACGCCGTCCACCGCGTCGGCGGCTCCCCCATCGGCGTCGCGCTCATGCTGCTCCTCATCCTCGCCCTGCTCTACTACCGCGCCGCTCTCTTCGGCGGCGACGGCGGCGACGACGAGTAGAGCTCCGCCGCAGCCGCCTCGGCTCGCCGGAGTAGGGTGGTCGTCGATCTCGGTAGGCTGGGCTGGTTGGTGGTCGGTTGTTTGCTAGGGTTTGCTTCTGCAATATGAGGATCTTGAGGGGGCCGCGTGTAAAATTGCATGTGTAAATTATTTTACCAGGAGTACCCCGTTTTCGTCGGGTTGCTCTGTACAAGGCTGAAGCTTCTCTGCCGCATCGGTCCATGTGCTTCCTACTCTTCTCTCTCTCTTTTTTAATCATTTTCTCTTAACTGCAATAGTAGTTCATTTTTACTATTACTTATTTACAGCATGAAGGTGATGTTCATTTTTAATGGAGATGAAGATGCAGTTAAGAAAAAAAAAAGAAAACTACTCTAGCACATGATTAATTAAGTTTAAATTATTTATTTTTTAAAAAAAATATCTAATATTTTAAAGCTATATAGATTTTTTTCGCATGGAATGTACCATTAATCTTTTTAAAAATATGATAATAAAAACCCAGTTAAAATCAGAAAAGAACTGGGCCGAAGTCCATCATGGTAGTACTAGTACTCCAACAAGTGTGACCAAAAGGTGTACGGTGTACCTTCAAACTGGAAGTACAGGATGAATCCGTGCTTTGCATGATCGCATCTAGGAGTATCTTTCATCTCATTCCGGGCTTTGCGAAATGTGAAGGTAAAAAAAAAAGATAAAAAAGGTCGCCGCTAAAGTCGTTCCTGGTCGGTGTGATCTTTGTTGGGCTATGCCTTTTTTGCACCGATAGTGGCACTGACTGCAGCACAGTACTGTATCATAGTAGTGCACATGAGTAAATGGTGCGATGCAAACTTTGCCTTCTTCGATTGACTGTTCCTGTCCGGCCGTTTGCTCCGAAATGTTCCCGGATTTTTTTAAAAAAAAAACTCTAAAAAGATATTATAGATTAGAAATAGAGCATATAAGTAATCCCCGATACATCATCTCGAAGGATATAACTTAAAATAACCAACAGAAACCCATTCTTTCGAAAAGTAAAAATAATTTAACTACAGAAGCAATCCTGCAAGTGAAACCATGTAACAATGTTCCGGGCTGGCTCTCTTCTTTCGTCTAAGCCTTTCTGCCTCGCGCCGTACAGAGTGCATCGTATTCATCTACTAGTCTACTGTTTCTTTTGTCTAAGTGTTAACAACGGATTTTGGTAATCGGTTCAGAGAGAAAAGAGAAAACAGAAACAGAGAGGAAGGATTGAGTTGGAGTCAGACCAGGTCTCGTATCGGACCCGGTAACCATATCGGACTGGGAGAGGCGCTACCAGGAAGAGCGTATCGGCCGATACGGATTCAATATGGTCGTCGGCCGATACAGGTTGCAGGTTGACAGAGTCAGCGTGAGCTTGGTCTGGGCTCAAGGTAAGCTTCAGAGAAGTTGCCAAATAGAGATAAAGCTCGGTTTTAGGCAATTGTATGTTGTAAATCGAGTAGATTTAGATTTGATCCATGGCAAGAGTTTGCCGTAAAGACTTGTTTGTTAAGTTAGAGATAAGATCGTGTCCTAAAAGGACCCTGTTGTAATCTCGGGTATAAATATCCCGGTAGTTTGTACATAGTAGCTCTCTCGAATCAATCACACAAAAAACCAGTTCAATCTACTTTCGGCGCATCGCCAACCCTCGTAAGAGGTTAACTCCCGACGAGTTCTTGCTTCCCCAGAGCAGAGGAAGAACTCGTCCCCGACGATCTGCATCGTCGGGGCTAGCGTGTCGCTTTAGGCACGTTAAGCCCTGATGATGTGATCGTCGTTTCCCGTGTGTTAGCTAATCTTGATGTGGTTTTCTAATTCTGTCTCGCTAGCGGATAACTCGTTTTAGGGTTTACTGCTGACGATGATCGAATTGGTTTGCTCGTTTAGATTATCTAAGGCATTTACCATCCCCAAAAGCGATCGACGACTTGATTTTCTTTATGTTAACTCTCGATTTACACTTTGAGTTGCTATCGACCTTAGTCGTGTTTCGAGGTTTAACCTAAAGTCTGTTTTTGATCGTAATTAAGGATAGCGCCGGGGTTTCAGCCGATCTTACCTAATGCATGTGATTATTTTATGTTCTTGCATGTGTTTGCCACTTATGCGGGTGGATTGGTGAATATAAATATATTGATTACAGGGTATTCTCAGGATCTCTCTGTGGTTGCTATATTTATATTGGCCGATTGGCTTGTATAAGTTCGCACTAGAGTATTAGCTAGTGCGTTTATCTTCATGCTACTCTCATTGGCCGATTCCAGTAATTTGCTATAAATATGTTAACATGGGTCGATGAGATTAGATCTACTTTATCAGTTCTATCGTATTATTACATCGAGTAAGCCAATATAGGTTTGCCCTATCGGCCAGGCCTTCACGATGCAACATCGGCCTATCGACCGATCGGCCATCGGTTCTCACATGGTTTACTTGTTTAATCTTGTTGATTGCAGATCAAATCAACTGGCACGTCCTACACACACTTAGGCAAGCCATTGAACCTGCACTGGAGCTAAGCAGATCTCTCAGGCCGCCGTAGAAACGCGGAACCCGTTTTCTTGTTGGGCGGGTCTAAATTTTGCGCCAACACTAAGAAAAACCAACTACTAGTTGTTTATTTTCTTTTTAGAGGGAGTACAAAACTAGGGGATTGGCTTGATATGATGAGTGATGTTCATCGCTGTTATTGGGGATTTCTTAGAACTTTATGAGAATTGGATTAGTTTGTGTGAAATTCATGTAAAATCCCTGCGTTTTTAGATGGAACACAGTGGTGCATTTCTTAGACTTGCATGGCCCCATTTACGGTGGCTTAATCATTTCCGGCCCACATCTTCTCATCGTTGAGCAGTTTAGCCCATTCCAGCAAAATCCGGCCCAACACTGCAACATCCGAAGGGGCCTCGTTCTCACGTACACTGTACAACTGTACACACGAGCCGCCACGTCAGCCATCAGCTCGGATAAAACCTTATCCGACCGAGCCACCTGGCACGACCTGGAGCCTCCACGTCGGACTCTGAAGCTGACCTGGCAACGGCAACCTCTACTTATCCATCTCCTACGCCCACAACCGCTAGCGCTTGCCCATCACACGTCCATCCATCTCCTCCTCACAAGCAAGCGCCATCCATGGCCGCCACCGCCACCGCCACCGCCGTTGCGGCGTCTCTGTCCGTCGCCGGGGGGCTCGGGAGGCCGCTGGCACGCGTCTCGTCGCCGGCGCTGAGAACCACCTCCCCGGCGCCGCGGCGGGCCGTCGTCGTCCGGGCGTCGTCATCGGCGGAGGCGGAGCCGATGAGGAGGGAGAAGGCGGCTGCTGCGGCGGCGGGGATAGCCGCGCTGGCGGCCGTGGCGGCGGCGCTGGCGGTGCCCGAGGTGGCCGAGGCGGCGCCGGCGCTGTCGCCGTCGCTGAAGAACTTCCTGCTCAGCATCGCGTCCGGCGGCGTCGTGCTCGTCGCCATCGTCGGCGCCGTCGTCGCCGTCTCCAACTTCGACCCCGTCAAGCGGACCTGATCGATGTAGCTTTCTTCGCGTAGTTGTGTACCAAGTACCTGAATTGACATGAGATCCATGGCTTCAATCCTGTATGCTACAAGAGAACAGTAGTGCAGCTGCATGAAACTTTTGCTGCACATGTACGTACGTGTTGTGTTGGCTTAATTCGATTTTTATGATGCGTATGTGCTTGTAAACTTGTAATTGAGTTCCTCCATTAGTAGTAAAGCGCACCTATCTCTTTGTTCAGATCGATGAGTAAATGCATCGGTGACATTGGACAAGCACATCATTCATTCATATTTTTAGAAGAGTACCATAGTTAATTAGGCACATCTGCAAAAATCTTTTTAAAAAGACGAAATGAGTGTAGCTTAATTGGTTAGGTTTTTTTGGTGAAACCAATCCACCGGAGTTTAAGTTCTAGATTTGACACGGGTGCTCGTATTTACAACTAATTATTCACAGCGATGCACTCGTGGTGATTTCGCCAATCTCAAGATGTACCGGCCCATTTTTTCGAAGGTGTTCATAGAGACAGAGTGTGTGCGCGTGGCACACTCTTTTGAAGGTGCTCGTAAGGGTGGAGTGTATGCGCATGCGTTAAATCTCTTTAAAAAGGGACAATTGCAAATTTGGCATTGATTTGAATCATTATTACAAAGACTGTCACAAAAATACCAATAAAACTATCAATAAATTTACAAATGCCTCCTTTAAAAGTTGTTGGAAGATGGTTCAGGCTGTCCAAACGGGACAGACAGCCCGTTCATTTCCAAGGAACTGAGTCTGATCCTGGGTTGTGATTCAGATCATCTTGGGATCTGAACCAACGGTTTTCTTCGACCTGCTCTGAAGCGATACTTATGCTGTTGTAAGGCTCAACTCGCTGTTACCGTTTCGAAAGAAAAAAAACTCGCTGTTACTGTGTTGTGCTTATTTTTTTAGAAGGGAAAAAACAAAAAAAATATAATTACCTCTATTTTGATTAAAAGGCTGGGCAAAAAAATGTTGTCATATCAATATTTTCATCTATACAACCAAGATTAAGAAGCAGTTTTTCAACACCTAAACATAAAATAAACAGTTGTAGCAAATGAAAATTTCACAATCCACGTCAACGCCAAAGCTTCCAAAAACGAGTTGGACCATGACTAAGGTGGTATTATTTTTTAATTAAAATACAAATTTTATCTCGATTTTCATTAATACGTATTTTAACCTGCTAAACGGATGCGTTTTGTGAAAAAACTTTCTGTATAAAAGTTGTTTTAAAATATCAGATACATCCATATTTTTAAAAGTTTTATAAAAAAATAAAGCACAACTAATCATGCGCTAATGTTTTTTAAGTGGCCGTATTTAATCATGTTGGGCAGGGTCGAACGGGCCTACGTGGGCCTCAATGCGCTCTATGGGCCCGATTATTAACTTGGGCCGTGCACGCTCCCAACCAAAACAGTAGATGCTCGCCCGATCTGAACTGGAGTCGCCGCCGCCGTGTGCTCTCCCTTTCCGGGTCTCCGCGACCTCGAGTGGTCATAAACCCTCTCCTCCCCTCTCCCTCCTCTTCCCCGCGCGACCCGCCCTACCCAAACCCTAGGTCACACGGCGCGGCGCCCCGGTACGAATCTCTCCTCCTCCTCCTCCTTCTCTCGATTCGCGCCTCACGTCGTCGTGCCCGGTTCCCCGCCCACCTTCGAAGCTAGCTGCGGGGTGGTGGGGAGATTTTTTTTTGGGGGGCCGATTTGCTATTTCGTTTCCTTTTTTTTTTATTTTTTGCGGCGCGCTGCTTGCAGGGGTCTGATCAGTGGTTGTTGGTTCTTCTTTGGTGGTTAGGTTGCTGACTTGCTGCGGGAAGGAGGATGAGCAGGCGGTGGAGCCGGACGATCTACGTGGGGAATCTCCCCGGCGACATCCGGGAGAGGGAGGTGGAGGATCTCTTTTACAAGGTCGAGGATTCTTTTTTCGTGTAGATAGTGTTAGCAGAAATTGTCAAGCTATTCCGTACACGCTTAGATTCAGTTTTCCCTGATTTAGCTAACTGGACTCGAACGACTTGTATTACTATAAAAGAGAACTAATAAGTCCTGTAAATGTATATAAGTTATAATGGGAAATATTCAGTATGTAGGTGACAATAAGGCATGGGCGCATGGCTGTGCCAAAAGAAAAAAAGGAAAAAAAAATTATCACCTTGTTTGAGAAAGCTGATGGATAAGTTTACTTATTTGGAAAAGTTGGTTTACTGCTGATATCTGGAAAATATCGAGTCAATATATGTGCTTGAGGGCTTGTTCGTTTGTTACAACTGATTTGTTGGGAATGATTCTATGTCCCAGGGTCTAATACTTCTTTACATTGTTTCATATAGTATGGCCGAATTGTTGATATTGACTTGAAGATCCCTCCGAGGCCACCAGGCTATGCTTTTGTAGAGGTACTATACTCCCAGATGTTTCACATAATGTTTATTTGGTCTTGGAATGAGACATTCCTGTTGTTAAATACTTGAGGTGCCGCATGCTAATATAATTTGTGCCCTAACTTTTTAGTTTGAAGATCCTCGTGATGCTGAAGAAGCATGCGCTGGCAGGGATGGTTATAACTTTGATGGACATCGTCTAAGGGTAATGACACTAGAGTATTAATGAGATACTTCTTGATGTCCTTTGTTTTTGATTTATCTGTATAATGACCGCAACCATCTGCAGGTTGAACCTGCTCATGGTGGGAGAGGTAATGGTTCGTCCTATGACCGCCCCAGCAACTTTGGTGGTGGAGGACGCCGTGGTGTGTCCAGGCACTCAGAATACCGTGGTATGACTCTCATCTATGCTATATTGATGTTTAATGCTCAATTCTATTCTACGCGGTGATGTTTTTAATGATTTATGCACTTAACACAGTTCTGGTTACTGGTTTACCTTCTTCTGCATCATGGCAAGATTTAAAGGTTTGTTTCAAGCACGTTTCCTTTTTTCATTTCAATGTAAAATTAAAATGACTTCTTCCCTTGGAGAACCAGTAACACTTTCTTATGAACATTTGCTTCTCAGGACCATATGCGTAAGGCTGGTGATGTTTGTTTCTCAGAAGTGTATCGTGAGGGCGGCGGTAATACACATATTTTGTGCCACAGCTATAGGTTTTTATTTAGCTTCTGTAGTATCCATTGTACCTCCTGATTCATAGTTCAAGGGAGCTATACTTTGGGACGGAGGGAGTATATGTTGAACATATTGTTCAGGTGTATACTATAAGTAAATACACTCAGTTGGTCCTTTCTATGACAAAATTAATACCTCCCAACTCTCCCAACCCATAACATACATCTGGTCATTGACCAATATTCTCAAGAATACTTCTGAAGCAGGATATTTAGATCCATTTTGAAAGAATTTTTATAAACAGGCAAACACATTTGAAATTCATTTTCTTTTGTTTCCTATATGTCATCATGGTTATTCTTTATCAAGTCTTACAAACCACTCTCTTTCCATAGTTTTCCTGTCTACCTCAAATATTCTACCAAAAAAGCATCCCTGGTTGTTATCTCGTTGTAATGGTTTCCCCCCCTTAATAGTGGTCATTTGTCCTCTTTGTTTGTGCTTCCGTAGAGAGGTGGGGGCCCACCGGCCCAGCAATCCCTGCTGTGCTGGACCCCTCTTTGCTCTATTTATCACAGTTGTAGTTCTAGGGTTTTAGCTGTTGGTTGGTATCCCAATGTGCCATTGTACTCAGAATATATGCATTGTACAGCTATCTGAAGCAATAATTCTTCTATATGGTTATTGAGGTAGAGACTTATGTTTTCATTTTGTTGCAGGTACTGTAGGGATTGTGGATTACACAAACTATGATGACATGAAATATGCTGTAAGTTTATATGTTAATACCTTTTATTACATTCTTTAGCTTATTTGTGTGAAATATTTCATCTGAGACCTTTCTTTCTCTGTAATCCGTATGGTTTATGACATCCTATTTTGTGTTTCATGGCAGTTGGTTACTTTTGTATCTACCATTTTAGTTCAGTCCTAGCATTGTGATCCTGATGGTTTAAATGTTCTCTTGGCTGCTGATCATTATTTGCAGATAAAGAAACTTGATGACAGTGAATTCAGGAATGCCTTTTCTAAAGGTCACATAAGGGTAAACTGTTCTTTCCTTTTTTTTTTTTATGGTTGAGCCCTGGAATCAGTTTCTGTGGCTAACCATGTACTTCTTATCATAGGTGAAGGAATATGATGGCAAGCGCGCCCGCTCCTATTCACGTAGCCGAAGCCCAAGTCGTAGCCGAAGCAAAAGCAGGAGTCTAAGGTCTTTTTATCATATTTTGATCTCCGTGGGTAAAATGTTGATGACTTAACTCATATTGAATATGCTGTGCAGCAAATCTCCTATAGCTCGCCGTTCAGCATCCCGATCTCGATCTCGGTCAAGGTCTGTTTCTTCCCGTTCACGGTCAGCATCAAAAGGGCGTTCTCCATCAAGGTCACGCATCTATTGTCTATCTAATTATATTTTTAATTCTTATTAAGTCAAACAGTATTATAGTATCCTCTTCATGCCCTCCAAAGAAGTGGAAAAAACGCAAATCACGGCATGATCTGATTTGTGCACATAACATAACCATTTCCTATCATGCTCTCATATTACCAAATAAGCCTTATGCATTAATTTGTTAATTTGAAAACAGTGACCAGCATTTGTTCCCTAACAATATCTCTGTGCTCTGCATTATCTATGCCTGAGGCATTGGCTGTTGACCGTTCCATACTGCATGTGGCATCTGATTAGTGTCGGGCTCTTTTTTGGTATATGATAAATTACTTGACTTCATTAGTTAAGTTCACTGCTTCTATTATAAACTATATGAACTGCTTAGTCTCATTTGTTTTGTGAAGACCCAATTATCTCTTCATTTTATCTGGGATTGTGCGGCGATCTGGGGATTGCGCATTAGGATATTGAGGATGGGATTTCCTCAATTTGCTCTTGGTTGTATGAGGTATGCCCATTTATTGAGAGCTTCTATGGAAAGCTAAAATGATCCAATTATTTGACCTAATGCACTGTAACTGATTGCCATCAGAGATTGGGCATAGCGCATTATTGGAATTCTGGACATAGGAGCATTAAGGATTGATGATATTTGGATAATGATGGTACAATGACTAGGAATGTGCTTGGCGTTCAATGCTTGAGGAATGAGTTCTCTCCCTACCTTTGGCATGCTTATATATGGTGGTTGTGTCTTGCATGCATTATTTGCATTCAATACTACATATTTTTGGACTTAATTATGTTTTCTTAATCTCTTATTTTCAATGGGCTATTTTCGCTTTCATTTGGTCGGTGCAATGCCAGACAAAGCGTCAAGGTTTTTGGAATAAGCTGTTAGACCCGCATTTTGGATATTGAATACGGTTGCTTTTGGACTTCTTTTTTGCAGATCACCAGCAAGATCCAAATCTCCTAATGCTTCTGTAAGTTTCCTTCATACTATTAAAAATTTCCTTTTTTCTTTCACTTCCGTTTGTTTTACTTAACGTGTTGCTTCCTAAATACTTCCCCAGCCTGCAAATGGTGAAGCATCAAGCCCCAAGAAACGGAGCCCAAGCAGGAGCCCATCTCGTTCACGGTCTCCTGATGTATATACATTCCTCACCCATGTTTCCTTGACTTCCAAACATTGCATGGTTGATCGTTGTGCTTACACGAATTTAATCACGTTTCCAGGCAAAATCTGAATAGAAGTGATATGCTGATGTGGGCAGTGACACGGACTTCTCATATATGGCTATTTGCTGTCGTTGATGTCCGAGTACATCCAAATGTTAGCATCGTTGCAATGAGGCTCCATTAAATTTGATACTATGAATTTGTAGTGATGAAAACATCAAACTAAGCACTTCATGTGGCCTTCTGTGGCTAGTCTTGTTCCCTTGGGTTGTTGGTAGTTCGTCGAATGCTACTTTGTGGATTATTTTTACTCAAAACATATGTTGGATGTTTATTGGTTTCCATGTCAGTTATTTCTTGGCACACCATGTTGTGTTGTTCATCAGTCATCAGTTCATGGAAACTTCTGCTGCTTGTTGAGCTGCACTATAGTGCTTGTTACCCTAGCTTGCAATATGCTTGCCACCAGCAATTTTTGTTTTCCTGAAGTCTGACCTATTATAACTTGATGTGGCTGCCCAAGTAATGTGGCAATGGTTTCCGCCAGCAAGAAGGTAGTCTGATGTCGAATAGTTTGATGTCGAGCCGGTGGTTTTATGTTTGGACGGTTTGTGACATTCTGATTTGCAATGCTGGTTCGGTGGTTCTAGCGTGTTTGGGCACGGACGCATAACTTGTAGAGAATTTACATCCTCTTTTTTATTAGAAGCAACAACTCAACCTTTCAACCGGCGGAGCATTGGAGTGGTTCTTTTTTCCTCATCTTGACGGTTGTAGTTCATTAGCAAGTTTTATGCCTTTGCATGTTAGCTGAACGCGTTTAGATGCTATTGCTGATGTCTGCTTACTCGAGAGGTTTCGCAGGTCGTCCCACATTTGAAAACCATGATTTCACTCAAAAAAATTCGAAGGAAGTTTCTCTCAATCAAAAAATCGATGCATTTTCTCCCTCCGTACAAAAGTTGATTTAGTCCAGATTAATGTACAAAAGTTAATTTATTTTGAAATGGAGAAAGCATCAGGTATATACATATGCGCGAGGAGGATACATGCAAAGTTCTCAAGGCCTGGGCTATGGCATCTTGATCACCGTGACGGGGCAGCTCGCGTGGCGGCAGCAGTGGTCGCTGACGCTCCCCAGCAGCGCCCTCCGCACCGGGCCGTAGCCATGGCTGCCCACCACCAGCACGCCGGCGCCGTGCTCGCCGACGGCGTCGCACAGCACGCGCTTCGCCTCGCCGTCCTTCACCTCCACCTTCACCTCGACCTGCAGCAGCAACCACCCATGGACGCATGGATTCATCATATACATATACAAATCAACTCCCATGAAGAATGAATTTGATGTTTACACACTCGCGGCCGATGTGCACGTGTGGTGTGATGGACGTGCGTTTGCATTCTAACCTGTGTTCGGTTTAAAGAGCTAGAACCTTTCCCTCTCGGACGGAAAAAGAGCTAACATCAGCGCATGATTAATCAAATATTAATAAAAACGTAAAAAAATAGATCAATATTTTTTTATAAAAACATATTTTTTTCGTCTCATAAAAAAAACTTCTGGCTTTGAACCTAGACATTATGACTATGTTCGCATCTGCTACAAAGCAGAGATAAAAGATAAAGATTACTGTGGCACGCTTTTCAAACTGCTAAACGGTGTGTTTCGTGTAAAAATTTTCTATATGAAAGTTATTCTAAAATATCAGATAAATTCATTTTTTAAGTTTGTAATAATTAAAACTTAATTAATCGCACGTTAATATCACCTCGTTTTACGTGAAACACTTTATTTTCATTTTATCTTCCGTACTTTCAAACACCACCTATGTGTAGGTTTAAAGTCAGAAGTTAATTTTTTATGTAACGAACCACTCAGCAGTTTGGAAAAATGTGAGTTAGAAAGCGTAGAAAAAACACAGCATAAGGAGTAATTGAGAAAAAAAATAATAAACGTACTCCTACCTTGTATTGGGCTGAGAGTTGGCGCGCCTTCTCCTCGATCAGCTTCTCCATGGCGCGCTGCTCCGCCGCCTCCATGCTCATCACCGCCGCCACCGCGCCTGGTACACATCGAGAGAGGTATCAAAGGGCGATAACCAAAGGG
>BDMV01000003.1:23053639-23267214 GCA_008326285.1 Oryza officinalis | reverse complement strand
TGGCGACGAACGCCGGCGCGAGCGGCCGCCGGGCGTGGACGGCGACGACCTCGGCGGCGCCGGGAGGAAACCTCGCCGCGGCGAACCGCGCCGCCTCCTCCAGCGCGTGGTAGCTGTGCTCGCTGTAGTCCACCCCGACGAGCACAGTCGTCGTCGTCGTCTTCGTCGCGTCCGTGGTTGCAGTAGCACTCGCCGCCATTGCCACGACGCCGACGCGGATTGCAAGTTCGCAACTCGACGGATGGATGAATGATCGCTCTCCGTAACTGCAGTATCTGTGATGACCCGTATATATATTAAGGGGAAATTAATTTGACCAAGTTATCCTTTCTGAAAAAAAATGTTTGTTGCATAAATTCCATTTCATCATTATCTAAAAAAATGAATTCCATTTCATTTGGTATATATACATATATAGCTTGATTCCCCGGCTTGCAAAACAGAGGAGCATTGAGATTAAACTGTGGGTGTTTCCTGCTGATATTTAGGACGCTGTTTTTGTTTTCTTCTCTGTTCTGCACTGCCCCTTAATTTTCCTATTAGTATATAATTATTCGTAAGAGATGCCATTCTGCAATAATTGAAAGGAAGCCATTCGGTCATTAAGATGGTGGCTTTAACGCAACAAGCAGAAGCCCAGTTGCGGCTTGCGCGAGAGAAGTGATACGAAAAGAAAAAGTCAACAACGCGTGCCATTAAGGCTCTGTTCGGATGGACGTATTGGGAAGAAATTTTTTTCGCATGGAAAACGAAACGACTCATTAGCACATGATTAATTAAATATTTACTAATTTTTTTTTGAAAAATGAATTAATATGATTTTTTAAAGCAACGTGAGTTGGAAAAGGAGAGGGAAGAACTCATCCTAAGTGAGATCTACCTCATCCATTTTAAAATATAACAACATAAGATTAAATGTTCAAATTTATTGTATTAGGATGTGTCCTATCTAATTTTAGTTTGCTATATTTTGAGACAGGGAAAATATGAAAATTTTGAAAATTTGTTATATTTTGAGATGGGAGAAGTATGAAATTTCTGAAACAATCCAAAGAAACAACAGGTAAGGAAATTTCTGAAACGATCCAAATGAACAATATGGAATGTAGCTCAGGTGTCAGAATAATCAACGAAAAAAAACCTTGTAATAGGGGATGTAGCTCAGATGGTAGAGCGCTCGCTTAGCATGCGAGAGGTACGGGGATCGATACCCCGCATCTCCAGTTTTTTCTTTTATCTTTTGTTGTTATTTTACCTTTTGAAATACACCAGGAAGCTTTTCTTTCAAAATGTTTTTTATTTTATTTTTTTGTTGTTATTTTAACTTTTGAAATACTCCAGGAAGCTTTTCTTCCAAAATGTTTTTTTGTTTGTTATTTTATCTTTTGTTGTTATTTTACCTTTTGAAATACAACAGGCAACTTTTCTTCCAAAAATGCCATTCACCTTTTTTTTTTGTTAGTTTACCTTTTCTTTTTTTTTGTTATTTTACCTTTTCAAATACACCAGGAAGCTTTTCTTCCAAAATGTCATTCATCTTTTTATTTTTTTTGTTATTTTACCTTTTCAAATACACGAAGCTTTTCTTCCAAAATGTCAATTCTGGTTAATTCAGAAAGCTTTTGTAAATATTTTCTTTTAGAAGGTTAATCTAGCGACGATGATAAAAAGGCACTGCAGAGAGAAGCTTCAAGAACAAAACAAAATGTCAATTCTGGTTATTTCAGAAAGCCGTCTAAATCTTTTCCTTTAGAAGGTTAATCCTAGTGAGATGACAAAAAGCACTGTAGAGAGAAACAGAAGAAAAAAGCGTGACTACCTTTGAATAAAACGAGAAAATGTAAGCACATGGTTTGTGTAACTTATGGGTGCCGGGTTCCACTTCCACTCTTCTCCGGCAAACTGAAAAACAATTAATGCTACCATATGCAACAAACCAGAGCAAGCCAGCTCCCAAAATACAACATAGCTAATCTCTACATTAGAAGTTTAGAACCCTCAAATGAGCGGCAAATGGTAAGTATAAGTAGCACCACACCTAGGCTTCTAAAAGTTAAACTCTTCAGATACAAATTGTTCAACCAGCGCAAGATTCTGTTCCCTCTATTGTTCTTTCTGCCAACCAAATCACAAAAAACAAGGAAACTTTACAGAAATCCGGTATTATCAACATCTAATGGTAGAAGCTTCAGGTTTACATACTGACAAAACTCCAGCTTCTCACTGAAAACATATATTTCCTATCTTTGCTGGCAACTTTCAACAATGTACACACGATTGACAATTCGGTGCTAGGAATCAACCTAAGTTAATCAGCTGTTCACCAAAAGGAAAAGGATCCATATTCATTAGTCAGCTCTTAATCTTAAGATTTCCATCGCTGTTCTCTTTCTGAAATATCCCATATTTTCCTGCAGTTCCAAAACAAATCACCCCGATAAACATGATTATGTATAATCACCTCGAGAAAGGAGTAGCAAATTGTGAAACAAGCTTATGTACTCACACGAGAAATTTACACAATTAAGTCTACCACACAGGCTAAGTCCAAATTGTTGAAGTACTAGCCCAGGGACAGAGGATATTGATTCTGCTCAAATTTCTTAAATGAATCCAACTCACCTGACTAAAAGACATGCTCAGTCCTCTGCTGTGGAAATCAATGTACTTGAGCATAAACATACCACAGTCCCACCTGTTCAAATGTACGATGCTTGTGTCAACTAAAATTATATTGTTGTCCATCGTAACATGTTCATGAATGTATTAATACTTATGTTACAAAATGAATTCTTCATATGGCCATCCAACTAAACATGGATAAAAAAAACATACAGAAAAACGCTGAAGGTTTAACACATGAAAATACCTAACAAATCATGGTTCAAGCTATTGAAAGTGAATGTGTTCCATAATACTGAATTTATGCAGGAAATAATCATTAGTATAAGCAATACATACCCATTTTGCTGCAAAGGAATATAATCAACTAACTCTTCGTGCCAAGAGCTTATGTCGATCTCTTTATTACTCTTGTCCTTCACTTCCTCTGTAATATATCTAGCCTGTGAGTGGCATGCACAACAAAATACTGGTAAGACCACTCAAAAATCTGTAACTGTAAGTACTTGATGGATTAAAGAAGCTTAGCAACAGATTAATGAAACACCAAAATAACTACGAACATGCAAATTCCCATAGAGCATAACACATTTAACAACCCTTTTTTTTAAAAAAAAAGAAAATGGCATGCAGGAAATAGCAATAGAAGGGGATACTACTTTTTGAGTGCCCCAGTTGTGTTTTTTCTCTACAGCTATAAGTTAGGCTTACCAGCACTCCTGATACATCATGATCCACACCACCAAGAGAATCAAGATATTGGAATGTCCTTTCTTTCACGTTTATAATTGCTAAGCACCAATGGATATCTTTATGTACAGGGACAAAGATCTGCAAAGTAAATTTTGAAGACAAGTTTATAATTACAATAAAGCATGTTCCAACATCCGTGACAACAGAAGAACAAAGAATGCCACAGTTACTTTACTTTATCACACTCAATGAGCTCATAACCCAACCTCCTGCGGGTAGTCCATCTTTTAACAGATTTGTAGTCATAGCCATTTTTTCCGCAAGCAAGCTGAACCAAACAACCAACAATTCAGGGAGTCAATGAAGATTAGCATTTAATTGGTGATCAGCAATTCAGCATCCACAAATGAAAATGAAATGGTAAAATGCATGATAGAAGGATATCAAATGAGTGCATGAGGGCAAATGAAGAACTTCCTAGAATTTTCCATCCCTAACCAAACAGGTAGGCCAACACAATATTGCCCCCAAAGAGAAAAAGAAAGTCATGGTATTTCGCGAAGCTACCACTTGGGTGGCATTTCTCCAAACATCATCCTTTGGAGTGGAGTGTTATTTTAGAATCTTCAATGAACACTGAAGCGTGGATAAATTGAAAACATAAAACTGTCTCCGCAACAAATGTCTCGAACAAGTGATAATAAAACTTAAGAAAACCAAAAAAGCAAATGGAGAACTCAGACCTCCGTTTAGAATTGTATCCCGTTGTAGTATGACTGAAGTCAAACGTATGCTGCTATTGACTACTCCTAGCGTAAATATAGGGCATATTATATTTTAAAGAACTCTTTAGGACAAAAGTTTAACCATTGATTGCTCATAAATTACATCCTTAATATCTGTGCAACCAACATTTTATGAAAGCTCTCTGAAATATGAATCTATCAGTATAACTCTGATACACCAAATATATTTATGATTTGAGTAATTGTTGGTCAAAATTTATAAAGTTTGACTTTTCAAAATAATATGCCCTATAATTTTCTATGGATGGATTAATATATACATAAATGGGCCAAATGAATATCATATTAGTTAATATGACATAAACACAAGCTAATTGAGTATGTATGTCCAATAAAGGCTCCAAAGCCAGTAATGATGTTAACTTAAGAGACCCATGAAGATATCTGGACAGTTATTACCTACATACCTCCCAAGGAGAGGGAAAAAACTCTAAAAATGTCCATAAATTAATAACACAACTGAAATATAATATAAATGTTCCTAGTAATGTCATATTTGAACACTCATAAGTTCATTGCACCAAATCCTTATAAATCAAAGTTATAAAGTACAGAGACAATAAGCATATTTAATATGAATAAGAAGATAGAATATGTGAAAGCAAAAGAAGCTTATGATCTAACCTTCTTATAAAAAAATGTATTAAAGAAATGGCATTTCAAAAACCTTTTTGGTTCTCTTGTCTCTCTCTCCTTCAATAATTCAAGGTACAAATTAATGACCTGCATGTGAGAGGAATACATGCCCTCATTACGCAAGATAATATAGGCCAGGGGCATCATCGGTCCATGTGAACCATAGATCTTATTTTATGGAAGTAAACCATATTTATTAGTGAAGTTTGTTTAGTATATAAGTATATTCAAGGTAGATATTTACCTCATCATTTAACCAGGCAGTCGGTCTCAAACACCGGAACTTCTCTCTGCTAACTTCAATGTTAGACGGCTCATGCTGTACTAGAATTTCAGTACTGTAAGGACAAAAAAGCGATGCTCAATTGTTATAGCAAGGAACATAGAAAGCTACAAACAACATGCAGCAGGGTCATCAAAAGTACCTTGAACCCCTACCGAGCAAACAATTTTGAACTTCATTTTCCTCTTCCTCAGTTAGAGGTGTAAAGAGTTCAGACAGATCCTGGAGTAGTGAAAGATCAACATGCAGAAACCGACAGTTAGCAAAAGCATTATAAGGTTGATGCAGAGCTACAACCAAGACAGGTTAATCAACAAAGGACTATACATATACTTTCCCCCAATTAAACTCTATATTCAAAGGCATATCTTCTGAATTCACAAGCACTTAAAAGGAGAATAGACCCTAGAATCCACATTATTTCAAGACATCCCTGCTTGTCCCTCTCCTTTTTGACAATTCAAAACACCTGTTTGGGCCGAGCGATACTAGGAAGCGTAAAATTGTCCACACTTTAAACTTGAAAAAGTTCAAGAACTAAATTATGTAGCTATGCCCCGAAACTCTCGTTACATTGAACCTCCATTAATTCAATTCAATGCAATATGCAAACTTTACCACTAGTGAGTTGTGATCTTCACATTCACCAACAAATAATATAACAATAAAAACAGAGGAATGCTAACGAAACGATACCTCCTTGGGTGCCTCGACCGCCTTCCGCAGCTCAGCGAGCTTCTCCTCTTCTAGATTCACCTGCGAGGCGAGCTCGCCCAACCTCTTGTCGTGGCTCCTCGCCTTTTCGAGCGCCCCCTTGTAGTACGGTTCCCTCTTCACCCGCGGACGCGCCGCCGCCGCCTCCGCCTCCAAGGCGGCCTTCCTCGGGTCCCCGACCCTCCGCGTCACCACCAGGGGACCAAACCCCGCGGCGCCGTCCATGGTGGTGACCACCGTGAGATCCTCGACCCAGTCCCTGTACACCCCGAGGCTACCATCGCCCCCGTCCCTGGGCTTAGGTTTACCCCGGAAGAAGGCGGAGAGGAAGTTTCCCATGTCGAACGCGAGGGACGCCGCCTCGGGCGGGATCGGCGGGGGAGCGAAGGCGCCCGGGCAGAGGCGGAAGCGGAGGCGGCGGTGGCGCTGCGGGCCGTGGAAGTGGGAGGCGTCGAGGGGGCGCTTGCGGCGGCGGTGGAGGACGAGGGAGGCGAGGGCGGTCATGGCGAGGAGGAGGGGGCTAGGGCCATGGGGGTGTGGGGCGCTAGCTTAAGCTTAGCAGGGAAGAGGGAGCATGCCCTAGGTTGGTCGGCGCGGTAGGGGCTTGAGCTTCAAGGGACAGCGCGAGGGAAGGGGAGGGGAGGGAGGGGACGAGATACAGTGACAAGTAATAATTTATCACGTACCTGTATATTCACATTCACGGACACATGAAAACCTAAATGATAAATTTTTAATTATCATATTTAAAAGTGACAAAAAGTTAAAATATGATTAAATATTTTTTAACTGTAACCCCTCCAAATATTCAGAAATTAATTGAGACTACGAGAATACTAGGCTCTTTTGCTCCAATTTTTTGAAATTGCAAGGGATTGTAAGTTGAAATTAGTTTTTTTTCTTTTTTTACAGGAAGAAGAGGAGATTTCACCATTGGAGATCGTGATGGCAGGGAATAGAGCAACTCGACATGCTAGGTATAATTTCTTTTGAGCAAATTTGGCCAATGCCATGATAAGGAACGTTGAATAGAAAAATACCATTTTATACAAGAAGACTGGAAGTATCAATGCAAGAGAAATTCTTGAAAATCAGTGTTACTAGTGTTACTGGACACCTGTGTGCAAATTTTTGTGTCGAGTCAGACACCCCGAGTCCGAGCCGGATTCCAAGAAGGATGTCGTGTGTCCAATTATTTTGTGCCAAATCTAACCCGAGTTCGCGTGTTTGTGTCCAAGCAACATCATTGAAAATGCTTTTGCCATTTAAGTTTTCCATAAAAAAAACTACAATAGTAGATAATATATCAAGGAAACATTATGACAAATTGAATTCTATAAGAAAAATATATTAGTAGCTATAATTGTTGAGTCTGCAAGAAAATTCGTTATTTTAGAGCCTTGTAGTTAACAGTTGGCTTAGAAAGAGAAGACAAAAAGGGTAGTGGGAGATCTTTGTTTGTTTAATAATGAAATAACATCCATAGCTTTTGCTTCAAAATAAGTTACAGGCACTTATTATAGACATTGTTCAACATAGAACTGCTAAAAATTTTAAAGATGACGAGGCAATAAATCTAAAAACTCCAACACAGAAGGAGAAATACCATTGTTGTCTTGGTTTGGGAAAATATCACGTTAATGGTATTTTTTGCATCTTAATTTGTTTGTGAGATGGCATTCAGCACTATAAATTTCACAAAACCCCGAATATTGGGACAAAATATTTTAAGGAACCCCATATTTATATAAATTACTCATATTTCATTAATATTTATGGTTATTTTACATAAATTTATATTAGTTGACTCAAAGTATACATCCCTCGTCTACTTTATCTTTATTCTCAATTTTGCATAAAAAACTTAAACAATACTAATCGATAATAACATGATAATTGGTTAAAACATGTACATAAATAATCAAACCATGATGATCAACGCTTGCTGAAAAGATATGAACTCACAAATATCTCATACATTAGTTAAATAGACGATATAAACTTGTAGCCGGGGTTCTATAAAACATTTTGTCTTAAAACCTTGTTTCATGAAACAATTTGCAAAATCTGACGTTTTGCATTATGGATGCTCCAAAACCTAAGGTTTTAAAATTTACATATTTTTTTATGATCGTGCTTTACCACTCAATACTTTTCTTGCAATGGTATCGAACAAATTCTCTCTCTCTCTCCCCTGACAGTAACATTCACAAGCTGAACTAGGTAAAACATCAGTTAACACTTAGTGCAATACATATACTTCTGTAAGACTAATAAAATATCTCGCTTAAATACTATGCAAATAAAGTATATTGCGAAGGACACAGCTGATATACAAAACTAATGGTTTGTTAATTGTGACTACCTGTTGCGAAGGAACATATTGAGATAGCCACAGTTTGAAATCTGAACTTTTTAATTGGTTATTTGAGAAAGAAATTTAAATAATTCATTTCAATGGATCCACACATCAGCTAGCCCAGCAACTCTCTTTGGGCTACAAGGCCACACTAGTAGGTACTACCTGCAAGTTCTGGCCATTAGACTACAGTCCTGACTCCTGTGATTTTTTTTAATCTTCCTGACTCTGTGATTAGAAGTACTACCAACATTTATCTTTCAGAATTCAGAACAACAAATTTTTGCTGCTGACCTAGCAAGAACTGGGTAAAATAATTTTTGCTTCACTCGGACCGTGCGCTAGACTCCCAGAATTAATATTACCAATGTTCTATGACTCATGTGTTGAACTGGAATATCCCGGGGCCTGGGCCACAGTAATTATATCTGAATGTAACGTACTTAGACAGAGACGCCACTTTTTTTTATGGATAGAGTATTGCCGCCATGAAGTATCTTTGATTATAAGTTTCTCTCCATGCTTGGTGCAATCGGTTCTCTTCTGATAATCTGAAATTGTTCTGATTGGTTGGTAAGAAAAGCAAATTTAGTAGCTCACCTTTCTGTGCTGATTGGTGTAGCAACTGGCCGATAGAACCTACTGATAGCACTTGAGTAAATAATCACCTGTCACTGGAGTCATTTGTCCCTATGTGAAGCTCTGAAGTCAACAACTCACCGTTATTTGTTCATGTCGTATTCTCTGAAGTCTGAACAGCGTATTTCCTGTCAGTTCAAGGTTTGAGCTCTTGGCCTCCCAACAGTCTATCTCATTTCTTCCATTGTCGATTAGACGATCTTGGATTGCCTGCTGCCTCGTAATCCGCACTTAAATCTAAGCTAAAACCATGCTTAAGTTGTGTCTTAATTTGTGCTATAAACTGTGCATTTGCACCATGTTAAATTTATTCATACGAGATCGACCAAGTGTACTTAGAGCAGGACTCATTGTACGGAGACAAAGAAAAAAAAAGACACGAAATGACATTGAACGAACTGAAAATTGTGCTCATTAATTAGACATACACATGTGAATCCAAATGGAGCAATGTCAAGTCAGCCAACCAAAAAAAAAGAGTTTAATTGTGATTAGGTTCTTCTTGAGCACATCAGATTGCACATTACTCAATTGCATGACGGCATGGATCACAATAGGACCTAAATTACCATCTTAGTTAGGTCGCAGTACGGTTTGATTGCATGCTTAATTATTGTTATCATCCTGTGTTCAGAATCGAAAGTAGGCTTTACTTTGCAGATATTTAATGGCGCAAAAGTGCAGAGATCCCCTCCAAAAGGATCATCAGGATGTACTTTTTCATGGTCGTATCTGACCAAAGTACAAATAGTTTGTTAAGATGTGACATAAGCACACACCATCCTAGCTACTTAAACTTAATTTGTTTGTCTAAGTTAAAAACTTTTTTTTTGTGCCCATTGGTTTTAACTCTTTATCGCATTCTGCTTGGATGTAAGGAATGTTAATTAAGCTGCATGAGAGCTAAAGTTGAGTGTGTATGTATTCAAGGATCACAATGGCACCCAAAGTTTTTTTTAGAGCTGTCAGCTGACGATGATTGGCATATTAGTAGTCACAACTCACAAGCAGTACTCCACTCCACGATCGTATCATTTTTACTTTTATGATATCCACAGCCACATCGAAAATACCTGCATACAAAATACATAGAGGACTAAGCAAATGGAATGCAACTCGTAGCAAAATAAACGTAGCTCAACTAGGTTCTATTTATGGTTATATTTCTTTCAATGATAAGCGACATACACAACGAGATGTCTGTGATGTATGTGGTGACTTCATTAATCTCAGAATATACCGGCTTAGTCTTCAGAGATACTTGTAAGGATATGATGTACGTGTATACATTCATAAGGATAAGCGTACACGTATTTATAAGAGTGTATACGTCTGTTCTTTGTTTTGAATAATGAAACAACATGTAACCTGATCATCACCCACCTAAATTTTTAAGATGATACTAAACCACATATTACTACAGTACTTTTGAGCCACTTGGATCGGTTGGGCCAAATACCATACCTATAGTAAATCATCCTATAGGACGATTTGCTACGAAAGTGCTGGCGTTATAAATGAATTTTCAAAACTAATATGAGAAGAAGCATATCTTTCTTACAGGAGCAAATCATCCTATACGTGTGCATATGCATGCATGTATTAGTGGGGCGAGCACAGTTTGGTGCCTGATCGATCGGACTATCCGACCTGTGCCTGACGGTGATATAATAAAATGCAAAACCAAATTAGAATGCGTGACATGCTAGCTAATACTACTACATAATCATGGAGCTAATATTCTCTGTAGATGACTCGAAGGTGTACTTGTTGTACGTAAAACAAATGCTAAACAGTATAATAATCAATTATAATTAGCAGCATCTTTCCCTGGCCGGACTCCAGAGCTTATTTCTCCATCGCTCACATCACATCACCACAAATAACGATTGCATTTGGAAGCGCATGCATGCAGACATCCCCAAATAAAACATTGACTAATTCCTACTTGATAAGCATGGCTTAATTAAATAAAGTTTAACTCAGCTGATGGGTTCAATTAATTACTAGTAATATACAAATAAAGTTCCCTCCGTTCACGAATACCTGTTAGGTTATAACTAGAAGTGGATCAAATTTTTAAGCAATGTCAAATCAAATACTTTTAAATGTAAGGTTGCAAATCTAATAGTACAACTTTGATATGAAATAATTAGGCTATTTCAAAAATATGGTTTAAAAACTGGCAGTCATTTTTGAACGAATGGGGTAGCTCTCAAAATGGACATCGGTATTTGTCAACATGGCTGGCCCTCGTTCTTAAAATAAAATAAAATAAAAAAGTAAAGAAAGAAACTTGTGGCCTCTTCTACACTGTGCACACATATAAGTAAGCTTCCCAGTAGTAACCATGCAATTAGCATGTAATAATCTCCTACTAGCTATAGCTAATTAATTAGCTAGTAGCTAATCCCTTCTTCCTTTCTAGCTAGCTAGCACACAACGATGGTGATGCTACGGCTGCCTAGCGTTAAACTCTGGAGAGCAATGGTGAGGGTGCACTCCTCTGCTTGTTCGTCCTCGCCGTCGCCGGCGCCGTCGGAGCAGCTGGAAGAGGCCGCCGGTGCTCCTCCGGCGGCGGCGAGTACTACAGCTAGACGGCACTGGAGCGAGCAGCGGGAGGTGTTCACCATCTGGATGAAGTCGCTGGTGCTCAACGGCAGCGGCTGCACCGTGTACGACTCCGGCGGCCGCATCGTCTACCGCGTCGACAACTACGGCTCCCGCCGCGCCGCTGACGTCTGCCTCATGGACCTCGCCGGCAACGTCGTCGTCCAGATCCTCAACAAGACGAGGCTTGGGCACCTGGTCGGGAGGTGGGACGGCTACCGGCCGTGGCGCGGCGCCGGCGCTGGCGGCGAGCAGCCGCAGCGGCGGCCGTGGTTCAAGGTGGTGAGCGAGGCGTGGCGCGGCGGCGGGGGCCCGCGGTGCGAGTTCAGGAGCGACGCCGACGGGCGGGCCATGCGGTACAGGATGGAGGGCGCGCGGAGGCTGCGGAAGGCGCGCGCGGCGAGGATCGTGGACGGCGCGACGGGCGCGGCGGTGGCGGAGGTGAAGAGGAAGACGACGGCGGGCGGCGTGGCGCTCGGCGACGACGTGCTGACGCTGCTAGTGGAGCCCAACGTGGACCGCTCCCTCATCCTGTCCCTCCTGCTCGTGCATGATGGTCTCATCAACCCCACAACGTGTTATAGGAGTTTAAGATTATGAAAAATAATTGGTTGATAGATAGCTTCTGAGAATTTATCAATCAGCTTTTAAGAATATGAAGAATCTAGGATATCCAATTTTTGTTTTTTAAGTTTATTTTCTGAGTTTTATAACTACATATTTTTAAAATCTGAATTGTTTTGAGGAGTTGAAGTTTCTGAGAAAAACTATAGCAGCTAAAAGCTGCTCAGACAGAACCTATACAGATTGCATATGGTAGAAGGATTTTTTTCCCATTTTACTAATGTGCTCCTAATGTGGCAAATTTTGATTAGTGGTAGTTTTTGAGAAGGGGGGCTCCTTGATGATGAATTAGGGATAGTTTTGGTGTATAATTAGTCATCTATGATCTTGCTTTTCACCCCCTTTTGGCATTTTTTTTTGAGGATTGGAGATTTCGATCGTTCGAGCAGTGGTGGATCCAGAAAAAAATAAAGAAACGTTTGAACAAACTAAACAAAACTATAGCTTTCACTTCACATGTATGTATGACAAAAAAAAATTTAGTGAAGGTTCATAAGGGCTCCCAAGATCTTATTGCCAATAGTAGAGGCTTAGCTCCCGTTACCCCCATGCTAGATCCGTCCTGCGTTCAGGTGTTCTTCCTCAAGATCGAACGAGAGCTTGAGATTTGGGTGCTTATTTACTGCAAACATTTTGCTGTAAAAACTTGCACATATGGTTATTGGATTGGAGATATAAGACATCTATATGGACGGAGATAATATGAAGTATCATTTTGGACACCTCCGGTACAATTCTACTCGTGTATGCAAAAGAAAAAGGAAATAGTTACATGATATCACAGCGCCGTAGTTGCACGAATGGCTCACCAGTTGGAAAGCAAGTCGAAGAACAGAGCACACACGGTACAGCCAAACACATTCCGAAAACACAGCCTATCGCGGTTGGTTGGATGCACCAAGTGCAGAGCCCGGATCACAGTACCCATCCATTTCCCATGGTAAAACATAACACAACTCATAGATCATGCCGCATGAATTAACACAAAGAACTCGGGGCCTATTCGGTTTAGAGTACTTTCACGAGAATTTTAGAGAAACTAAACTGTTCCTTGCGAAAATCCTATAAAATTCCTGTGTTCCGAAAAAGCCCTCATGCAATTTTCCCCTTCACACACGAGGGCAAGCAGGCGGCCAGGCTCCATTCAACAGGAGATGAATCGATAATGATAACCCGCATCTCCATATAATATTATGATCAGTAAAGGGGCAGTACCAAAACCTGGTGTCTAGTCGACAAACGGAGTAACAATGGACAAGTTTAAAATGAATTTTGCAGTGACCGCAATAACAAGTTAATTGGCCTGGATGCTCATACTGTACAATTGCACAGGCACAACTTGCAACTAAAAAATTGAATCGTTGTCACAAAATGAGAAAAATGACGGTGAACCGAACCGGTCCAGTAAGAGATGTCATTCTCAGAACTGGCTGCCTGACCTGACTATAGGGACTAGAAATGTAATATATTTTTGCGGATGGTGATATGTTGCCGTCACTATCACCAGGTCCACCATAGCAGGCAATTTGTAAGCCACATCCCGAACCCCAATCTTCCTCTTTCACCAAAATCGACAGCCCACACCATGGCGACGATTGAATGTCTTATCCCATCCGCCTCAATATGAACTGTTGTTAATTCTTCTTCTGATGTCTAGCAGATAGTACAGTTTCTTTTTCACTGTAGTGAATCTGCAAAACTTTTGCCTCCAATCACCATTGTTTGTCCTAATGCTTCTGATATATATGTACATTGGAATGAACTTCAGCTACATGAAGTAGCTTAGAGTAGTTTTTTTCCTTGATCCACCTTCTCCATAAAGATCATTCCATTGAATAAGTTCATTCATGTTAGTTGAATCCGAAGACACACTTCCACAAACCTATAACAAACATACAAAGTTAGCAACATAACGTATTCTAATGATCATTGATAACAACTGCTGGTTATAAATTGCATAATTTACGACTAGTTTTTGTACTCCTTTTTTCTTTCGTTCTTCAGAATAATTGCTGATTATTCTGAATTCTTACAACCCAGTACTAGAGATGGCAACAGGGAATTCCCCGTCGGGGAATACATCCCATCCCCCCCCCCCCCCCCCCCCCCCCAAGAGAAGTTTCCCCATCCCCACCAACTGCAACAGGGGGATTTTGTTCCCATCCCTGTCACTGCGCAGGTAATTAATCCCTGCAGGTCCCCCGTCCCCACTTAAAAAATCATTCATCTCTAATCACATACGTAATTAATAAATAACCTCCACACTTTATATCAATATATTAGCATATATCCACTAATCCACATGACAAGGACAATATTGCCATTCATCCACCAAACATGGCACAATTGGACCTTTAGACATGCATAATTTGCATTGCATTTGGCCCCCTATGCCCGTTAATCGGGTCTCCACAGGAAACAGGGACAGGGGATGAAGGATCATCGCCACCCCTGCCATACCTGACAGATACTTGTTTTCCCCCGTTTGATTGCACACATTATAATATTCATGGTGTCATAATACCTCTGCTCTAGAAAGTCAAGAAATACAGATTGCCTTGGTTCATCTATCTCTTACTTTTTGCAAACCATTAAATAAATAAAAAAACTGAGGTTTACTCTTTTTTCTTGAAATCCTTGATTCAGGCATTTAACAAGAAAAATCATGGTAGTATGTATGTACATCACAGCATGAGTACTTGAAAGCAAGTTCTTATTTATTATGGATCATACCTGTTCATGTGCATGTTTGAAATCACTTAGTCGTAAGGCACGGACATCGTTACTTGAAAATGATTGGGACAGTGGCCTATTTTCTGCCTCTGCTAAAGCTTTCTCCTGCATGTGGACAGCACATGTGAGGTTAAATTGCGGTTCATATTAAATATTTAAATTATGTGATCATCCCTCACTCTATATTAAATCCACTGATTTCATCACTAATCCAACAGATATTTATTTAAGCCCCAAGGTGTATATACATATACTAGGTAAAACAAATATAAAAGTGGAGGTTAAAAACTAACCTTCTTCTCCTTTTCAAGGATATCTTTAATAGGGAGATGAGCAGCAGTAATACACAGATTCTGAAAAATGATTACGGTCAGGAGTCAACTCAACAAGCAACATTCAATTTTGAGGAATCAATATCACAGCAGTGGAACTACTTCTATGAATGCAAAAGTAGCATAATACCTTGAGATCACTGCCTGAATACCCTTCAGTCAAGCTAGCTACAGCTTCAAGATCCACATCATCTGCCAAATCTTCTTTAGCTAGTATCACGCTAAGAATTTTTCTTCTATTTGATGCATCCGGCAAATTCACCATCAACCTAAGCAATACATATACCAAAACATATGCATGGTCAATTATCTACAAATCATAAAATTAGCACCACAGTTCAAATCTTAAAATGAATAAAAAAAATGATACTCACCGCCTAGGAAGCCTCCTAACAACAGCCTCATCAAGGTCAAATGGCCTATTAGTTGCAGCAAGTACTAATACACGTTCTTTATCTTTTGTTCTTAGACCATCCCAGTTCACCATAAACTCATTTTTCATCTTACGCATTGCTTCATGTTCTCCAGGGTTTTCACGCCTACCCAACATGCCATCAACCTAAAAGACACAAGATGGAGAAGATAAACTAGAAAGCAAACATCACACGGAATTCAGAAAGGCATTGTGATTGATCAATTACAATTACTTACCTCATCCACGAAAATAACACTTGGAGCAATTTTGCTTGCCAGTGAAAATACAGCTTTCACAAACTTCTCTCCTTCACCAAACCACTGTGGTAATGGTACACAATGTTTCAGATGCCCAAAATGCAAAAACAAAACCATGGACTAATAGCAATCATTTAGTAAAATACCTTTGAAGAGATGCTCGACATTGATATATTTATGAAATTCGCACCAGCCTCTGTAGCCACAGCTTTGGCAAGCATTGTCTTTCCTGTACCAGGCGGGCCAAAAAGTAATATTCCTTTACATGGCTGGCACAACATAAGCAATAACAAAAGTCAGTTCACTATCAAATAAAATGGAAATAAAAAATTCCACTATCCAAAAGTAGTACCCCATCATTCATAACCAACTTGCAAAAATTAATCATAAATCTTATCCTTGTTCCAATCCAACTTGGCATGAATTGCCATTAGGTTTATAAAATGAATAGGTCCCAATAAAGAAAAGGTAGGAAATTGTCATGCTCGACTCCAAATTGATCAAAAGTTATGTGACTATATCAAAATTTCAGCATCTGCTACTGACTAACTGAAGATCAAGTCTTTTATCTGAGGCCAACAGGAGACAAGTTCATATTGGAGCAGAATATAAATGAATACACAAGACCTCCTAAAGAATATTATGGTGAAAACTATGCAATATGGAGGATACCATCTACCTTCATAAGTTGACCTCTGGAAAACAATTCAGGCCTTTGCAAAGGTAGCATCACTAACTCCTTAAGAGTTTCCTTGACACTTTCCAATGCCCCAATGTCCTCAAAGGTGACACCTATTTCGTCCGGGGGGATAACATCAGCAAGAAGTCGCTTTTCAAATTCGTTCTCAGTAGCAATATCCTGAAATTGTTATAGCAAGATTCATAAGTTCCATGCATTTTAAAAGACACTAGCATGTTCAGGCATGCATTGACCAGTGAAGGTGAAGAAGACTGGTCTCAGGCTCACTGCTAAGTTGCAATAGCCATTTCAGAGCATAAGCTAGAACACTATTCCCAAGCTGTAGAATAAAGTAGTGTCAAAATAGATACACTAATACAAAGTATATCACCTTGAGCGACTTCCTTATGTTGCTGCTCTTAGGGTTAGATTCCACACTTTCCAACATGTCAACACCATGCTTAAGGCTGCAGTGGACAATATACACATTGATGCACTGGATAAAGAGAATTTTGTTGGCATTGTGGAGAAGAAATAAAAATTAGAGTGAAAACCTTTCACTAGATAGAGTGAAACGCACATCACTCGAAGGGTCTGGAATTGTAGAGTGCTTAAGTTGATGACTCAAAGCAAAACCAACTATTTTATCAATACCTGAGAAATAACAGTGCACCCATCATGTTTATTGAAGTATGTAATATAGAAGGAAAACAAATAGGAATGCTACTCACACTCATTTGTTAGGAGACGATCCTTAACGCATACTGTTTCAAGATCACCGCTTTCCAAGCCCATCTTTAATAGAAACTGAAAGAAATTGCAAAGTTCATTCATACATAAGATGCAATTCTGCTTGAAGAATAAGAAACTAAGCCCAAGGGAATGACAAGCCAATGAAGAAACTGTAGTCGAGCAGGTAGCATGCTATAGAAATAAATTATGACGATCCACTTCAAAATACCAATTTCCTCAACTCAGGATAGTGTAATCTAAATAAAAGTTCAATTTGTTTTCTCAAACACAAAGTTCACATTTTTCTCTAATTATTCACGGAGTATCCATGTGTTTATGCTTGGCACAAATGTAGAAGTGAAATAAAATAGCTACGCATGTAGCTAACAACAATGTTTGGATTTTTTTCTTGGCTTTTTCTTAAAAGCCAAAACCATTTTTGAAATTTGAATTTTATTTAAGAATAATTTCAGGAAGATTTTTTATTTGTCTTCTTAGCAATCATGAAAAGAGAGCCAGGCAATGAAAATGGTGAAGCAAATCCGTAAAATTAATCCTAAAATCAAAATTTAAAATTCAAAATCAGCTGTTTCTTTTGTGCCTTTAAGCTGCAGTTCCCCCATGCACCCACAAACTTCTGAATATGCAACACAAATAATAGCCAACTGCTAAGGCATGCACTGTATGTTTACATTTATCCTAACGCACAAAGACATTAAATTAAAAAAAGAATAAATTTCACCTGACCCCAGGTATTATGGTCTAAGTTACACACAAAACCACAGGGGTTTTGGCACGTGACACATAGCCCCAGGTGTTATGGTCATAAAGTTTCACAAAAACCACACTATTGATCACTTTGATTTTGGTCTACCACACTTTTGAGTTCTATAATCACATTTCAAATTTATGAGTTATTTATCCGTCATATAAATGTTACATCCATGTAAGCAAAACTTTTTAAAATTTTGATATAGGAGTATGTGAATTTGGTTAACGGCGTGGTTTTGTGAAACTTCAGGACCATAATACCTGGGGTTATGTTCCATGTGCCAAAATCCTTGTGGTTTTGTGCAACTTCCATAATAGGTGGGTTTTATGAAATTTACTCTAAAAAAATGAAAAATTACTCTAAACAGGAAAATTATGCCAACCACAGGGTTACAAATGCAAATAATAGTATCAGAAATGTTTAGAATTAGAACTTACAGAGCGAATTTTTGAAATGTTAGCATTTCCTTTAAGAATTTCAACATCTCTATCTAGTATCTGGTTCCACTTTGAACACTCGATTTCTTCCTGTAACATTTTTTCCAGATTTAAAAAGTAGAAAAAATGTCAGAGAAACTGCTGCAAGATAACTGTCCTTTTTTACTAGTATGAATAGAACATACTTTTGGTGGCTGGACCGTCACTTTATTTGGGAAAAGCTTAGTTAGATGCTTCATCACCTTTGAAGTTTCTTTGTTCTTATCAGTTCCACGATCAAAGTCCTGCATTCCCTAGTGTTAATTGATGGTAGCAGAAAAATTACAGCACATAGTCCAAATCAAAATATATGCATGCTAAGAAGATGTCACAATTGTAATGGTCAAAACTTTGTCAAATCAGCTTTTTCGGGAGAAATATTGAACTAGCAACCAACTGTCCAGTACTGATGAATGGTCAGCATGATGGATAATACCGGGTCAAATAGCTATTGTGAAAATACAACACTTTCTCATGAATAACCATGGGATCCATAATGAATAACCACTGGCTGGTAGCAATATACAGGTGCCTGCTGATTGGTCATGCACAACCTGATTTGGCTGAATGCATGCGCAGATGCAAAAACTACGGGACAAAACCATAGCAACTTTAATAGATGTACACATGCATGCATTCAGGAGAAGGCAACTGAAACACTAGTAACTAGTAGTGGATGTTTTAACTGCTATGATTTGGGCATTATACACATAAAATCATGTAATATTCTGCAAAAGAAAAAATAATGAGTTTCACGAACTTCTAGAAATGTACATGCCTACATGGGTGTCCAAAGTGCTAATAGGTAGTAATAACTCTAAAATAAAAAATCACTCTTCCAAGAAGCCAAGAGCCCATTACCAAGAGACATGTTCCATCACTGCAGGAATAGGGATATGACTAATATGATTAGTTGAGTTCAACAGCTATGTACAATAAAACCACAGAGACAAAATTTCTCATGGTTCACATAATAGTAGGAAGCAGGTACACCTAAGATCATGCATGAAGTTCATTAAGGTACCTAAGCTACTGATAAATAGTGTTCAGTCAACGAAGTGTGTCATTCGTAATGAAATCTCCTGCAATACTTTGCAGTAATTGGAACAAATCAACACTCAGAAAGACCCACAAGTTTGCCTAAAAATAAGCTTATTACAAAATTGTATCGAAAAGTCTATTCTCTGACGACTAAAAGCAGATTTGATGCACGTAACAATATGAAGAGCACATGAACAATAAACAAATACCCAAGGAAGACGCATGTTGGACCCGAGGCATTAATTAAAATGATAAAAAAACAAGGCGTTATTATTTCTAACATTTTAATAACTATCAGGTATGATATAAATACAACAAGCAGCAAATGCAAGAGCAGTATAATTAAAACTACCTGAAATGCAAAGTCAAGTATTGCTTGGCTGTATGGGAACTTTGAAAGAAGTAGAGAACTGGCATTTGCCTGCATGTAGAAGTATGCCCATTAGCTATAAATGATAAATAAACTACATAATACACTTAGGATTATGTAAACTACATAATACACTTAGGAGCATTTGTATACTATACCATAAAATTACAAGCAGTACCTTCTCTTTGTGATCATCAAGATGTACATGAGAACCAATAATAAAAGCACCTGCTGGGAAATATTGAAGCTTGCTCTTGAGAGCACGATAGGAATCATTATTCCCACAAATTCTTTCTGTGTCCTTCAAAAATAAGACTAGAGGACCATGCTCGATTTCTTCAGAGATAAACTGTGGAGCAAGCACAGTTAGTAAAAGGAAGCAAAATATCATTTACATAAATCATGACTAAAATATACAGATGCAAGAACCTGAATAATCACATCAAATGGGTGTTTCGATCTAATTTCCCATCCTGGAGCATCGAGGCATAAAGAATCAACTGAAAGAAATAGTAGGTAAGAACGTCGTATCAAGCATGAATCAATTGAAGGGTAGCAGTAAACATAAGAGTTAAAAAGCAAGGAGAACAATGCTATTTACTGGTAGTTCTTCAAAACTTATTTACAGAGCAAGGAATCACCTGAACAAAATAAACCATGATCAACTTCACAATTGCCTCCTAGATCAATACCTCCCGGAATTTGTTCATCAAATCTTACTCCAACCTTTGATGATTTATTCTCTTCGAAAGGCAGACATATTTCACCTTGAGAACCAAAATCTGGAGGACTACAGAGTAAACAATGAAACATCAGCCACCATGAGAAGTTTATTTCCTTAGAGCAGACAAACTGCCACATATCTTTGCAAAACTCAGGAAGCTTTTTTTTAGACAAGAGGCAACATCTCAGGAAGCTTCACAAGGATAAATCATGCAAAAGTGACAACCCATTTATTTTGTGTCATTTTACAAAAGAAACAGGCAGCTAAGACAAGCTTATGACTACAAATAGTATGAAGTACATAGAGAATAAATAAATATTAAAAAATTCTCATACCTTTCTCCATCAAGGATAATACCTGCTGACTGTAACGAACCAATGTACCGCACTCTATCACCTGAAAAAAAAACATCTGAAGATCAACAAATGACCTACGCTCGCTTGACCAGTTTGACAAGAATAATAAGTCAATTATACTCGCATTACTACTAATGCTCAGCCATAAACTTGCAATACAACAATGTCGATGGACTATCTGTGGAAAGAAAATAACTAGGTTTGCGAGTTGAAACTGAGTACAAGGCAGCGACGTATTATATATGTCCTTACCCTTTTTGTATGAATCTGATTCCTTGGTAGTCTTCCCCTGAAATAAGAAAAATAATGCTCAGATTCTTTATTACTTGAATTCAAACCATACCAAAGCAAGTGTTTACAAGTTTTTTTTCTCAAAAAGGAGGCCAGCGAGTAAGAACACCAATATTGGCTGAATGACACAGGTACAAGTAAAAGAAATAACAACAATAATTTCAATAAGAATACAGATAAAAAGTTCATGAAAAATTTTCTTGGCTAACATAAATGGAAAAAGAAGGGTATAAATTGCTAAGAAGCTTACACCAAACAGCATGGAAGAGTCTATGGTGAGCAACCTAGCACCAAAGTGTTTTGCAAGTGCTTTAACCAGATATTGTTGGTAGATATCAGTTCCTGTAAAAACATATGTTACCGCACTTTACACATAGTAAAATTAAATTAATCATTGCAAAAGTAGTAGCATTATACAATACACCAAGCCTACAGAATGCATACAGTACCTGTCGGACCAGACAGCAGTACTCGCTGACTAAGAGAAGAAATATCTTTTGTGAACTTGATATAGTCCTTGCAATGCAAATTTACATATGCTGATGACTGGAGAGCAGATTTGGTATTCTCACTACATAAACAAAAGAGTTATTAGAATATAGTTCATGACAACCATGCGTTCACTGTTTAGAAAAGAAATGGCATGACGAACTAGAAGAAAAATACATTTTTTTATAGCCCAACATCCCCAAGGCCTAGGCGTGTCTACTACTCTACTGTAGCCCATAGTGCTGTAAGGGCAGCCAGGAATTGGTCAACTCAACAGTATAGCCATTCTGCTTCCTGTTGCACTGCGAGGAAGTATTTTCTACTTCCGTAATACTAGATAGTAAATGGGTATCCCATCTATTAGTTAGGAAGAGCATCGCTCGTCAGTTAGTTAAGAAGTTACGAACATATAAAATATATTCTTAAGGATCAAGCAAATCCTCCTGTAAAGGGAGTACAGGGAGGATAATGCACCCTATTATGATTAAACAATGAATAAATCAGAAGTCATTCCTGTAAACCTCAAGCCTCTCTAGCAGTACATTAGGGAGAGGTCCTGGTTGAGCTAGTAGAGGATGAGTACTCCACCATGGTCTCCAGATCCCAGCCCCAAGCCAATCCATAACACAAATCAACAACACAGAGTATATTTGGAATAAAGAAGTGATTCTATGGAAGCATTTATAACATAAATCTAGTGATTTTATGCAGTCACTAAATCCATATATTGCTGGACTAATTGTATGTCAGAGTTTACAAAAAAAATTACCCATAAAACACTTGAAAATAAATTGGAAGGAACAACGAGGAAAAAAAACTAATATCAAGCACTACATCTGCTGCAAATTACAGATAGAAGAATACGACTTCTAGAAGAAATAACAGCACCATATGTTAGATGAGTGTGGAATACAATGAAGAAGCTTATCAAGAGTTCCAAACTAAGATGCACAGAGACCACAGAACTTACCAACCATGGTATTACAAGGCCAAAGAACAAATACTCAATCTCATAAGTATATTAACTAAATTTATTACAACAGTTTACAGAGATATCCTAAGGGTGAGTTCTTCACCCTACTTTCCCAACTCACATCTCTCTTTTTCCGCGCGCACGCTTTTCAAACTGCTAAATGGTGTGTTTTTTGCAAAAAGTTTCTATACGAAAGTTGCTTTAAAAAATTATATTAATCCATTTTTCAAAAAAAAATAGTAAATACTTAATTAATCATATGCTAATGAGTCGCTCCGTTTTCCGTACGGAGGGAATTTCTTCCCAACACTCCCAAACGAACACACCCTAAGAACAAAAATAACAGAATTATAAGCCATGAGAAAGACAGCTAAGTACAGTTTACCTTAGATAATATGGACAGCTATCAAATGTCTCGGAGATTTCACTAGGATCAATAGTTGCATTTTTCAAATCCTCCTTCAATAATTGACACCAAGCAAATGGTGTGTTTTCTTCAGAGTTAAACTGGTCCTCCATTGTTTTACATAAACTACTGACCAGATCTGGATCTGATGATGATCCTGCAATAATGCTTACATTAGCATCTTTTCTATCAGGTAAAGTGCAATTTCAAATGAAATACATTACCAACAGGCATCAAAGGAGGTCGACTCTTTCCAAAGTAAAAGGATGTTACTTTGGCCTCCTTAGATGAAAAAATATCCTTAAAATCTTTGATAAGCGAATGCTGCCCCTGCTGAACGCTACACCAAGTAGAGGAAAATGCTGATGTGCTTGATTTCTCCTCTGGAAGTTGCTCAAATATCTAACATCACATTAAGGACTTTCAAAGGCAAAATATTTAATTGTCTAATCATTGCTTATCACTTAATTGAAAATCTTATTATGCACAAGTGTCCAGTAAAAATCAAATCCTGTTGGTGGTAGCCTCAAAAAGAGTCAGTAAGGAACCCACTGGATAAGATGTAGGCAATAGAAAAAGGATACATAAGCATGCCTCACAGGTGTATTGAAAACAACTTCATCCCCTCCACATAACGTAACTTTATTAGTCTTGTCGAAAGACTTGCCATTTACACGAACAACTTTGGACTCATATATTTCAAGAAGAGCACCTCGCTGATACATGAAATAAAGATAGACAGGGTACGTAAGACGTGAAAAATGTGTATAACACAGGAACTTCTAAAACACCACATTACCTTAGCATGCTTCAATCTACAAACAAGTGAGTTGGTATATGACCCTTCCAGTCTCAAGTTATGGTGTGCTCCATAACCAACAGTAAAATGGGAGGCATTAATAGGAATGGAAGGATTCTGCACATTAAGAAAGAAATGCAGTAAATCAAATGAAGAGCAGAGAGTGTATTATGAATTCGCTAGAAGTGTTCCGTAGCTACAAATTAATAACATTGGCAGAATATATGCAATAGCAAAAATAACAATAGCACTGTTTCAGAATTATACATGTTTGCGATAGATTTCTTATGTAATTCATTGAGTAGTAATACTATTCCTACACATTAAAATACCTATTGATGGCCCAACTGAAATAGCAGTGAAGGTTTAGTTAGAGGAAAAGGATTTATGACTGGTAGATACATAACACATTTAACACCTAGTGGATCCATAACATATTTAACAGTTAGTGACTTAGTAGATACAAGCATATTTAACAATATGTGGCTTTAATTTAGGCATCCCTGGTGAACAATATCAGGTTTCTTAATGGCATCATATACGAATTTAGTTGTTTGTGAACATTATGTTATAGAATAAATGATATTTATATATGAAATTAAACTGTTCGCTGATAAGCTCCAAAAACATAGTTCAGTTTCTTATTAAAGATTGGAGGAGCAGGACTATTCCGAACAAGAGGTTTTACAAAATATATGCAGTACGCTGATAAGTAGAAATGATGTTGTTGACGAGTAACAAAAGTGTTCATGAGTCTAATTTATCATCTGAGCATAAAAATAAAAAATATATTAACAAACCATTCTCATCATGAGCAAATCGAGTTCACGGTTTTATCGACCCAAACAACATCAAGAACAAACCGCGCAACCACACCTTAGCATGTTGAGAGATTAATCTGCACCAGGGCTCTTGGCGCCTGCTGGCCACTGGGGGCAGCCGCTTTTTGGCCACGCCATCCGCCAAATCCTTCACTTCCTTCAACTTCGCTTGTAAATCCTTAGCAAGAGCGCTGCGCTTATGGCCTGCAGCGACGACGACGATGAGAGGATTCATCAGACCCCAAGGCCCAAACCGAAACCCCCGTAGTCTTCCCCACCAGAAGAAGAAACCTTACCGGCCGAATTCGATGCCGCCTCTCCGGGCCTCAGGATGGCCTCCAGCCTATCCACGGCGCCGGTCAGAGCCTGCAGCCCAGCCGTGTCAAGCGGCGGCACCGCCGCGCCGGCGCCGACAGGCGTAGCATCCGCCGCCGTCCCCGACGCCGACGCCGCCTCCTCATCCTCCTTCCCGCTATCCACCTCCGCCGCCACGGCCTACACACAATACAACAGCCACAGATCAGAACCCGAAACAGACGAGCGAGCCGCCCGCCGCGCACGGGTGGAGATCCGCCCGCACCTTGCCGCGCTTGGCCGGCCTGCGCCCCGCCGACGGGGACGCCGCCGCGGGCGCCGCCGCCGCCGCCCCCTCCCCCGCCGCCGCCGCCGCAGCCGCCGCCGCCTTCTCCTCCTCCGCCTGGTCCTCCTCCGCCGCCGGGCGCTTCGCCGCCGCGCTCCTCCTCGTGTCCACCATCTCCCGCCCCCTCACTCGGATCGAGGGGAGAGAGAGGAGATAAGGGCGGCGGAAGAGAGAGAGAGACGACGCGACGAAGCAAGAAACTCGCGGCGAGAGAGAGAGAGAAAGGGAACAAAATCGAAGGAAAGAAAGAGACGGGGGATTGATTAGTGGGGGAAGCGAGGAGGAGAGGAGAGAAGCGCAAATGGCAAATATAATAGGCGGCCACCAATGATACGGGGCAGCGGACAGGTTAGGCCCCGCTGTCGACACTCGAGAGGGCCGAGTCGAGGCGATTTTGGGAAAAAGCTTTTTAATCTCTTCTCTCCGCGAATGCGAAGAGGAGGATCGGATGGACGATTCGGTGTTTGTGTGGCGTGGGGTTGGGGTGTCCTACTGTCGTGCTGATTGTGGCAGCAGAGAGAGTCTGCCGTCGTTTGGTGGTTCGGCCGTCCGTCAGTCCTGAGGTTTACTCAATTCAAAACGGGGAGAGGATTTTATCGGTGGATTTTGTGATTTTGTGCGTGTTGCTGGGAGAGGATTTTATAGGTGGATTTTGTGCGTGTTGCTGGTTTGGTTGGTGTTTGCGAACATATGAACCTTAATCGTATCAAGATTAATATGTAATCGTATCGACATTAATCTGGATACCAGTTTAGTTTGTCTACTAATCAGTTTTTTATTATGTTTTGATGGTAGATAGAGGACTAGTTTAGTTTGTCTACTAATCAATTTTCTACTATGTTTTGATGGTAGATGGTAGATGGAGGATTCGTTATCAAGGAAATTTGGGTAGTGTTAGCGTTGACTGAGTAGTATAGTATCAAAGTATCAAGATTTTGGTGATGTATCGGATTTTAGTTAGAAATTATTAATACCAAGTGTTGGTGTGCTCTTTAGCCAAAAATTTAAAACATGTCTTTACGGTTTACGCGTCTGTGCCCATCGTTAACTCTTTGTTTCTATCTAAAAAAACTTCTCCTTATGATTGACATGGTTTCTTTTCCTCCCATGCTCATATCTATATCTATTTATATCGCTACTCATATTAATTAAGTATTCCTAAACAATTTTTAAGTTAGTCAAAGAGAATATCACATGTTGATGGTATGCTAACTCTTTTTGGTTTTTTTCAAGTCGACATGTTACTTTGACCTAAAGTGTATTTCTCAATATTGATTAAGAAAACTAAATGTATAACTATCTGTTTACTAGCACTACTTACACATCTGTAGGGCCGAGTAATGTTGGGTGTAACAGTAAGTTAAGTTATATACGACTCATATACAATGCATGACAAGTAACTAAAAAGGTTTAGTCAGCGTACCACGTAAGCAATATTGTCAGGGTTACGGATAAGACATACCTTCTATCCTTAGGGTTATAAAGTATACGGATACGATATACCCTTAGGATACAGAAAGGTTATCTTAAACATTATAAAATTCGGCTAATGAACAGGGAAATTGTATCCCAACTAGAAGGTGTTAGAGTCCTATTCGAAAAAAATGCAATCTTTGTGATCTCGTAGGCCAAAAGTATTCTTCGAGTTCTACTTGAAGGCTAAGACAGTCTATGGTATAAATATAAAGCCCCCCATGGGGTACGGGATCATCGAATCATAGCGTAAGCCACCACCATAGCAGAGGCAATCCGGGGGACTTAAGGACAACTCGCCGCCTGAATCTCATCGAGTCGTTCTCGATAGAGATCTCATCGGTACTTTATATTTTTCGTTATTCTCTATTGTAATCTTTGTGGTTTTTCGTCATAATCCCATACAAATTTGAGTAGGGCCATTACCTTACAAGGGGCCTGAACTAGTATAATTTTTGTCTTCTGTGTGCTTGATGTTGTTTTGTGTAGATCCTTGTTCCAACGTACCCCAATACCCTCAGAATACGGTCTACGGATATAACCCATCGACAGTGACGCGTCAAGTAGGGGGACTTGGTGCTCAAGGTTTCACCGAGATGGCTTCAAGTTTAAGGCTTTTCGACAACGATGTCCACATTCGTCCCAGCCTAGGAGATCCTACTAAGTCGACGTTCGTTTGGACTCAAGTTGGATCCATCGTCTTTCCTGTCTTCGCTGCAACTCCAATCTTGTCTTTCCCAATACCAACCGGGATCGAGAACGGAGCCGCGAGGACAACAGAAAACAATCTTTCATCAGCTATTCCTCCTGTTCAGTCAGAAAAGAGGAATACGATGACTTCAGCTCCTCGAAGAATTTCTAAAGCAGCCAAACCCCAAACGCCTGTTGGAGGACAGGTGCCGACAAGTAAGTCTCCTCCAAACTACGACACCTGTTGTTCGATCCACAAGACATCTCAGCACTCTTTGGTCGAATGTCGGATAATACTTCAAGTAAAGGTTGAACTCGATGCTTGCAAAGATCGAGATATCCAGCGCACATCTCATCCAATGCATGGTGCCCGATCCACAAATTAAAAAGTCACCCCATTACAAATTGCAAGATCTTTTTGAAAATCACTAGATCTATGGTTCGTGTTCCCTGCTGTCCGATCCACCAACATCGAGATCAATCTTAGGATGCATCGGTGGACGATAGCGAGATAGAAACCCCAGATCATCTGGTCGGATTCATCGACATCGATCCTCGTGAACTTCAGGGTCCAACTCTCTGCGTGAAATAAATGTGATTGAGGAGGTCGTCGAGGATGTGTGTGAAGAGAGTGAAATTTGTTCGGGGGAAGAGTTACCTGCTCCAGCTGCGTCGCACCAACCTGAAGAGCTGGTGCGAACTCCTACCGAGCACTTCATCGTGGTCAACTCGTTGCTAAAACAAACTCTATTTGATCCAGTTGCCTTCCCAGAAGCAAATATCTGGGTCAGACAGCTACAGTCAACGGTAGCCAACTCAACTCTGCCTTCTTAGCCGCAGCCGGATCAAACCCGCAAGGTCCATCTTGAGATCCTCGTCTTCGAGGCAGAGACGGAGCACTAGAAAACAATGCCCTAGAGATCAACACTGCCAAGGATGCCCTTAGTCCACACTCCAGCTGGCATCCAGGCCGCAATCCCCAAAACGCATCGCCAAGAAGACAGCACAATCAGCTCCTCCTCATCGAGATGATCGCGACCTTCCCATTCATTTGAATGGGCGTAGGCAGGAGCAACAAGATCGGAGCGATATCGACCACCGTCAACCTCGCGCACCTCGCAGAGGAAACAGAGGGCGGGACGACGACGACAACGACAACCGAGAAAATCATGATCGAGGTTGTCGAAGTTAATAAGGCGAGAACGATCAAGATCGGCGACAACATGATGATAACCAGCAACGACGAAACTCGCGATCCCCAAATTCCAGGAGAGACCGAGGACAAGGTCGTAGGTCAAGAGGCCATACCCCCGACTACGACGATCCTTCGTCGTCATCATCATCCACTGGAGACAGTTCTCGCAGGCCACGAGGACGTCGCCCACCCTTTATACCGGGAGACGGATGTCGGGCTTTCACACCTGCTCTACGAGAAGTTCGGTGGCCAAATAAGTTCTGCCCCGCAGCAGTAGAAAAGTATGACGATAGTACTAATCCAGAGGAGTTCCTGCACGTCTATTCGACAGTTCTCTACGTGGCCGATGTAGACAACATTGCGTTGGCAAACTATTTGCTGACAACATTGAAGGGATCTGCTCGGTCATGGCTGCTACACCTCCCACCATGCTCGATTTCTTCCTGGGAAGACTTATGGCAACAATTCATCACCAATTTTCAAGGGACATACAAGCGGCATGTGGTCGAGGATGATTTACACGCCCTTAGGCAGAACCCGGGTGAATCCTTAAGGGACTATATACGTGTTTTAACAAATGCCGGAATACGATCTCCGAGATCACCGACGCTTCTATCATACGCGCGTTCAAGTCAGGTGTCCAAGATTGATACACCATCCAAGAGCTGGCGACAAGGCGAATCACCTCTGTCATGAAACTGTTCGAGATCATTGACAGATGTGCCCACGCAGATGATGCCCTCAAGAGGAAAGACGGGAAAATCAAGGTGGTCGAAGAGAAGCAACCGGACAACAAGGAGGCACCAGCGTCGACCAAGAAGAAGAAACAAAATCGTAAAAAGGAAGGGAAACGCAAGGTAGAGACAGAGGTCCTTGTTACAGAACAAGTGAACCCACCCCCAAAACGCCCGGCCCTTCAAGGTGATGAATCAGTACGACAATGGTGCTCAATCCACAAGACCACTACACATACTCTGTGAAAGTGCATCTAGGCCCCTAATTGTTTTGATGATTAATGACAATGCGATTAGAGAGGACTAACAATTTTATTTAAGTGAATGTGAAGGATTGTTAGTCCGTGACGTTTTGCAGCGCAATGCATAACTCAAAGGATACAAGAAAATCATGAGTTGCGACAATGATCAAAGGTTCTATTGCTTATTTTCGTCTCTTTGCGTCATTAGGAAAACCGCACTATTAAGAGGGATGATGCATTGACATATGAGGAGTGATGAAAGTGCTCAAAATCTTTCTAAGAAAATGTTTCTCCTCAGTTTCTGCGTTCTGGAAATTCCGAAAATGTCTGCGAACTAAATTTGCTCATGGAAATTTTCGAACTTGTCCGAAATGGATTTTCGGAATTTCCGAAAATGTCCAGAAGGTGGTCTTGGATCTGGAAATTTTCGGATATGTCCGAAATTAATTTTCGGATTTTTCGAAAAATGCAATTATTGTGCATAACGGGCAGATCTGGAGCTGTGGCTATAAATAGCCCACTCTCTCCACTTGTGAGGGGACTGGTGACATTGGATATTTTCGTGCCCTTGGCTTGTTCATCTCGCGATTCACTCTTGAGCCTTGCTTTCTTGTTTCTCTTTCTCACTCGTGCTTGATTCGGATTTGGTGTGTGTGTGGGAGTTGTGGATTCAAGTTTGTGTGAGTGCTTGTGGGCTTTGTAAAGATTTGTGAGCACTTGCATCATCTCCGTGAGTTCTTTGCTTCATTTATTGCTCTTGGAGGTTGAGGACTCCTAGGCGGCTAGGTGTCACTTCCGAGCCACCGATCTACTTGTGGTTGGCCGGAAGAAGTTTGTGAAGGTCGGATCTCACCTCCGAAAGGGAAGAGATACCACTAGTGGAAGAAGGAGTGCTTTGTGCAACCTCTCGAGGAAAGGGTTAGTGAAGACCCGGCTCTTTGTGAGCTCCTCAACGGAGAGTAGAATCCCCTCAAGGATTTGAACTCCGGGAACAACTCTTCTTGCTACAACTTTGGTGATATTACTTTTCTCACTCCTCTAGCTTTGCTTGATTGTGCCGCTATAGGTCTAGTTGCTGTTTGTGCTAGCTTTTTCTTGTTGTAGGCAGCTAGATCTAGAGTTTACTTAAAAGTGTGCTTACTCTGTTATTTTCGGAACTTCCGAAAATTCCTGCTTCCGCATTTACTTAAGTTTTTGAATTAGCCTATTCACCCCCCCTCTAGGCCTAATTGACTCTTTCAATTGGTATCAGAACCTAATTTCCTTATTAGGCTTAACCGCTTGGAAAGATCATGTCGGGTCAAACAGGGGATGGCAAGGAGGGTGATAGGGGAGCTAAGATCCCATATGACTACTCCTCTACATCTACATCTTATGTGAGCACCTATAGCGGTAAAGCTCTGTACTTCAATGGTACGGACTATGCCGCTTGGAAACATAAGATGAAGATGCACCTGAAGTCTATTAACCCATCTATTTGGAGAATAGTCGAAAATGGCTATGTTTTGCAGAACCCCGAGGATCCCACCAAGGAGGACGACGAGAACGAGCACAAGAACGCTCAAGCCGCTAATGCAATACTTAGCGCCTTGAGTGGAAATGAGTTCAACCGTGTGAACGGCATTGAGAGTGCCAAAGTGATTTGGGACACGCTTCGGAATTTGCATGAAGGCACGGATAGTGTTCACGAGTCCAAGGTGGAGATTCTTAAGGGGCAATTTGAGCGGTTTGTGATGTTGGATGGTGAGAGCCCGAGCGACATGTATGATCGGTTGAGCAAGATTATCAATAAGATTAAGGGGCTTGGCTCCAAGGACATGACCGATGAGGTTGTGGTCAAGAAGATGGTTCGAGCAATCACTCCAAGGAACTCTACCTTGGTGACCATCATTCGTGAGCGCCCGGACTACAAGACTCTCACACCTCATGATTTGCTTGGACGCATTCTTGCCCATGACATGCTTGAGCAAGAATCCAAGGAGGTCATCCAATACATCAACCAAAACTCAACCACAAGCATCAAGAAGAAAGACTTGACGTTGAAGGCGAAGGAAGAAGAAGAAGAGAATCGCCAGAGCAAGAGCAAGGCAGAGATTGATGATGAAGAAATGGCTCTCTTCGTCAAGAAATTTGGGAAGTTCATGAGGCGAAGTGGCTTCTTCAAGGGGAGTTCTTCCAAGCGCTCCATCGACAAGTCAAGTGGGAGCCACTCTACGGGGAAATGCTATGAGTGTCATGAGCCCGGACATTTCATGGCCGATTGTCCAAATCTCAAGGAAGAGAAGAAGAAGGGCGACAAGAGGGAGAAGCCCAAGCATAGCAAGCGCGAGCAACATGGCCAAGCTCACCTTGGGATGATATTCGGTTCCAATTCCGAGCCAAGCTCAAGTGATGATGAGGGAGTGGCCACCTTCGCCGTCAAGCCTACATCACCTCCTACACCTAGACTCTTCAACTACTCAAGTGATGACGATACTCCCATTTGCCTTATGGCAAAGGAGCCTAAGGTACCTTCTTTTTTCAAGTCCTTAAATGTTGATCTTGTTAGTGATGAGGAGGATGAGGTTGATGAGATTATGGATGAGTACTTGTTCAAGTCCATAATTAAGAAATCAATACCACATTTGAGTGAATTGCTTGGGAGAATCGAGGATGAATATGCTACCCTTGAGAAGCAGGAGGATTTGCTCATTCGTGAGAAGGAGCGAACTCATGAACTCAAGGTTGATCTTGCTAAGGAGAGAGATAAAAATGAGGCTTTGGTATGGCTCTACAAGCAAACCAAAGAATCTCACGCTAATCTTGAGGTGGCGAATGCTCAACTTTAAGAGAGAGTGGATGGCTTGGACAAAGCTTACCTCTCTCTTGAAGAGAAGTTCAAAACCTTAAAGAATAGTGTCTCTCTCCCTAGTAAGGTATCTTGCTCTAAGATTGCCCCAAGCAAAGAATCATGTGCTAGGTGTAAGGACATTGATATTGATGCTTGTATTACTAATTCTATATCTTTGAGTGCTTTGCAAAAGCAAAATGAGAAGCTTATGGGACTTCTTCACAATGGCCTTCTCAAGCGCCATATGGGTAGTAAGGCCCTAAAAGAGTACCTAGGATATCAACGGGACAACTTCAATTACGAAGGTCTTGGGTATGTTCCTCCACCAAAATGAAAGGTGGACAAGAGTGTGATGATCAAGAAGCCTCAAAGTCTTAGCAACTTTGTTAAGGCTAAAAGTATTCTTCCTAATGATTGTGTTTTACGTTGTTCTTTTGATGCATCTTATATTCTTAGGAAGAATGCAAATGGTCGTGTTGTTGCTAAGTATGTTGGTCCAAGGGGCAAGAATGTTTCTATCAAGAGAGTGCTTTGGGTGCCCAAGACACCTGTTACTAACATGAGAGGATCCAAGCAAGCGTGGGTACCTAAAACTATATCTCCGGTGAAAAAAGTTGGGTGATTGATAGTGGATGCACCAATCACATGACCGAAGAAGAATCAATGTTTTCATCTCTTGATCCAAACAACACATCCCAAGAGAACATAGTTTTCGGGGACGATGGAAAGGGAAAGGTAATGGGATTAGGTAAGATCGCAATCTCCAATGATCTTTCCATTTCCAACGTCCTCTTGGTAAAGTCCCTAAACTATAATCTTTTGTCCGTCTCTCAATTATGTTCCTTAGGTTACAATTGTCTTTTACTGATATTGATATGACCGTATTTAGAAGGAATGATTCCTCGGTAGTCTTTATCTTGTCAACTTTTCTTCAAGTAAAGCCAAACATGAGACATGCTTAGTGGCTAAGTCCAACACGGGGTGGCTTTGGCATCGGAGGCTAGCCCATGTTAGTATGAGGAATCTTCACAAGCTTCTAAAAGGCGATCACATCCTTGGACTAACAAATGTTCATTTTGAGAAAGATAGAGTTTGTAGCGCATGTCAAGCCGGGAAGCAAATTGGAGCTCATCACCCGGGCAAGAATGTGATGACTACCACAAGACTATTGGAGCTTCTTCACATGGACCTCTTCGGACCCATTGCTTATCTAAGCATCGGAGGTAACAAATATGGTCTTGTTATTGTTGATGACTTTTCACGCTTCACGTGGGTGTTCTTTTTGCATGACAAGAGTGAGACTCAAGCTATCTTCAAGAAGTTTGCAAGAAGAACACAAAATGAGTTCGAGCTCAAGATCAAGAACATCCGAAGTGATAACGACAAAGAGTTCAAGAACACGTGCGTGGAGTTTCCTTGATGAAGAAGGCATCAAGCATGAGTTCTCGGCTTCATATTCACCTCAACAAAATGGAGTAGCCGAGAGGAAGAACAGGACTCTCATCGAGATGGCGAGGACCATGTTGGATGAATACAAGACATCGAACCGTTTTTGGGCCGAAGCGATCAATACCGCATGCCACGCTACCAACCGCCTCTATCTCCACCGTCTTCTTAAGAAGATTCCTTATGAGCTTCTTACCGGTAACAAGTCCGGTGTCTCTTACTTTCGTGTTTTCGGTAGTAAGTGCTACATTCTTAACAAGAAGGCGAGATCGTCAAAGTTTGCTCCTAAAGTGGATGAAGGGTTCTTGCTTGGGTATGGGTCAAATGAGTGCGCATACCGCGTTTTCAACAAAACCTCTGGTATTGTTGAGATCGCGCGTGATGTGACATTTGATGAAACTAATGGCTCTCAAGTAGAGCAAGTTGACTCACATGTGTTAAATGAAGAAAAGAACCCAAGCGAAGCTATCAAGAGGTTGGCTCTAGGAGATGTTCGTCCTAGGGTGCAACAGCAAGGGGTCTCTTCCTCAATACAAGTGGAGCCATCTACATCAACCCAAGCCAACGATCTCTCACCTTCACACAAGGATCATGGTGAAGAAGACGAGCACGTGTCATCTTCACCAATCAACCTTGCACGTCCAAGGATACACCAAAGCATTCAATGAGATCACCCCACCGACAACATTCTAGGTGATATCAACAAGGGAGTATCTACTAGATCTCGGGTTGCAAATTTTTTTGAACATTACTCTTTTGTGTCTTCCATTGAGCCACTAAGGGTTGAAGAAGCACTTGATGATCCTGATTGGGTGATGGCGATGCAAGAAGAGTTGAATAACTTCACACGGAATGAAGTGTGGACATTGGTGGAGAGACCAAGGCAAAATATGATAGGTACCAAGTGGATCTTCCGGAACAAGCAAGATGAGAACGGCGTGGTGGTAAGAAACAAGGCAAGGTTAGTGGCTCAAGGGTTCACCCAAATCGAAGGATTGGATTTAGGTGAAACCTTTGCGCCTGTAGCTAGGTTTGAGTCAATTCGCATTTTATTAGTCTTTGCCACTAACCTTGATTTCAAGCTCTACCAAATGAACGTGAAGAGCGCCTTCCTCAACGGTCCAATTAATGAGTTAGTGTACGTGGAGCAACCGCCGGGGTTCGAAGATCCAAAGTATCCTAACCATGTTTACCAACTTTACAAGGCGCTCTGTGGGCTTAAGCAAGCCCCAAGAGCTTGGTATGAATGCCTACGTGATTTTCTTGTGAAAAATGGTTTTGAGATTGGCAAAGCCAATTCTACTCTATTCACTAAGAGACATGGCAATGATATCTTTGTGTGCCAAATATATGTCGACGACATTATATTTGGCTCTACTAACAAGTCGTTTAGTGAAGAATTTAGTAGAATGATGACCAAACGCTTTGAGATGTCCATGATGGATGAATTGAAGTTCTTCCTTGGCCTTCAAATCAAGCAACTCAAGGAAGGAACGTTCATTTGCCAAACAAAGTACTTGAATGACATGGTCAAGAAATTTAGCATGGAGAATGCAAAGCCAATTCACACGCCCATGCCGTCAAATGGGCACCTAAATCTCAACGAACAAGGTAAAAACGTCGACCAAAAGGTATACCGTTCCATCATTGGCTCACTGTTTTATCTTTGTAAATCTAGGCCCGATATCATGCTTAGTGTATGCTTGTGTGCAAGATTTCAAGCTGCTTCGAAAGAGTGCCATCTTGTGGCCGTGAAGAGAATCCTTCGATATTTAGTGCACACACCAAACCTTGGTCTTTGGTATCCTAAGGGAGCGAGGTTCAACCTCATTGGTTATGCCGATGCGGATTATGTCGGGTGCAAAGTGGATAGGAAAAGCACATCGGGTACTTGCCAATTCTTGGGTAGGTCCCTTGTTTCTTGGTCTTCTAAGAAACAAAACTCCGTCGCCCTATCCATCGCCGAAGTAGAATATGTTTCGGCGGGGAGTTGTTGTGCTCAACTTCTTTGGATGAAACAAACCTTGAGAGACTATGGCTTAAATGTGAACAAAATTTCACTCCTATGTAACAATGAGAGTGCCATCAAGATAGCCAACAACCCCGTCCAACACTCCCGAACTAAACATATTGATATTCGCCACCACTTCTTGAGAAACCATTCCACAAGAGACAACATAGACATTCAACATGTGAGAACCAATAAACAATTGGCGGATATTTTTACCAAGCCTCTAGATGAAGCAAGGTTTTGTGAGTTGAGGAGTGAACTAAATATCTTGGATTCTCGGAATGTGGATTGATCTATTGCACGCTTTTTGGTTTGCTAGAATAGGGTTGTTTATCACTTTGTGACAAAATGGACATTCAATTCATGGATGGACACTAGTCTTTTTTTTTGTGGACAAATTAAATCTGTGTTTGGGGATCTCATTTTTCAATAAATTTTGATCCTTGCACAATCTAAGATAGATTCACACATTCCCTCTTTCGAGGGTGAATTATCTTGTCTCATGGTAGTTTACTCTCTTTTAGTCCTTGGATCAACCCATTTGACTTGTGACTATTGTTTTGTGTGCTTGCTTGTGTGCTAGTCGCAAGTTCAAATGGGAGCCAAAGTGTTCGACCATCCATCCTTTCTATTATTCCCTTCAAAAAGATTGTGAAAATGTTGTTCTTCAAAAATTCCCGGTGCAATTCCTTTTAACAAAAAAAAATAAATTCAAAATGGTTGTGAAAAGGTTTCCTCAAAATTCCTCAAAATTCCGGCCAATTCCTTCCAAATCCTGAGTTTTCTGTTTTTTTTTCGGAAATTCCGAAATTTTTTCGGAAGTTCCGAAAAGTTCCAGTCCAAACTTCCTTCTGTTTTTTTTCAGAACCGAGCACCTATATATCTCTTCCACCCGTGGTTCTATCTCTCTATTTCACTCTCCTTCCCACGGGTTCCCCTCCTCCTCCTCTCCACCGGCGACCACATCCTCTCCGGCAACTCCTTGGCGCTCTCCTCCTTGCGGGAGCACGGTTGGGGGCTCTTGTGGAGGCTACATTGTCGTTTTCCATCGCGTTCTTCACTCGTTCTTCGCGTTCTTGAGGTATCCTTCTTCAAATCAAATCCTTTGCCTCCTCGGTTCAAATCGGTTGATTCCCTTCGGTGGAGATGTTCCCCTAGTGCCATAGCTCTTGTACATTTACTTTCACAAGTTTTTGTTGGTGGATTTGTGCGGGATCTAGGATTTAGGGTTCGGTCAGCTTTTTTCGGACATGTCTGAAAATAATTTTCGAAAATTCCGAAAATTGCTGCCCGAGCCCTCCTCCCTCGGTATTCGCATGTTTTTGCCTCCAATCACTTGTAGTTCCCTTCCTTGTCTTCCATGCACTCATTGTCTATCTCCTTTTCTTTGCCTCTAGGATGCCTCGGCTCAAGATTGCCTCTCGTCGGTCCAAACGTCCACGGGATCGTTCTCCTACTCCATCCTCTCCGGAGGATTCGGACAGTGATTGGTCCGGAGCAGAGGACACGGGTCCTCAAGTGACGCGGGTGGCCAAGGGCGGCACTCTTCCTCCACGTCGGTCGACTCAGTCGCACGGCGCTGCGGGTTCCTCGAGGCAACCTCGCCAGTCTACTGGTGTGGGCTCGTCTCAGCAACCTCAGACGCCGCCGCACATTCCCGCCGTCCCCATTGGGCCTCTTCATATTCACACACCCGAGCGGGACCCTGCCGTGGTGCGCCAGGTGCGTGACTGGCGAAAGAAGTCCGAGGTGGTTACTCCTCACCGGGATGAGGATCCTCGTTCCAGTCGCCGATCGGCCTCTGATGCACGGTTCTGGACTCTGTTTCATCAAGATTTCTATGAGTCTGTCATCAAGCCCAAGTCTAACCCCTCTGTGCAAATGCAATGGATAAACTGGAAGGAGCTGCTAGCCCATGATGATCATGTCCTCAACACAGTTGTTGCCGTCTGTGAAGAGATGGGAGTCCGAGCCTTTATGACTCTTCAGCAGCCTTTGTGCAATGAAATCATTGCCCAATTCTATGCCACGGTGTACTTTGATCGTCATCGTGGTGTGCATTGGATGACTCAGGGCTCCTCGTACTCGATTACTTATGAGAGGTTGGCTGAGCTCTGGGGTTTTGAGTTGCACTGGATGCGCCACTTCACCAACCTGCATGATCATCCGATTCCCCTCAACACTGAGCTTCGTCCTCTGTACCTTCCTGATGGTGTATTGGGAAAGATTGAGGGTCTTAAGCCCTTTCACACCTATCTCAACCGGATGATGCGCCGGTCCCTTGTGCCCAAGGATGGTGATGCTAGCAGCATAAACCATCTCTCCCGGAATGTTTTGCTCAGGTTCAATCCTCCTTCCCAGCCATTCCATGTCTTCAACTTTGTATGGGAGGAAATTCGTTTGGCATCCATTCAATACAAGAAGGGTTTGGTCTATGCTCCTCATCTCATGCGGATGATCGAGTCCGTCACTCAGTTGCAGTTTGAGCATGAGATGCCTCACCCTCAGCTTCACTTGCGCCTGCTCAAGGCTGATCGCCCATCCCGGGCTCCCACTTCTGTTGCTGCTGGGGACATCCCCTTCTCCTCAACTCATCCTCAATCGTCTGCTTCCATGGCTCGTCGTGCGCCGTCTCCTTTGTTTCGCATTTTGCGGAGTCTGTTTGGTCTTTGCTCTGTAGAGGCTAAACAGAATCGCAAAGCGCGAAATGAAGTCAAGAAGACGGCCCAGTGTGTCAAAACTATGCAGGCACGACTGAACCAGCATCTTCAGTTGGATGTCCCTCCTTCCCCTCTGGGCTTTGAGGCGGAGCCTGACGAGCCTGAGGAGGAGATAGAGGATCCATTTGCAGGACTTCCTCCGGACTTCGACTTCTTTGGTTTTGGCCATGGTTATGGCCATCCACCTCCTCCTCCTCCCGAGGATCCTCCCCAGGCGCCTTTCGTGTGAGCCATCGTCGCCTCCTTCCCCCCCTTTTTGGTGTGTTGATGCTAAAGGAGGAGAATATCTATCTCTTTTTGTTCCAAGTTTGGTCGAACATTGATGGCATCTATTTATGTATGAGACTATGTGTGGTAGAATTTGAGTAGAACTTGAGTTATTGTAATCTCATTATTGTTCCCTAATGACTGCTTATGTGTGACTTTGTGATGAAATATCTTTTATGCCAATTGTCTAGGTATTGCAATGCTTTCATTTCTATTCATTTGTTATGTGATAGGGATTAAGTCTTAGTGAGATTCTTGTTGTAAGCTTAAATGTGAATGCAAGGTTTTAGCGGGAGCTCTCCACTTGCCTATAATGCACACTTCGTGTGAGCCCCCGGTTTTGTATACCGGGAACCCCATGTGTATTACAATACCATTCCCTGGATCAGTAGATGGTACACACATGGCACAGTTGTATATCTCAAGCTGACATCGTCTTAATTGGTATCAGAGCCTAATCTCCTTATTAGGCTTAACCGCTTGGAGAGATCATGTCGGGTCAAACAGGGGATGGCAAGGAGGGTGATAAGGGAGCTAAGATCCCTTATGACTACTCCTCTACATCTACATCTTATGTGAGCACCTATAGCGGTAAAGCTCCGTACTTCAATGGTACGGACTATGCCGCTTGGAAACATAAGATGAAGATGCACCTGAAGTCTATTAACCCATCTATTTGGAGAATAGTCGAAAATGGCTATGTTTTGCAGAACCCCGAGGATCCCACCAAGGAGGACGACGAGAACGAGCACAAGAACGCTCAAGCCGCTAATGCAATACTTAGCGCCTTGAGTGGAAGTGAGTTCAACCGTGTGGACGGCATTGAGAGTGCCAAAGTGATTTGGGACACGCTTCGGAATTTGCATGAAGGCACGGATAGTGTTCACGAGTCCAAGGTGGAGATTCTTAAGGGGCAATTTGAGCGGTTTGTGATGTTGGATGGTGAGAGCCCGAGCGACATGTATGATCGGTTGAGCAAGATTGTCAATGAGATTAAGGGGCTTGGCTCCAAGGACATGACCGATGAGGTTGTGGTCAAGAAGATGGTTCGAGCAATCACTCCAAGGAACTCTACCTTGGTGACCATCATTCGTGAGCGTCCGGACTACAAGACTCTCACACCTCATGATTTGCTCGGACGCATTCTTGCCCATGACATGCTTGAGCAAGAATCCAAGGAGGTCATCCAATACATCAACCAAAGCTCAACCACAAGCATCAAGAAGGAAGACTTGGCGTTGAAGGCGAAGGAAGAAGAAGAAGAGAATCGCCAGAGCAAGAGCAAGGCAGAGATTGATGATGAAGAGATGGCTCTCTTCGTCAAGAAATTTGGGAAGTTCATGAGGCGAAGTGGCTTCTTCAAGGGGAGTTCTTCCAAGCGCTCCATCGACAAGTCAAGTGGGAGGCACTCTACGAGGAAATGCTATGAGTGTCATGAGCCCGGACATTTCATGGCCGATTGTCCAAATCTCAAGGAAGAGAAGAAGAAGGGCGACAAGAGGGAGAAGCCCAAGCATAGCAAGCGCGAGCAACATGGCCAAGCTCACCTTGGGATGATATTCGGTTCCAATTCCGAGTCAAGCTCAAGTGATGATGAGGGAGTGGCCACCTTCGCCGTCAAGCCTACATCACCTCCTACACCTAGACTCTTCAACTACTCAAGTGATGACGATACTCCCATTTGCCTTATGGCAAAGGAGCCTAAGGTACCTTCTTTTCTCAAGTCCTTAAATGTTGATCTTGTTAGTGATGAGGAGGATGAGGTTGATGAGGTTATGGATGAGGACTTGTTCAAGTCCATAACTAAGAAATCAATACCACACTTGAGTGAGTTGCTTGGGAGAATCGAGGATGAATATGCTACCCTTGAGAAGCAGGAGGATTTGCTCATTCGTGAGAAGGAGCGAACTCATGAACTCAAGGTTGATCTTGCTAAGGAGAGAGATAAAAATGAGGCTTTGGTATGGCTCTACAAGCAAACCAAAGAATCTCACGCTAATCTTGAGGTGGCGAATGCTCAACTTCAAGAGAGAGTGGATGGCTTGGACAAAGCTTACCTCTCTCTTGAAGAGAAGTTCGAAACCTTAAAGAATAGTGTCTCTCTCCCTAGTAAGGTATCTTGCTCTAAGATTGCCCCAAGCAAAGAATCATGTGCTAGGTGTAAGGACATTGATATTGATGCTTGTATTACTAATTCTACATCTTTGAGTGCTTTGCAAAAGCAAAATGAGAAGCTTATGGGACTTCTTCACAATGGCCTTCTCAAGCGCCATATGGGTAGTAAGGCCCTAAAGGAGTACCTAGGCTATCAACGGGACAACTTCAATCACGAAGGTCTTGGGTATGTTCCTCCACCAAAAGGAAAGGTGGACAAGAGTGTGATGATCAAGAAGCCCAAAGTCTTAGCAACTTTGTTAAGGCTAAAAGTATTCTTCCTAATGATTGTGCTTCACATTGTTCTTTTGATGCATCTTATATTCTTAGGAAGAATGCAAATGGTCGTGTTGTTGCTAAGTATGTTGGTCCAAGGGGCAAGAATGTTTCTATCAAGAGAGTGCTTTGGGTGCCCAAGACACTTGTTACTAACATGAGAGGACCCAAGCAAGCGTGGGTACCTAAAACTATATCTCCGGTGAAAAAAGTTGGGTGATTGATAGTGGATGCACCAATCACATGACCGAAGAAGAATCAATGTTTTCATCTCTTGATCCAAACAGCACATCCCAAGAGAACATAGTCTTCGGGGACGATGGAAAGGGAAAGGTAATGGGATTAGGTAAGATCGCAATCTCCAATGATCTTTCCATTTCCAACGTCCTCTTGGTAAAGTCCCTAAACTATAATCTTTTGTCCGTCTCTCAATTATGTTCCTTAGGTTACAATTGTCTTTTACTGATATTGATATGACCGTATTTAGAAGGAATGATTCCTCGGTAGTCTTTATCTTGTCAAACTTTTGCTTCAAGTAAAGCCAAACATGAGACATGCTTAGTGGCTAAGTCCAACACGGGGTGGCTTTGGCATCGGAGGCTAGCCCATGTTAGTATGAGGAATCTTCACAAGCTTCTAAAAGGCGATCACATCCTTGGACTAACAAATGTTCATTTTGAGAAAGATAGAGTTTGTAGCGCATGTCAAGCCGGGAAGCAAATTGGAGCTCATCACCCGGTCAAGAATGTGATGACTACCACAAGACTATTGGAGCTTCTCCACATGGACCTCTTCGGACCCATTGCTTATCTAAGCATCGGAGGTAACAAATATGGTCTTGTTATTGTTGATGACTTTTCACGCTTCACGTGGGTGTTCTTTTTGCATGACAAGAGTGAGACTCAAGCTATCTTCAAGAAGTTTGCAAGAAGAGCACAAAATGAGTTCGAGCTCAAGATCAAGAACATCCGAAGTGATAACGACAAAGAGTTCAAGAACACGTGCGTGGAGAGTTTCCTTGATGAAGAAGGCATCAAGCATGAGTTCTCGGCTTCATATTCACCTCAACAAAATGGAGTAGCCGAGAGGAAGAACAGGACTCTCATCGAGATGGCGAGGACCATGTTGGATGAATACAAGACATCGGACCGTTTTTGGGCCGAAGCGATCAATACCGCATGCCACGCTACCAACCGCCTCTATCTCCACCGTCTTCTTAAGAAGATTCCTTATGAGCTTCTTACCGGTAACAAGCCCTGTGTCTCTTACTTTCGTGTTTTCGGTAGTAAGTGCTACATTCTTAACAAGAAGGCGAGATCGTCAAAGTTTGCTCCTAAAGTGGATGAAGGGTTCTTGCTTGGGTATGGGTCAAATGAGTGCGCATACCGCGTTTTCAACAAAACCTCTGGTATTGTTGAGATCGCGCGTGATGTGACATTTGATGAAACTAATGGCTCTCAAGTAGAGCAAGTTGACTCACATGTGTTAAATGAAGAAGAGAACCCAAGCGAAGCTATCAAGAGGTTGGCTCTAGGAGATGTTCGTCCTAGGGAGCAACAGCAAGGGGTCTCTTCCTCAATACAAGTGGAGCCATCTACATCAACCCAAGCCAACGATCTCTCACCTTCACACAAGGATCATGGTGAAGAAGACGAGCACGTGTCATCTTCACCAATCAACCTTGCACGTCCAAGGATACACCAAAGCATTCAATGAGATCACCCCACCGACAACATTCTAGGTGATATCAACAAGGGAGTATCTACTAGATCTCGGGTTGCAAATTTTTTTGAACATTACTCTTTTGTGTCTTCCATTGAGCCACTAAGGGTTGAAGAAGCACTCGATGATCCTGATTGGGTGATGGCGATGCAAGAAGAGTTGAATAACTTCACACGGAATGAAGTGTGGACATTGGTGGAGAGACCAAGGCAAAATATGATAGGTACCAAGTGGATCTTCCGGAACAAGCAAGATGAGAACGGCGTGGTGGTAAGAAACAAGGCAAGGTTAGTGGCTCAAGGGTTCACCCAAATCGAAGGATTGGATTTAGGTGAAACCTTTGCGCCTGTAGCTAGGCTTGAGTCAATTCGCATTTTATTAGCCTTTGCCACTAACCTTGATTTCAAGCTCTACCAAATGGACGTGAAGAGCGCCTTCCTCAACGGTCCAATTAATGAGTTAGTGTACGTGGAGCAACCGCCGGGGTTCGAAGATCCAAAGTATCCTAACCATGTTTATCAACTTCACAAGGCGCTCTGTGGGCTTAAGCAAGCCCCAAGAGCTTGGTATGAATGCCTACGTGATTTTCTTGTGAAAAATGGTTTTGAGATTGGCAAAGCCAATTCTACTCTATTTACTAAGAGACATGGCAATGATATCTTTGTGTGCCAAATATATGTCGACGACATTATATTTGGCTCTACTAACAAGTCTTTTAGTGAAGAATTTAGTAGAATGATGACCAAGCGCTTTGAGATGTCCATGATGGGTGAATTGAAGTTCTTCCTTGGCCTTCAAATCAAGCAACTCAAGGAAGGAACCTTCATTTGCCAAACAAAGTACTTGAATGACATGGTCAAGAAATTTGGCATGGAGAATGCAAAGCCAATTCACACGCCCATGCCGTCAAATGGGCACCTAGACCTCAACGAACAAGGTAAAAACGTCGACCAAAAGGTATACCGTTCCATCATTGGCTCACTGCTTTATCTTTGTGAATCTAGGCCCGATATCATGCTTAGTGTATGCTTGTGTGCAAGATTTCAAGCCGCTCCGAAAGAGTGCCATCTTGTGGCCGTGAAGAGAATCCTTCGATATTTAGTGCACACACCCAACCTTGGTCTTTGGTATCCTAAGGGAGCGAGGTTCAACCTCATTGGTTATGCCGATGCGGATTATGCCGGGTGCAAAGTGGATAGGAAAAGCACATCGGGTACTTGCCAATTCTTGGGTAGGTCCCTTGTTTCTTGGTCTTCTAAGAAACAAAACTCCGTCGCCCTATCCACCGCCGAAGCAGAATATGTTTCGGCGGGGAGTTGTTGTGCTCAACTTCTTTGGATGAAACAAACCTTGAGAGACTATGGCCTAAATGTGAGCAAAATTCCACTCCTATGTAACAATGAGAGTGCCATCAAGATAGCCAACAACCCCGTCCAACACTCCCGAACTAAACATATTGATATTCGCCACCACTTCTTGAGAGACCATTCCACAAGAGGCGACATAGACATTCAACATGTGAGAACCGACAAACAATTGGCGGATATTTTTACCAAGCCTCTAGATGAAGCAAGGTTTTGTGAGTTGAGGAGTGAACTAAATATCTTGGATTCTCGGAATGTGGATTGATCTATTGCACGCTTTTTGGTTTGCTAGAATAGGGTTGTTTATCACTTTGTGACAAAATGGACATTCAATTCATGGATGGACACTAGTCATTTTTTTGTGTGGACAAATTGAATCTATGTGTTTGGGGATCTCATTTTTCAATAAATTTTGATCCTTGCACAATCTAAGATAGATTCACACATTCCCTCTTTCGAGGGTGAATTATCTTGTCTCATGGTAATTTACTCTCCTTTTGATCCTTGGATCAACCCATTTGACTTGTGGCTATTGTTTTGTGTGCTTGCTTGTGTGCTAGTCACAAGTTCAAATGGGAGCCAAAGTGTTCGACCAACCATCCTTTCCAATATTCCCTTCAAAAAGATTGTGAAAATGTTGTTCTTCAAAATTCCCGGTGCAATTCCTTTTAACAAAAAAATAAATTCAAAATGGTTGCGAAAAGGTTTCCTCAAAATCCTCAAAATTCCGGCCAATTCCTTCCAAATCCTGAGTTTTCTGTTTTTTTTTCGGAAATTCCGAAATTTTTTCGGAAGTTCCGAAAATTCCAGTCCAAACTTCCTTCTGATTTTTTTCAGAACCGAGCACCTATATATCTCTTCCACCCGTGGTTCTATCTCTCTTTTCACTCTCTTCCCTGAAAGTGCATCTAGGCCCCTAATTGTTTTGATGATTAATGACAATGCGATTAGAGAGGACTAACAATTTTATTTAAGTGAATGTGAAGGATTGTTAGTCCGTGACGTTTTGCAGCGCAATGCATAACTCAAATGATACAAGAAAATCATGAGTTGCGGCAATGATCAAAGGTTCTATTGCTTATTTTCGTCTCTTTGCGTCATTATGAAAACCGCACTATTAAGAGGGATGATGCATTGACATATGAGGAGTGATGAAAGTGCTCAAAATCTTTCTAAGAAAATGTTTCTCCTCAGTTTCTGCGTTCTGGAAATTTTTGGAGTTGTCCGAAAACTATTTTCGGAACTTCCGAAAATATACAGAACCAAGTTGTGCGTTCTGGAAATTTTTGGAGTTGTCCGAAAACTATTTTCGGAACTTCCGAAAATAGACAGAACCAAGTTGTGCGTTCTGAAAATTTTCGGAGTTGTCCGAAAGCAATTTTCGGAACTTCCGAAAATGTCTACGAACCAAATTTGCTCCTGGAAATTTTCGGACTTGTCCGAAATGGATTTTCGGAATTTCCGAAAATGTCCAGAAGGTGGTCTTGGATCTGGAAATTTTCGGATATGCCCGAAATTAATTTTTGGATTTTTCGAAAAATATAATTATTGTGCATAACGGGCAGATCTGGAGCTGTGGCTATAAATAGTCCACTCTCTCCACTTGTGAGGGGGCTGGTGACATTGGATATTTTCGTGTCCTTGGCTTGTTCATCTCGCGATTCACTCTTGAGCCTTGCTTTCTTGTTTCCCCTTCTCACTCGTGCTCGATTCGGATTTGGTGTGTGTATGGGAGTTGTGGATTCAAGTTTGTGTGAGTGCTTGTTGGCTTTGTGAAGATTTGTGAGCACTTGCATCATCTCCGTGAGTTCTTTGCTTCATTTATTGCTCTTGGAGGTTGAGGACTTCTAGGCGACTAGGTGTCACTTCCGAGCCACCGATCTCCTTGTGGTTGGCCGGAAGAAGTTTGTGAAGGTCGGATCTCACCTCCGAAAGGGAAGAGATACCACTAGTGGAAGGAGGAGTGCTTTGTGCAACCTCTCGAGGAAAGGGTTAGTGAAGACCCGACTCTTTGTGAGCTCCTCAACGGAGAGTAGAATCCCCTCAAGGATTTGAACTCCGGGAACAACTCTTCTTGCTACAACTTTGGTGATATTACTTTTCTCACTCCTCTATCTTTGCTTGATTGTGCCGCTATAGGTCTAGTTGCTGTTTGTGCTAGCTTTTTCTTGTTGTAGGCAGCTAGATCTAGAGTTTACTTAAAAGTGCGCTTACTCTGCTATTTTCGGAACTTCCGAAAATCATTTTCGGAAATTCCGAAAATTCCTGCTTCCACATTTACTTAAGTTTTTGAATTAGCCTATTCACCCCCCCTCTAGGCCTAATTGACTCTTTCACTCTGGAAGAGTGCCAGGTCTTCCAGAAAGAATTGGCAAAACAGCTAGCCCTCGAAAAAGGAAAGCGAGTTCGTGTGGTCGTGAGGAGCACTGATGATCTCTCGTCCGACAACGAACTCGTGTTCCCAGATTTTGACCTGCATATCGCCCGTATCTTCGGCGGTTCTACGACGTACACCTCTAAAATGGAGTATAAGAAGGTAGAACACGAAGTTTGCTCCACATCATAAGGAGTCGCGACCGAGATGAAGTGGTCTAACCAGAAGATCGAGTTCTCTGAGGACGACCACCCAACAACAACGATCGTGCCAAGCTATACGATAGTAGTCGAGCCTATCATCCGGAACATCAATGTGGTACGTGTCTGCATCGACGGCGGCAGTTCCATCAACCTTCTCTTCGCCAGCACACTCGACGCAATGGGCATCCCTAGAAGCGAGCTCGTTGCTTCCGACCAGCCCTTCCTTGGGAACACTCCATAATCATCGTCCAAACCACTGAGAAAAATCACGCTAACTGTGACGTTCGGCCAAGCTAATAACTTCCGTACAAAGTAGATCACTTCTGACGTAGCCGAGTTCGACATGGCTTACAATGCTATCCTAGGAAGGACTGCTCTAGTGAAATTCATGGCGACGTCCCACTACGTGTACCAGATTCTAAAGATGTCAGGCCCAAAAGGGACAATCACAATTCCCGGGAACACGAAAGTGGCGGTATAGTGCGACAAGAGGAGCCTCGACATGGTCGAGCATACTCCTACGCCACCCGCCACCTCAGAACCCCCTCGGAAAATGAGCAAACCCAACAAGGCACCCAAGCCCGATGGCGCAATCAAGATCATCCCGTTGGCCAGTAGCAACCCCGACAAGACAGTCAAGATTAAGGCAACGCTCGACAACAAATAGGAACTCGAGCTCATCACCTTCCTCTGTGAAAATACAGACGTGTTTGCTTGGCAACCGTCCAACATGCCCGGAGTCCCTAGAGAGGTGATCGAGTACAAATTGATGGTGTGTCCCGATGCCAAGCCAGTCAAATAGAATTTGCGGTGGTTTGCACAAGACAGAAAATAAGCTGTTTGAGAAGAATTGGACAAACTTCTCAAAGTAGGCTTCATCAGAGAGGTCCTTCATCCAGAGTGACTCGCTAACCCAGTAATGGTGCGCAAAGCCAACAGCAAGTGAAGGATGTGTAGACTTCACCGATCTCAACAAGATGTGCCCCAAAAACCACTTCCCTCTTCCTCGCATTGACCAACTGGTAGATTCAACCGCTGGTTGTGAGTTAAGTTTCCTCGACGCTTACTCCGGCTACCACCAGATCAACATGGCCAAAAAGGACGAGCAAAAGACCGTGTTCATCACGCCCTTCCGTGTTTTCTGTTACACCAAAATGCTCTTTGGATTAATCAACGCAGGCAACACATACCAACGAGAAATCCAGGGGGCTTTCGATGACCAGATCGACAAGAACATGGAGGCATACGTCGACGTTGTCATGGTCAAGACAAAGACAAAGGATAAGCTGATCGATGACCTGAGGGAAACATTCAACAATCTCCAGCGACATCGGCTCAAACTGAACCCGGAGAAGTGCACGTTTGGAGCATCATCAAGGAAGTTGCTAGGATTTCTTGTCTCCGGATGAGGAACTAAAGCAAACCCTGAGAAGATCAAGGCCATCGAGAACATAAAGTCACCGATAAGACTCAAGGAAGTGCAGCTCTAAGCCGGTTCGTGGCCAAGATGGGAGAACGAGGACAACCTTTCTTTGCTCTACTAAAAAAGCAGGATAGATTCGAATGGACACAAGATGCCGAGAACATATTTATTGCACTCAAACGGTACTTGTCCAACCCTCCTGTACTCGTTGCCCCACAGCCAATGGAAGAACTATTTCTATATATTGCTACCACACCTTATTCTGTTAGCATTATGATTATCATTGAGAGGGACAAAGTACAACATCTCGTGTACTATGTCAATGAGGCCCTCCACAATGCCAAAACTCGATATCCTCAAATCTAGAAATTGCTCTATGCTGTAGTCATGACATCACAGAAGCCGCGTCATTATTTTCAGGCCCACAAAGTCACGATCGTCTCTTCTTTCCCTCTCGGCGAAGTGGTAAGGAATAAAGACGTCGTTGGACGCATTGCTAAATGGGTCGTCGAACTCAGCCAATTCGATGTTAACTTCGTCCCACGCACAACCATCAAGTCACATGTTCTCGTTGACTTCGTTGCCGATTAGACTATTCCTGAGAACACCCCAACCGGTCAGACAAATGATGAGACATGGATAATGGCCTTCGATGGGGCTTTCAACAGCCAGGGAGCAGGGGCAAGATTCATTCTGACATCTCCAGCTGGAGATCAGTTCAGATATGCAATACACCTCAACTTCAGAGCTACAAACAACACCACAGAGTACGAGGGACTACTCGTCAGGTTATGAGCAGCGGCAGCACTTGAAGTAAAGCAATTAATTATGAAAGGAGACTTAGAGTTAGTCGCCAACCAAGTGCACAAGGATTACAAATGCTCAAACCAAGAGTTGACCAAGTACCTCGCCGAAGTCAGGAAGCTGGAGCGAAAGTTTGACAGCTTGGAAATACGGCATGTCTATCACAAAGACAACACCGATGCCGACAACTTAGCACGGCGCGCGTCTAGAAGAGAACCTATTGAACCAGGGACCTTTCTGGACATCCTGACAAAACCTTCAGTCAAATCCACGGACGATGAAGGCACCTTAGCCACCACCGAGAACAGCTTGGGGGCTACTGCAGAGGTCACTCATATTGTCGCCGACATTGAGACCATGAAAGACTGGCGTACTCCGCTCATCAATTTCTTGGATGCCGACCAACTTCCGGACGAAGACACCGCAGCAGAAAAACTTTCTCGACAGACAAAAGCTTATTGTATGATCGGCAACGACCTATACAAAAAAAGCGCCGAACGGAGTTCTGCTCAAGTGTGTCTCTCCCGAGGACGGCAAAGATCTACTACTCGACATCCATGAAAGAATATGCGGTTCTCACGCCGGCGGGCGAACTCTGGTCGAAAAAGCCTTCCGACAAGGATTTTTTTAGCGAACAACCTTTCAAGACGCTTGTGACTTGGTAAAATGGTGTGAACTTTGCCAATTTCACAGCAAACACACCAAGAGGCCAGCCCAAGCGCTTCAAACTATCCCTCTCACCTGGCCGTTCTCATGCTGGGGGCTTGATATGCTCGGACCGTTTCCTCGAGTATAAGGCGGCTACAAGTTCTTGTTCGTGGCTATCGACAAATTCACTAAGTGGATTGAGGCAGAGCCGACAAGAGGAATCAAAGCCGAACACACCATCAAATTTATGAAAGGGATATTTTGTAGATACAGACTACCACATCGGATCCTAACAGACAATGGCTCCCAGTTCATTCGCGGTGCCTTTAGGACTACTGCATCGAATTCGGGGTAAAAATCTGCTTCACATCAGTCTCCCATCCTCAGAGTAACGGGTAGGTCGAACGGGCAAACGGTATTGTGCTCCAGGGGATCAAAACACGTGTGTACGATAGGCTCTTGACTTATGACACACGCTGGGTTGATGAACTCCCTTTTGTCTTGTGGGCCATCCGCACTACCCCGACAATTTCCACCAAAGAGACTCCTTTCTTTCTCATGTATGGTTTTGAGGCCATGCTTCCTTTGGAGCTACGACATCAGTCTACACGAGTCGAACAATATTCAGATAAGGATCAGGAGGAGCAGCAAGCAGACGATGCCAACCTGCTAGAGGAATATCGAGAACGTGTTGCCGTCCGGGCAGCAATGTACCAACAGGCCCTACGTCGCTATCACAAAAAACATGTTGCCCGTACACTCGCCATCAACGATTACGTCATCCGACAAGTTCAGAATCAAGCAGGGCGAAACAAGCTCTCACCTAAGTGGAAGGAACCATACACGGTGGTCGAATTCTTAAGGCCAGGCATGTTCAAGATCGCAGATGACGAAGGCCACAAGTTGGCAAACTCTTGGAACATTGACCAACTACGTAAATTTTATGTATAAAATTGATGTACCAAAGTCTGTAAGTTTTGCTTAATAATATGCAGTTTTCCAATTCTTTTATTTCGAAGTGTTTTGCCTAGTGATCCTCTTTTCTTATATCGTCTCGTCTCGAAGTTGATCCTGTTGTCCTTTTACGCTAGTTTGGCAAACTTCGAGGTCCCGTGGACCTCGGCTGGGGACGCCTAGCACTGTGAAAGTTTGTCAGACTATGCAAGGTCAAACGACCATGTTAGACCTGGTCATGTTAGAGTACCCACTTGAGCGTATTAACCAAGCCATGTAACCGGGAATTGGTTTTCCCGACTTCACGGCTGGGGGCTCGGACTTTGCAGCTTCAGCTTGGTTTGTTATAAGATTTAAGCTGTTTTCATGGAAAACGACCTTTCCACGAAAACAGCTGGGGCTAGGGAGAGTACCGTACTCTGTCGGCTGAGGGTAGCCCTTGTGAGAGTACTCGTATAGTATGTTCCTTTCAGATACTTATACAATAGATTTTAATTCTTACTTAAGTTCTGATATATACATAAAATATTAATATGTACATTAAGTGTTCCTTAGGTACATAAACTACTAGGACGGCCACTGCTAGTCCATTGTGTGAAGACGTTCTCGGCCAACGGAGCGAAGGATTGCGCGAGGCTGTCGATCTCGTCAAACTTCATGCGAGAACGCGAGAAGCCCTCCCAGAGAAAACCTAGGCTCATATGTGGACGCCCATCTCGGATGCAGGCGAGAATGTGACCACCAGCATACCGGCTTGCGCAACGACACTCCTGTTTTAGGCTCATCGATTCGCTTCGTGATCCCTGCAAGTTGATCACACGTACTTCGCATCCAGGACAGATGACCATTTATGGACTTCTCGAGAGGAGGACGGACAACCCGCAGCTCTTCGCAAAGGCATTGTAGCGCCAGACAACAACCCTTGAGATAGGTGTCGATCCAGACTTCCCTACCTCGAAGGGCCTCTACAGCTTGATCCTTACGGACAACGCTCGCCATCTTCTCGAGGTCCGCCTTCTTGGACCTTGCCTTCCAGTACTCGGCACGGCGCTCCCTCTCCTCCAAAGCGTTCTCGAGGCCTACACAGGACATTTGATCTCGGTTAGCCTCCTCGCATATAGGGGAGAAGGGGCTATAAGGGTCAAGTTCTTGTACCTTGATTCCGCTCGAGGAGGGAGTTAAGTTGGAATCCCGATATATCCAGCGCACTATTAGCATTCACGACGACCAAAGCTTGGTTGTCGTCACTCGGCGTCGAGGAAGCACGGGGAGAAGGGGGCACAACATTATAACTGCGAGGACATGCTCCTTGCAGGACGACCTCGTCTTCGATACATCTAAAGCATAGTCACATCAAAAAATCTAGGAACAGTAAAGAAAGGCATCGTTCTCAAATACGATAAGCCTAACAAATTGTTCTTAAAAAATTACAAAGGAGTGGTAATTACTGTTCGCTATATATATATATATATATCCCCCAAGTCGACGAGCTTCGACATCACGTCCTCGCGTGTCTCGTCAGCCCCGCCCTTCTCTAGCGCCTCCTCCAGGTTCACTTCGGGGTGCGTGAGCTTGAGGCACGCGAGAACGTGACATGCACCGATCCGGAGACCAGTACGCATCTCCTCGACGACTTGCTCGGCATGCCTTGTGGATATACCCTCTAGCTTGCCGATGAGAGAACCCAAAGATCCCAAGACAGTTGTCTCATCTGAGAACTTGGGGAGCTTCTCGTGCACAGCCAAGCTTTAGGCCACCATGTTGAGCCGCCCGTAATTCTCCTTGAGGTCTTGTCGGAGGGATGCCAAGTTCACTTGGGTCTCCTCCAGTCGTCTCTCTCATCCTTGCTGTTGTCTCTTATGACCAGCGACCAGGTCCTTGAATATCTTCAAGTCTCTAAGCACTTTAGCCAGTTGGGTCTCCAGTTTGATGGCGCGTTTGTTCGAGGTCGAGGTCGCCGTTCGGAGCTGCTCGACTTCGGCGAGGAAATCCCGCGCGCCCGACTGCAGTAAGCGGCTGGCCTCCACCAGCTTTTCAACCGCGGTAAGCGATGCGATGGTAGTGAAGGCGTTGGGCGGTGGGAGAGGAGGAACGGATGCGGCGATGACGACTGAGGGAGGTGCGGAGCTCATGCCTCCGTGACCGGTACTTTGAGCCGAAGTCATGGGGGAGGAGCTACAACAGGAAGAAACATGTGTCTTAGAAGACGTTGCGAGAACACCGAACACAGAAAGTGATAAAGATGCTCACTTACTTGGGATTGGGCCGCTTCAGAAGCATCTTATTCCCCAACGACGAAGATTTTGTGCCAAGAGTGGTCTGCAAGATATGTAAGTCATGACCAAGAATCCTCCTCAGGTTAGTTTATGGACTACAGGGAGCAAGACTTACCTCCAAGCCTCTTGTCGGCGCTCGTGTTCCTGCTCCGGATGGCTTGGGTAAAGCCACCCACTTTCTCTTGGAGGGTTTTGTTCCACAGCCGCTGGGAGCGTTCTCGGCAGTGGCCTGCTCCGAGATCGCCTTCTCTTTTAGAGAAGACGGTACCTGGTGGTCGGCGAGCGGATTAATAATGTCCGTTAGAGACAAGACCTGCAAAGTTTAGATTACTACTCCTTCGGATAACAGTAGTCAAAAGAAAAACGGCAATCTAAGTCATTTTCGTTGATGGTGGTGTCCCTGTCCGAGGATGGGAGGTCGCAAAGTGGGATGATGGAGTTGTCCGGGTCTGATGAAGCATCGATTACCAGGTGATCAACCCAGGTGACCACGGTTGTGCCATCGAGTTCTGCAAACAAAACAACAATGATATGTTATTATAATTGGTCGTGATTGGATTGAGGTCAGGAGTGTTACAAGATCGTATACCCCGAACTGATATCCGTGTTTCATCTTGTGCCCCCGTGAACTCGTACACGGGGTGAGCGCGAGCCTGGAGGGGCTGAAGTCAACGACGTATGAAGTCTTCAACGACTTCATACCCCGACAACCCTTGTTCTCAGAGCTCACGGATTTTATCTACGAAGCTTTTGAGGGAAGGAGTTAAGGAAGGTTTTGATGTCCATAAAGGGGAGCGCGCGAGCTTCTCATCCGGGACAGCAAAGCTTGTTGGGCAGTCTTCGACGTGTAGGTAAAACCACTTTGACCTCCACGCTCCTCGAGAAGAAGAGCAGATGAAGGGGATGTATTCCGCCTTCATCCCATCTCGGAGGCGGAAGCTGCAGCAGCCGGAGATTCTGCGAAATTCCATCCATCTGAGTTCATAAAAGTATCTAAACAGATCTAGGAAAGGCGATACCCCAAGGTATGCCTCGCAAAGGTACGTAAAGATACTCAGAAAGACAATAGAATTGGGGTTCAGATGGAGAAGATGGATGTCGTAGAAGTTCAAGAGAAGAAAAAAAATTCGGAAGGAGGAAGCAGGAACTCATGCTATGCGAAATCTCCAAGACAAACAATTTGGCCAAGCGCAGGGTTAGGGTTTGTACCTCCTATCGGAGCAAGGTTTTCTTCCCCGGGAGTGATCCTTCGATCTCCAGTGCCTTTGGCTCCTCTGCACCAACGTTGGATTTGCCCAAATCTATTGGATTGGTTGAGGTTGAAGATGAAGAATGAAGATTGACTTTTGGACTGTTGAAGGTTGAAAGGGCGCAGAGGAATAAGGGATTACTTGTGGGAAGGAGACAAAATGAATCTCAAGATGGGGATTTATAGGTCGAGGCCGACAGTTCGTATTTCAAGGAAGAAAGAGAAATGACCGCCGTGATTTTCTCGGTTTGTTTATGGTAGTTTTTTAGACTTCAATTCAAATTCATGGTGGACCGTTGTTTTTTGATGATGTTGTTGAAGGCTTCATGTCTTCTCGATAATTCGAGAATGGTTAGACAAGCACGACATCATTTATTCAAGGACTTCGGCTCAAGAACACTGTGAATTCATTTGATTTGAAGTCAGGGGCTACTGTCAGGGTTACGGATAAGGCATACCTCCTATTCTTAGAGTTGTGAAGTATACGGATATGATATATCCTTAGAATACAGGAAGGTTATCTTAAACATTATGAAATTCGGCTAATGAACAGGAAAATTGTATCCCGACTAGAAGGTGTTAGAGTCCTATTCGGAAAAAATACAATCTCTGTGATCTCGTAGGCCAAAAGTATTTTTTGAGTTCTACTTGAAGGCTAAGGCAATCTATGGTATAAATACAAAGCCCCCCATGGGGTACGGGATCATCGAATCATAGCGTAAGCCACCACCATAGCAGAGGCAATCCGGGGGACTTAAGGACAACTCGCCGCCTGAATCTCATCGAGTCGTTCTCGATAGAGATCTCATCGGTACTTTATATTTTTCGTTATTCTCTATTGTAATCTTTGTGGTTTTTCGTCATAATCCCATACAAACTTAAGTAAGGCCATTATCTTACAAGGGGCTTGAACTAATATAATTTTTGTCTTCTGTGTATTTGATGTTGTTTTGTGTAGATCCTTGTTTCAACGTACCCCAATACCCTCAGAATACGGTCTACGGATATAACCCGTCGACAAATATCACCCTCTAAAATTAAGTTAGATTGTTATTTACATGCTTGGTTTAAGAGTCAAAGGGTCAAATAATTTAGGATGTTTTTTTCTTTTGCGAAACATTTTAAAATAGGTTGAATATCTTGGATTGATGTAGGAGATGCTAGTAAACGACAAGTACAAAAGCGAATAAACAAGTACCAATATAACTAAATACGTCAGTAACTTAGACCCTATAAACCCGGTGCCATCGATTCGATCATCGATAATCCGATAGAGAAGCATTCTTAAACTGGGATGTTCAATGTATCAACATGTTGTACATCCCACATGCCAAAAATGTTGAGCAATATGCGTCTAGATTTCTACTGAAACAATATCAAACGATGGAATGATCACATCAAAGTACCATATACACAGAAGCGTAGAAGGCTTTAAATCAGGACATACAATTAGACCATACTTCACTAGTTGGGAGTGTCTCACGTTGCCAGGTGAGCCGTTCGTAGGTTGCAACCACTAACCAATTAACACCACCGGACCAGGAGAGCAAGAGCAACCTCGTTAATTGTCCACGTTTCCTAATTATCCAAAATAACCTATTATAAAATACAAATTAATTTATAAATAAAATTTTTTACATATATTCTTAACGACTAAAAAATCAATAAAAAAACTACATTGAAAATGTCTTAAAATTAGCCTTGGATTATTACATGAACCGATGGAGCCCGAGATCTGGTCAACCGTTCGTCAGTTGAAGGCGCACGCTTACAGTTAGCACCACCATATCCAACACCATTCTTGCCACAAACAATAACACTATGCTGATGCTGAGTTCCGTTTCTTGTGGTGTTATGAGTTAATCTCCTCGGCACGTAAAACGAAACGACTCATTAGCACATGATTAATTAAGTATTTGCTAAAAAATTTTCAAAAATGAATCAATATGATTTTTTAAAGCAACTTTCGTACAGAAACTTTTTAAAAAAAACACACCGTTTAGCAGTTTGAAAATCGTGCGCGCGAAAAACGAAGAGACGAGATAGGAACGGGAGGAAACGAACTCAGCCAAAGCTTCAAGCACCTGTCAGGTAGTACTACTACTAGTAATAGTTTAGAGAAAATTCTCTGGGTATCTATGAAACTTCACCAAATTTCTTCTACACCTCTGAATTTTGCTCTTTGCTATCAAGAAACATAATAAATTAATGGAGTACATTGTTGAAGTGTAAAAATTTGTTGGATGAAACTATTATATTTATAAGTTTGTTATGCACCATATTATTTGCGACATATTTACTTTTAGATATGATATTAAAAAGTTAATATTTATTTATTAGTTATTAAAAGTTGGTTTATACAGTATATTTGCTGTATAAGACAAATCTATTTATACGCTACATAAACAACTTTTAATAACTAATAAATAAGTAATTAATTTTTCATGTCATATCTAAAAGTAAATTTATTACAGATAATATAATGCATAACTAACTCATAAATATAATAGTCCCATTTAACCATTCTAATACTCCAACCATGTACTCTATTAATCTATACGTTTTTTTATAGCAAAAGACAAAATGGTATTTTTCATAAGAATTTAACGGTCAACTAGCGAAATAATATAGCAAAAGACAAAATGGTATTTTTCATAAGAATTTAACGGTCAACTAGCGAAATAGGCATGGAAGAGATCCAAACTTAAATTTAAATTTAAGGGTATGTAAGAGAGTGAGCAAAATTCAAAAACTTAGAAGGAATTAGGTGAAGTTCTATGGTACACAGGAATTTTCTCTTTAGTTTAGGCTAAGCGCCGTCCGCTGATGGCGCGCGCAGGCGCAGGCGCTGGCACAGCGGAAAAAAGGCAGGGCAGCAGCAAAAAGCATCGTCGCGTTGCCTGAACCACAAGCCATCAATCAGGTCACATCCAAGCATCCGACGCAGCTACAGAGGCTAACGAGACCCAACATGCAGCGACGCCACCACCACTAAACAATATAAACGGAATATTTCAATTTTCACCCGCGACATGTGCCGGTGCGTGCCCGGGTGGTGGCCGCACTCGCGAGTCAGGTCTCACCCTCTCACCAGTCACCACTGCGAAAACTCGTATACATGCAAGTATCCATCCAACCTGCAGGCTCAACTCAAGCAGTTCGGCCCTTGAGGCAGGCTTGCACAGAGAAAGGCAGCGAGAAAGCTCTGAATAGTTCGTTCATTTTACTACAGAAAAGGTGACGCTGCAACCGCCGTGACATGTCTCTTTTCCCGAGAGAACAGCCACTAACCCAACTACGCTACATACATCCTCCGTACCAAAACAAGTTTACTTTTATATATAAATCTAAACATTCCTATATCTAAATTCCTCAATCCCTGTTACTACTACATACACTCTACGTCCGAAAATAAATTCAATTTTATACATGAGTCACATGTATAAAAGTGATTATTGTTTTAAGACTCTGGATTGTGTATGCAGAGCATGAAAATACACATGATGACATGAATACTTAGATATAGACATACCCCTAGTTCCAAAATAAACAAACATAATACGTGATGACATTCTAGTAGACTAATACTACAAATCTAGATAATCTGTTCAAATTCGTGATATTAAAATGTATCGTATCTATATTCCATTTATCTCAAAATATAAAAGATTTTAGATGGATGAGATACATCTCAGTATTACGAATTTTGAAAAAAAAACCTATTCTTCAGATTCGTAGTGCTATGATATATCTCATCTACTCAAAATTTTTTATATTTTAAGATAAAAAAATACTTTATTTTGAGACATAGGAAGTAATGCCTCGTCTGATTCCAACTGTTATTATTATAAGCCGAAGCCGTAGGTGCCTTGGGTGATGGGTCAACACCAGAGAATCAAGCATAAAGAAACCGAGCATGTGGATGATCGAGAATCACAGCAGCCACATATCCCAGAAGTCCATAACATCAGGATATAACGACCAAAGTTTTCTCTCGGACCCACCATCCTGTGCGTGCTGATAATATTTGGAGCTCAGCTGATAGCCCATTCAGGTTGACTAATAAATGTGTAAACTACTACCAAACTATATACCAGCAATGTCTATCAAAATCTGGCGTGGAAACGATGCGAGGAATAGCAATTGCTCTAGAAAATGCATAACCTTGCTAGCTCTGATTCAGACATCATGCAGAGTACCTTGATGATTCCTGCTTTTAATCTAGCTTATCAGTAAAATAAGAATTTCGCTGAACTTTTACCACCTATAATGAACAACAGAGGGGTATTCTTGTTGGATGACAGCTGCTTTCACATCCCACAACTTAACCGCCTAATCTGCACATCATAAAAGTATCAAACCAAATATATGAATAAATCTTCATAATCCAAAATCAATCTACAGAACAGAGGAGGATATCTTACCTAATTTAAAATTTCAATGTACAACATCACATTATATCAGGGCGTCTGACTCCAGCAACTTTGTCCCATTCCTCTGGGGAGAGCATGTCAGCCATGTACTTCTCTTGACCACGCCAAAGGATCTGTAACTCACACAAGTTAACGAATTTAACATCTCGCAGAGTGAAATGTTCAAATACACAGCCAATACAATTTAGCAAGCTACCATTGGAGTACAATAAAAAAGATCATAAGTTTCATGACTGTACTGTGCAACAAACAGATTTATATGGCCGACTCAACAATAGAAAACTAGTACGGCTTGAACTTCAGATATGCCAAAAACAGCAAAACAATAAAGGTTGGAATGCCATGAACAGAGAAAAAAGAATACCTTGTCAATGACACCAAACTCCTTTGCCTTCAAGGAATCCATATAAAATGGCCCTCTCATCACCTTGTCTATTTTCTCTGGTGGCTGATAAAAGATAAAGTTATGTTCTAATTGACAACAACGCACCAAGTAGTTCAAGAAATATACTCCCTCCGTTTCATATTATAAGTCATTTTGACTTTTTTCTAAGTTAAAACTTTTTTAAATTTGACTAAGTTTATAAAAAAAATAGCAATATTTTTAACACAAAACAAACGTACCATCAAAATATATTCAATTTTATATTTAGTGAGACTAATTTGGTGACGCAGATATTGCTATATTTTTCTATAAACTTAGTCAAATTTAAAGAAGTTTGACTTAGGAAAAAGTCAAAACGACTTATAATATGAAACGGAGGGAGTATTAAAATATACACATACATTCCCCGTGTGCCTTGCTAAAAGTCTCACTAAGGTGTTCCTGTTGTGCACGACCTATAAGAAGCAAAAGAAGGCAACTGTGACTGATTATGCAACATAAAACTGGGAAGATGAACAAAGGAGAACTAAGATCTCCTGCATGCCCTGATAAAAGTCTCACCATAACAGAAGGTACTAAGAACTAAAATCACAGATCATACCTCTTTTGCACGAATAACAACATCAGATGCTTGCATCATTCCATATGAAGGGATACGAGGTTGCTGAATCATAGCTGGCATGATAGAATCTTTTCATCATAAAAAGGAATCAATCAAGGAAAGAAAGTACTCCTGGCATATTAATACCTTTGGCATGAGGAAACATATAGCGTTTTCCTTTCTTTCCTGCTGCAAGGACAAGACAAGCATGACCTGCCGCAGCTCCTATACAAAGTGTATGGATCTGCAAATAAAAAGGTAACTTCATTATCAGAAAATGAAAACCACACGAACAACCTCATGTTCAACAACACACCCTAATCTTCTGACAAGACAAACAACAGGGTTTTGTCAGTTCAAAGCATCAGTGCTCCAACACATGGCATGTTTGACGTTACAGTCATTTTCTTGTTGAATAAATGCACAAAGAAACTACGCCGAGACTATTATCTTTGAAAGATTCATCCAGCAAACAAGCAAATAGCATCCATGAATAGTTTCCAACAAAAATAGGAATAAGGGCACCTCTGTTCAGGGTGCTATATGTTAGAAAACAAACTCTTAATCTTTAGTAGAAAACTGTATTTTCTGCCATATAGTTAGTGCACAACTATCCGTACCAAAAAAAACTCGGTACTGAAATGCTGAAGGACACATTTCTGTAATATATGTACCTCAGTTTTCATCCGCATCATGGCATCGTAGATAGCAAAACCTTCACTCTCCATCCCAACCTGACAATTTTCAAAATAAAACGATGATTAGAGGGTGGGTGAGGGGCTTAATATCTCAAACATTGGTAGTTTGACAGGCTAAGTAAACAATTTAACCTTGTCAAAGCCTTTAAACCACCCTAACCCAAGAGGTTAAGATTATGTGAACCCAAAAAAAAAGGTGGCATAAGCTAACCACCACAATTAGTCCTCAAGAGTTATCTGTTGTACTGTTAAGTGCTACTGCTACCCCACCTTTAAACCACCCTAACCCAAGACCAAGAGGTTAAGATTATGTTAACCCATAAAAAAGGTGGAATAAGCTAACTGATTACTGATCACAATTAGTCCTCAAGAATTCTATATGTTGTACTGCTAAGTGCTACTGCTACCCCATCTAATCTAGCCAAAACAGTAATTCAGGTTAACTATGTTAGTGGACAAACGTGATATTTGGATTTAAGCTTAGCTAACCTGATTATCTTATCCCCCTAAATCAAAGTCAGTCTAAGAACAATTTGGCAACTACGATGATAATTGATGACAAAAAGGCTACTTAACACTATCAAAATGCTAGGGAATAGTTGACTGTGAGCCATCAACTGAACAAGATAAGCATGCTTACTGGTTCACCATCATCACGAGCTGTTCCTGTAGAGTTGATGTATATGTAAACAGGTTCTTTACTATTCATCCACTCAAGGTACATCAACTGGGCAACGACAAGCTCCGTAACTGCTGGCACCAACTACCACAGCAAGAAAAAGCAATCTCATGAGGCTATAACAGCTGCATGAATACCGATTTAATAGATATTTACAAAAAAAAAGAGAGAAAAGACATTGGTAGTCTAAGCCACCTTAGATAATTCAGAGTATATAAGAAAGAATTTGTTATGACAGACGTATACCGGGAATAGAAATCATCCAACTTACTATTCAAGAATTGAGGTCAACAACAATTATATTTTGTTGCTAAATATTAAACAATATTTAACACCACTGAAAAATGCAAAATGTCACTAGCCAGTCCCTAGTAGTTTCAACTTTTGATAGCTCAGGATCTAACATTCTCATGAAATTGCTTATCCACGTTAGTTGAGCTCACCAACATTCTTGTCATCATGTTTGACATCCACATGTGTAAATAGTAAGACATGAAGAAAAAATTTCACACAGAAAACATGGTGCAATTCATACCGGCATGCCAATGTAAACAATTCGGCCATGAAGAAGCAATGATGGCAAGTCAGGGGGAGGCCTTCTAGGCCTGTGCTGACTGTAAGAACTGCTAGATCGTTCCACCTGTCACAGATTATATGTAATTAATTATTAAGTGAAGCAATGTTCAGTATTAAAAACAAAGGTGCTCTTTGCATATAAAGAAGATCAAGCTCGGTATAGCACACTTCTAATCAGCAGTAATTAAAAGCACAAACGGAAGAATCAGTTCACTGATTGAAATCAACACGGTAGATATCACCATGTATAAGCCAGTGGGTAGGCTTCAAGTAAATGAAGAGTGCTAGAGAGTGTATTATACATATATACTACTATCTGAGAAATGAGAACCTATGCTAAATGATGCTGAGTTGCTATGCACTACTTTGATTTGTGCTGGACTATAGATGATTACAGTCATTCTCAACTTCTCATGTTTCGGCTAACTCACTGAACGCTATATTACTATGACTATGCAACCATGGCATCAGCATCTCATGTTTCGGCTAACTCTTTGCTGAAAAATCACGGGAAACCCCCCCCCCCCCCAATTACCTGCGCGGGCGAGGCCATGAGCTTGGCGTTCTGGAAGATCTCGACGAACGGCAGGTGGTCCTCGCCGCGGCGCCCGCCACCTGCCGCCGCCTGGAGCTCCTCCGGCGAGGCAGCGGCGAGGGTGGACAGGAACGGGTCGGCCCTCGGGTTGAAGAGCGGGTTCGGACCCGCCGACGCCGCCCGCGCCACCAGCGCGGAGGACGCCGCCGCGCCACCCCGCGCCGGGGGGCGGAGCAGGGTTGGAGGCAGGGAAAGGAACGAGGAGGAGGCCCCGGCGGAAGGTGCAGGGGAGGGCGAGGGCAGGCGGAGGGAGAGGGAGGCGGAAGCCATGGCGGCGGCGGCGGCGGCGGCGGAGCTCGGCCGCGGCAGCCGTGCGAGCTCGGGGAGTGGGAGGAGGTGAAGAGTGGATAATTTGGTCGGGACTTGGGAGATGAGCGATTGAGTGGTGCAGTTTGTTCGTCGTGGGCTTTGGAGAGGAACGGGGTTTGAGTGTGGGCCCACTATGTAATGGGCCGTAAGAAACGGAGATGGGTCATTTTGGGCTTTATTGGGATACTGACACGTGGATCCCAGTTGTCAATGGGGGTGAGGACAGCTTGCAGTAAGCGACGGAGCCTCTTCCGCTCTGGGGGCATAAGCAATGTATATTGCTCAATTAGTCATTATAGATGGGACCATGAGAAGCGGCCATTAGCTATTTTATTTTTCGGTTAAGTTTAGAAGTGAGCTATTAAGGTGAGCCCCATCAAATAATAAAGGAGTATATTAAATATCTCATATAGAGAAAGAGAGAATAGTGAGAGAAGGGAGAGATTATATTATTGTTTTATTCCTTATGGCTATCCATGTGTATATGAGTAGTTCAAGCTATGAACCATTATAAGGTTGTATTCGTTTGTTAGGTTTGGGAAAATATTCTCTCTGCACGGAAAACGGAGCGACTCATTAGCACATGATTAATTAAGTATTTACTAATTTTTTAAAAAAAATGAATTAATATGATTTTTTAAAACAACTTTCGTATAGAAACTTTTTGCAAAAAACACACCGTTTAGCAGTTTGAAAAACGTGCGCGTGGAAAAAGAAAGATATGAGTTGGAAAAGTTGGGTAAAGAATTCACCCGACAACACTCACAATGTATAAGTAGGCTATATGGGGCTTATGACCTTCTCCTATTGCCACATTGTGGATATCCGCTATACTGGGCTCATGAGTTATGGCATTTTCTTATTACCACGTTGTGAATATTCTCATTGGTTGGGGTCTTTTTTTTTTTTACTAGTTATAGGACACATGCATTACAAACGTTTTTTATTCAATTTAATGGGAGAATTTAGGCCTAATAGATTATTCGGTTTTCTCTACGATGGTATTTTTAGAAATCAGTTTTTTAGGGTAGATGGTTTTTACAAGAGGAAAGAGGTTTTTACATGGAGCCGGAGTAGTAGAGAAAAAACAGTACAAATACAAGCGCTCATAACGGGTACACACTTATTCTTATAAATGCTCATACGCTCACCTCCCCTTAAGCACATTTGGAAGAATGTATTCACATATCTTGATTTTTTGAGCTTGACGAAGTCATCACAGATGTCTCGCTGTCGACTAATACGTCATCTATAAAAAAAATAATTAGCCATAAATATAAGCATTCGTGCTAAATCTAGACTTAAACTTGAATGGATGAATTCCACCGCAAGTTGCGTCTAAAAAAAACTTTTTGTGTTCGCAAAATATTTTTGCGTTCGCAAATTCCACTATAAGAAACCCAGCAAGTTGATTGGCAGGAATCAGGATGTGGCAGGCAGCCGCCATTGGAGGGGAGAGGAGCTTCGTGGTTTGGTTTGGTTGGGACGTTGGGTCAATCCTAATACAGTTTGTACTTTGCGAGGAGATTGGATTGTCGGCTCGATTGCTCCTCCCAGTCCTCCTCTGTTTTTTTTCTTTTTTTTTCTGCGAGTTCCAGTTCAACGATGTTTTCATCATCACAGAATCGAGCTATGGAAGCACCAGGAAAATGCTTCTCCCCGACCAATGGAAGCATTACTTCGGTAGCTAGATTACCCTCGTCAACATGACAACGCAAAATGAGTATTGCAAATGCAATGTGCAACCACATGACATGGAAATTGCTAGTAACAGCACAGTAATTAAACGCGCTGTAAATTAAATCAAGTAGTAGTAGTATAAAAACCCTCTCAAGCGCATGGACATCGAGGCAGGTGACCAGATTAGAACACAAGAGATCAGGTAGGTGGCTACAAGAGATCGGCGACAAAAAGGGCAGAGAAGAAGGAGCGGAGGAGTGGCACACGACACGAGCTGCGCGTGCAGTGCTCCGGCGAGCGGCGAGGCTAGTCGCGGCACTGGGTGATGGCGGAACAGCCGCGGGTGTAGGGGTTGGCGTCGGCGCCCGGCCGGCAGTTGTAGTAGGACGCACCGGGGATGGAGCACGGCACCGAGTTCCTCATCAGCGCCGCGTAACTGATGTACTGCGGCGTCGTCGTCATCGCCCCGGCCCCGCCGCCGTAGTCGCCGCCGGCGCCGGCGACGTCGCCTTCGTCCATCAGCTGGAAGAGCCGCCGCCGCCTCAGCCCGACGCCGACCACCCCGTCGTCATACTCGACGGCCAGGCATTCCTCCACCGTGCCCTCCAGGCACGCGTCCCGTCCCGCCGCCGCGGCCGTAGCGCGCCGGTGGACGACGAGCTCGGCGGTCGCCGCCGTGGCAGGGACGACGACGAGCGCCGCCGCCGCAGCCGCGGCGGTGGCCACGAGGAGGACGAACGGCAGCGCGCGCCGTGCCATGGCGGACGTTGGCAACGGAGGCTGGGGCTCTCCTCTGTGCCTTGAGATGCGTGCGGTGGTCGCCGGCAGGTGGACGGTGGAATGGCCGTAACAAGCTGACCAGAGAGGCCTTATTATATACGGCCGGTGGTGTATATATATATACAGCGGGGAGAGATTCTGGAGACTAGCCTTCGACTTCTGTGCTAATGGCGTGATTATGACACCAAACGTTGACCTTGTTTAAATTTGTTAATTCAAACTGTTTGAATTTGGCTGGAATGATTTACTGGTAATATTAATCACACTGTCACGAAAATGGTTTACATCTTTTTAGACACGGCCAATAAGTTTTAGAAGCACACTGTCAGTGTTTATCCATCCTTGAACAAGCATATTTTAAATTGCTAACTACTACTAGTATGTATTCCAATAAGCCAATCCTTTTTTCTCTACCAATATTCCTTTTTGAGTTCTTGCTAACCAATCTAAGGAAAGTCCGATGTATCAGATCACTCAATGCATTAAAGGGAAGGTAATGGGATTGAGACAACAAGGCTCCATCATAGCAAAGCGAGCATGGCAGGATGCAGGATGCTCGGAAGAAGCAAAACTTCCAATTAGTAAAAGGAAGCAGTTTCCATGCCAGATCTAAAATTACAATTTTTTTTACCATGTTCTATGGTCAGGTAAAGTAAAAGCATCATGTTTTTTAACCACATTGCTACATGCACAGTAGTAAACAAACCAAAAGGTCATACATAAAAGATCATCACAGGCCATACATTGTATGAGTCGTTCACACTTCACAGAGATTGAGAAAATATTGGAATATGGGAACATATCACTGCAGATTTCATGATTCCTCCTAAAATTTGCGGCAATGCAATGATGGACCCTGCACACATGTGCCGGCATGCACAAAGGTTTATGAACAGATCACATGAACAAGCTGAACCCGGTTGCAACCTCCAAAACATTGGGAGTGTAGAAAAGTTATTTAAAAACAGACGACTATGCAGCTAAATAGTTTCAAACACACTTGTTTTCCTTACAAACAAAATAAGGATAAACAGGCCACTTGTGCAACATAGAACAACTCATACTCAATACTCTAACACTATGTCATAAAAATATTATCTGCACTATGCGAAAATGCAATAGCCACATCGGATACAAAAAGTCACGGGTTAAAAATATTAGCATATGCTGTTAGTTTCAGGCCTGAAAGAACTAAGAGCAAAGAGAAAGGTACTCCGCTAGTTTTTAGTCCATTCTCTATGCATCTGGCTGATATGTACTTAAAATATAAGAATCAGCATCGATCCCTAGTCCATGTTGTGCGGTGTTGTTTGGACGAAAAGCTCCTCATCTTCATCATCATCATCTTCTTCATCAGCACCGACCCAATTGCTCGGGTGATGCTGTGAGCGAGGATTATCACCGACAACATCTACAACAAAATAAAGCAAAGCTATCTAAATATGTTGTACTACAAATGAATCAGTAACAGACGACTTAAAAATACGATGTGTTTTATGTTGTGATAATTAACCAGGAGGCTCTTCCAAGTGATCCATTTGCATAGGCTGCATTCTGTAGTACAAACTAGTTAAGGAATACATTTGGAAGTAGGAAAGCAGAAATAACTCGAAAGTCAGACCTCATAGATCCTCTTTCATTATTAACAACAAATGGGAAACTCTACATGAACATCAATTATCTTGACATAATTCATCAGTTCCATGCAGTAACAAATGCTCAGTACTAGGACCTAATTGCCATACAAGTAACTATTCCCTATAGGATTGCGATGCTCTGTTCTGTCTATTGATGTAATGCTTTCCTTAGTAACTATTCCTATAGGATTGTATGCAAGATTTTTTATGGGCCTGGCATTGTGTCTAAGAAAACCACAATCTATCTCCCTCAGACACTGTATGTATCTATATTCATGCAAATTAGTCAGATCAGATACAATATGACTGTAAGTGGACTCCCAACACTTAAACCTTAACATTATCACTGAAAGTGTCTTATGACTTTAACTAGATGAAATGCAGTAAATACATATTTACCATGAGGAATATAGGCATGCGGGCACATGTTCAATTCTGTCTATTGATATAATGTTGGCAGGAAGCATTTCATGTTGAGGGATGTTGATCTCACAATCCCAATTAAATAAAAACATTTGTGTGCAGCCTTAATTTCTTTGGATTGAGAGAAAGAGATAAGGATGTAAAAGCATAATGATATCATAATCCTGATTAAAGAAATTTATTTTTAAGTCTAGACTTAATTTACTTGGACAGGGAGAACAGAGTTAAAGACTGCTGTTAATATGTCTGATGTCTTGATGAACACATCGGAAGGTAACAGTTGTAAGAAATATACAAGGCAGAAAGCTGCAACTGCAGAATATGATGCGGTAGCAAATAATACCAGAGGATAAATTAGAAAGAATGAATTGAAGTGATTTATAGGATACGTATCATTTGCATTATCTGCGACTGGTGGCTTGTAGCAAGCATTTAGACTGTGCAGCATTGATGTGTCATTCAGCACATTAGCATTGGCGTTTCTCTCCTTCTGAGTGTATTTTTCTCTGTTAACTTCAAAATTTCTGGGAGCACTACCTGTTTAACAAAAGCTTTCTTATGTTTAACTAGCATGATGATATATCAACAAGATAATTCTATAATTAGGGAGAAAAGTTGTCCAGTCACCAGTTAGTGTGATCACACACGGTCATATGGCATTCCATGCAATACAGTCCAATTATGGCCCTCAGAAAGCAGCCAATATGGACTGTACTGTACAAGCCCTTTTGGCCCTGTGTTGCGTAAAACACAGAAAGCCCTGCCTGGTGTGTGACCATACCAATAATTGACAGGATCCATTTATCAGAAATACACACCTGATAGCTCTGACCATATTTTAGTATGGTTTGAGACATTTTCAGGGACTGGTGGTGGTGTAGCAGTAACCCTTGGTTCTTCTGCTCGCTGTGCAGAAGTAGTTGGTTGTTGGGCAACACTGCTGTCAGTAAGTTGCGATACAAGCATAGTGGCAAGAACTAGTGTTGCATCAAAATCAGAACTTGATCCATCGTCAAGCCCAAATTTGGGAACCAAAAGGACAGGCCTGAAATTCAGACGAGAACTTGTAAGGCAATCTTCCAAAGGGATAATAAAACTAAACCAGTATGGCTACTTACTCTCCAGCATTCTGAAAGAATAGGAGGATATCAACTTCACATGCTTCACAAAATGTTAAGAAAGCCTAGTTTGGAAGAGAGAGGAAAGTAAATAAGAAATAGGTAGTCTCATGCCATAAGATTACTTGAGCACGGAACTAAGTTGTTGCCTTAATTAGTACAGTAAAGTTTAAAAACAATGAATATTCTATACCAATTTCTCAGAATACATTTAACCATAAAGCCACATCCTTCTAGTCCAGCAATGAGATGGAAGAATTAACAAAACTGCATCCAGCAAAGCAACCTACATGTATTCAGTGGAAAAGCAAGAGTATTGACTTGCAATCTGTAAGATCTACATGCTGTGTCAACTATACTGTACATGCGGATGCACGAATACAGATATTGTTCATTATCCTTTCTATCATGATCTTAAATAAACATTCTTATATTCAATCAACTGAATGCTAAATACCAATATTTTCCCATTTCAAGGAACTATTCTGTAATTATGTGAAGTTTTTGCCCTACATCTATTGAATGTAAGTTTCCGAAGAACAAAATACTGATAGGTCTGATCATAGATCACCTTGAGTTCTTTCACCCCAAATGTGACATCCACTGGATCGCCAGAATGTACATACTCCATGAACTCCTCTGCTGGGTCAATCCACAGCTGCGTGTGCAGCCTCGTATCGCAGTCATCTGCATGACCACAAAGTGCAAAGAAAATTCAGAATCCACAACCCAATCACCTCACAGTACAAAAAGATTACAGTTCACAACACCATGAAATATGCCACCTTTCGTCGGGTCGATGTAGCTTCTGAGCTCGACAGCCTTCCCCTCAACCTCACCATCCGCACCGACGTTAGAGAGCCCAGCAGCAGGATCGGTGGCAATAACCGTGAGCTCCTGCAGCGAGGACTGGAAATTGGAGAGCAGGCGCGCCAGGTCCCGCGGCCGGATGGCGAGGCGGCTGGAGAAGTTGCTGCGGTCGAGCGCCAGCGTCTGCACCTCGCTCTCCGAGCTGCACGCGATCCAGTACGTCTTCTTCACACCTGAACAAGCTCGAAATTTTGATGAGAAATTCAGGAGGCAGGAGGGAGCACTCGCCAAAAAACAGCAAAAAAAAATGGCGGCAAAACTAAGAAAAGCGCGCCAACAGCAAGAAAATTGTTGCGCGCAAAAATCCCCAAAACTGCAAAACCCTAGACGACGGAGGGGATCGGCGAGTACCGTTGAGGCAGTGGAGGGTGAGCTGGAGCTTGGGCGCGTCGGGGTGGGGGAGGGAGGCGGCGATGCGGTCGAGCGCGGCGGTCGGCGTGCGGAGCACGGAGAGGACGGACTTGAGGAGGACGCTGCACTGGAGCGGCGTCGACGACGTCGCTGAGGCGGCAGCGGCGGCGGAGAGGCGGAATTCGTCGAAGAAATCCCGCGCCAGCGAGATGGACGCGTACGCCGACCGCGAGCTGTTGAGCGTGTGCAGCTCAAGCTGAAGAACAAACCCCCCCAAAAAATGTCAGAACAGCTCGCCGCCGGCGAATGGAGGAGGGAACCGCGGCGGAGGGGCAGGCGACCTTGGCGGGGTGGGCCTGGAGGACGAGGTCGGAGCCGACGCGCGCGAGGCAGGTGACGCACCGCGTGAACGTCCGCAGCGCGCCGCCGCTCATAGACAGCTCCATCGCAGCCCGCCGCCCGCCGCCCACCGCCGGCCGCCGCAACAGCTTCCCCGCGCCGCCGCGTTTCGTCTCAGCTCGGCTCGGGGGAGGGAAACGCCGCGGCGGGGAAGCGTGGGCTTTTTGGCCGAGTCGTTTTGGGCCTCGTGGGCTCCGGCCCAAGGACGTGGCCCAAGAACGGTGGGCCCCGGGTCGCCAAAGCTAGGGTTTTATCTCCCGAGCCACATATATCTCGCCCTCGCCCCTCGTGGTCTTCTTCCCCTTCAAACGCCGCCGCCGCTGCTCTCTTCGGTCTCGCCTCCCTTCTCTCCGGGAGATTCAGGTGCGCCCCCCCCCCCCCCCCCCTCCTCTTCCCCTCANCCCCCCCCCCTCTCATCCTCTTCACCTCAAGTCTGCACTGATCTGCTTCCTGTTCTCCCATTCGCATGTGCGCTTACTTAGCAAGAGGATTTTCTAGGATCTCCTGATTGCGATTCGCGAGGAATCGGTGTGTGTTAGCATATCATGTCGAGTAGCATTTTTTTTGTTGGTCAAGTTCCATGTCTAGCGGATGAAGTTCAGTACATGTGTTGCAACTGTTCGATTAAATTCGTGTCTGGTTAGTTTGTCGAATTGAAAAAAAAGGAAGTGCCTTTTCTTTTTCAGATCCGTCGACTAGTTCTCGTTCGCGAGGTAGCCCGTGTAAGGTTTATATCCTATTTCTTGCGTACGCATAGATGATATGTCGCTTATATCGTCCTGTTTCATTGATATGGAGCTAGATAAACTAAAACTGTTTGCCGAGTTCTATTGAGTATTTTAGTTGAGGGGGCTAAGGAGTCTATTTTGTTTTTCCATGTATCTTGCTCTTAATCTTTGTTTGCGTTGGTGCCTTGCAGTCGCTGCTGTGGTGTTTGCTTCATCCACCGCCACCATGCAGAACGAGGAGGGTCAGATGGTGGACCTCTACGTCCCCAGGAAGTGGTATGTTTCTGTCATTCCTGATGAGTTGTTGTCTAATTCGATTGATTGTTTAGATGTACTTATATGCTTGTCGTGTTGGTTTCCTGCAGCTCGGCCACGAACAGGATCATCACCGCCAAGGACCATGCCTCGGTCCAGATCAACATTGGGCATGTGGATGAGAATGGGCTGTACGATGGCCGCTTCACCACCTTTGCTCTCTCTGGGTTCATCCGTGCTCAGGTAATTATCATTGTAATCCTTTGTTTATTGTCATGTGCCTGTATTTTTCTTTGTGAACTGTCACAGCTGTATTGCTCACAGCCTATCAGAAAGCATTATTTCCTTCATGGTGATGAATTATGTGCGACTTCTTTTTGCCGGCAGCTGATCATGTCACTGAACTTTAGAGTTGTAAATACACGAAACACAAACACAAACAGAAAGCTGTAAATACGCAAGCCGAAAGTTTGATAAGGCTAACAATTTTGTGGATTGTTTTTATGAATTGACGTCTTGTGTTGTTAGCCTGAGCATTTTACATAATCATGTGATGCTTCTGGTTTGTTTCATTTTATACCTAGTCAGTTCACATCTTTCTTTATAAGTTTGTGTATTCATTGATATTGTGGCAAATTGACCTGAATGCAATGTAAAAATCATACTTGTACATTGACTTTTTACTATCATGATGTCCAAAACCCAGATAGCTAGCATTTGTCTTTTTCTAATGAGTCCAATCAGTTACTTCTTGGTGCCATCCTGGTAAATAGGAACTAGCTGTTTTTCTTGCTCCTATGCTATGCACATGACTTTGTTGCAACGTTCCTTCGATAGGTTCTCATCTCTTTTTATTTTGACAGGGAGATGCTGACAGTGCTCTGGATAGGCTGTGGCAGAAGAGGAAGGCTGAGGTCAAGCAGCAGTAGATCTTTGCCACTAGTTTTACCTGGAAGAACTCGTTTCAATTTCATGTCTTCCTAGCTACTTGATACAATGCCTGTGTTCTCAGTTTGTACTCTGAAAAATTCGTGTGACTGGATCGGTTTATTCTGATCATGTTTTATCCATGTTGAAGCTTTATTACATCTGTTTCTTGATGCATCGTGTGGCTGACATCATTGCACTTGTTTGAAAAGAATCCATGTCGCTATGCTTATCAGAAGTTCCTTTCTAGGCTCCCAAATTCATCGATATTCATCGTGGATTCGAGTCCTATATTCGCCATCTAGGGTCACATATTCATCTGCTAATGATTCATATTCGTCCTGTGAGATTGCAAATGCTTTTATCCTAGTTCATATCTGGGTACCGCCGGATCAATAAAATAACGAAGACTTCTGGTATTCCTCGCATAAGTTGGTAGTTGGGACAAGTTAATAACAGGGCTTGGCGATATTGGATGATAAATTAGCACCCACATTAGTTGGGGTAAGAGGCGATACTGGATTTTGAGACTTGAGAGCCTATAAACACGCAATTACCTCCCGTTACTCATCATCAAGAAGGATGAAAATATCCATTACATATTTAATATACTCATCCGTACATATACTCCCTCCGGTCAAATATATTTGATATAGGAAGAAATAAGTTTAGCTCTCAAATATAAAAGACTTGAAGGAGTAATTAACATATTCTGGCATTCATATACCTCGCATTCAACAACATTATTTATTGATGCTATCGTAAATATATTTTTTTCGTTCCATAAAAATTTAATTTAAGATAGGATATGATCTATTGAGTTTTTATGAGACGGAAAAGATAACTAATTAGACACCGTGGTTAACGCGAGGTGGCTTGCCGAGGAACATTTGGGCAATCCTCCCATTGGCACCCTTCGGGTAGAACCCGCCGGGCACGTGCTCGTCGCCGGTGAGGTAGAGTATCCTGAGCAACTCCGCCGGCGTGCGGCTGTAGGAGAGCGAGTCGGCGTCGGCGGAGAGGACGTTGGTGCAGATCTTCCCCTCAGCGCCGAGTCGCTCCGCCACAACGAGCCCCTCGTCCTTCACCCCACACCGCCCTAGCCCATCCCGCAGCGCCGACACGCGGTCGGTGAGCTCCGCCACCGTGATGCCGTAGGGCGCTACCGCCTCGCGGCGCCGCTCGAAGAGGAGGCCGCGCACGACGGCGTCTTGACCGGACTCGACGGCGAGCAAGCCGGCGATGAGGCGCCTCGTGGCGTAGCCGTCGATCAGCGGGTTGGTGCCCGTGTAGCCGTTGATGCCCAGGTAGGGGATGACGTAGACGGCCAGGAGGAAGTTGAGGCTGTTGGCATAGGGGTCGAAGGGTGGGTCCAAGTGGTAGCCCATTGCCTCGTTCATTACCCTCGCGAAGTTGTGTGCGCTCAGGTCTATGAACGGTCTTGGGATCCCACCCACCGTCCTCTGGATTGCCCTGCACCGTCAATTTAGGGTTAAATATCGTCACCATCATTAATTTCAGAATCCATGCTTTGCAACAAATCATGAATTTTGTGATCTATAAACTGAGATCTTTCCAACTTTTGCATAACTATACACATACATGCATGTCCGCTTTATTAGAACTCTCGAGGTTAGTACTATATTCACATGTCAAACATGGAGATAAATTCTAATCTCTTTCATCCGTTTCTTACATGCATAATACATGGTTATAAAAAAATTTCAAAAAAATGACAAAATAAATTAATATGTAATATATCACTTCACAAACATGCAAGTTCAAATTCTACTTGTATAAGTTGTAACAAAAATAACAAATTAAACTCTCACTAGTATACGTATATTCACAGTCAAATTTGTTATTTTTGTTACAACTTGTAAAAGTTGAATTTGAACTTGCATGTTTATGGAGTGATTGATATATTACATATCAGTATATCTTGTCGATTTTTTTGAATTTTTTTATAGTCATTTAGTTGATATGCAAGAAACGGATGGATGCTCACCCGAGTGTTTAAAAAGGTTTTCCGTCAAATAGGCTTAAACGGCTTACTCGCAGGTGTGTGATTAATGTACATGCATAGTAGGTATCTTATGTGTAATCGCAAAACAACTACTAGTTTTCTAAGTTGAAATATGATCACACTTAAAACATGTTTTCTGGTAGCGTTCAGATAAAAAAAAGGTTAAATCTTAGTTCTATTTTTTTTTCCATTGCAATGCGGGCACTTCCCTAGCGAAAAACAACTATAGTTGAAAAGTGATCTTCATATTCTCTGTAACCTCAGGTGGCCGATTTCCTGGTAGCCGAACTCGGCGCAGACGCGCCACGTCAGCTCGTCGAGGTTGGCCTTCGTGGCGCCCACTGGCGGTGGGCCACCCAGCGTCAGGTTGGGCGCGAAGTGGTCCAGCCCCTCGCCGAACGCCGCGTACAGGAAGAACTCGGCCTCGGTGAACTCCAGGTTCAGCGCGAACTGCACCGGGTCCACGTCGTGCGCGAACACGGCCACCGTCGTGTGCGGCGGCGGCGACCTGCACTGCGCCCCGCCGCCAGCGCCGGCGGAGGCGGCGGCGCTTTCTGCCGCCGCCACTGCCGACGACCACGCCGACGGACAGGCCGGGTCACCTGGCCCGGCCGCATTGCACGAGGAAACCAGGAGCAGCACGAGCAGCAGCACTGAACAGCAGATTCGCGGCGACGCCATCTCCTGGCAGGTTGTTCATGGTGTTCTGCACATCAGCTTCCTGAATTTATAGTGAAACAACAGCACATGGCACCGAATTATCTTTTCAGAGACGCAAGCAAGCTAGCTAACGTTCTTGGGCTCTGAGTGATCCTTCTCGAAGTTTTAATTGATCTGCCAGCGATTGCAAGATAGGATTGTGACATGACAAGATGAGCTGTTTGGTTGTATAGCTGAAGGTGGATTACTTGTTGGAGCTGAAACGCAAGCCATTTCAAGTCAAAGGTAGTTTGCAGATGAATCATTTTCAGCACAGATGCTGGAACTGAAAAATTGAAATTGGTAGCCAGGGATTGCACCACAAAATCTTCCTTCAGCCTATTTTTGGGTCATCCTTGTGCAGGCTGCAAAGTGTGCTAGTACTTAATTAGGTGAGGTGTAATAGCGCCTTAAGATGAGGTTGTCAAATTGATTGCTACATATATCACTTTTATTATCTTTCAACTTAAAATGGTTGTTAATTACTCTCTCTGTCTCAAATTACAGGATACCCTTTTTTTAAAAAAAAATCAAACTCGGTAACTTTTAACTAATAATCATACTAATCATATCTATACTAAATATTATATATGTTATATTACTAGATTTATATTTTCTACTATTTTAATGTGATGCTAATTTTATATTCGTTGGGAACATAATATAAAATAAATTAATAGTCAAAATATGTCATTGAAGACTGTGTAAAAAAATATAAGTCTTATAATTTAGAATGGAGGAATTACTTGTTAGTAAGATGTCCAAAAGATTAGAATAATGCAGTGTTTGCTCATTTGCAGTTCTCCGATGGGATTATGCTTTCCTTTGTAGGATTTCTTTAGGCAGCAGGCAACCATTTCTGCACTTGAGGTTGAGGCCACATGCATCACATCATCACCTATCCTTCTGAGATCAGATTACACGCAATTTAACATTACTCTTGGATCATAATATTGGTTTAGTAAATCGGCGTGCCCTTGGGCAACCTCTTTCTACTGAAGTTTCTTCCCAAGATTGAGTTGCACAAGAAAAATGAGTGAAGGGTTAAGATGTGATAAGGTGAGAAGAATGAATGACTAGAACGCAATGATATTCATTGGTGGGTGGGATATTATTTTCCTATCTCACTTGCCAAACAAACCCAAAATTATTTCAAGTCGTCACAAACTATCATCCTACATAGTACTTGCATGTTGCACATAACATAACTAGGGGTGTATCCAGGAGGCTCAAGGCCCAGACCAGTCCATGGAGAGTTGGGCCTTGTATAGTAAGGGCCCGTTTGGTAGAGCTCCAACTGTTAAATTTAACTTTAAATTTATAAAGTTAAATTTAACTTCAAACAAATTATTAAAAAAACAAGTTGGAGAACCAATTTATAAACTTTTTAAACTCTGATATACATATATATTTTTGAAATCGAGTCAGCAATTGTTGTCCTATCAAATTAAGGGAAAAGAGAAGTAGAAAGATCATCGAACAAATTATAGGAAAAGAGAAGTAGGAAGATCATCGAACAAATTATAAAAAAAATATGGGCATGTTGGGGGAAGCAATATATAAACTTTTTAAACTTTGATATACATTTGTTTTGAAATCGAAGCAGCGATTTCTACAATAGGAAGAAAATGAATCTTTGTATAAGGTTCACTTTGAAGTGAACCGGAAACTGAAAACATACTGCTGTGCTATGCGCTCACAAAACTAAAATGAATATGGTTTAAAGAGTTGACGGTGAGACGATAATATGATATTAGAAATAAATAAAAGAATGTGATTTAAAGAGTCGACGGTGAGACGATAATATGATATTAGAAATGAATGGAGCTAGACCAAATCTCATCGTCATTCCTCCCTATTTCAGTTTGGTCCGAAATCTCATCTCATCAATATTTCAGCCCGTTTCAGTTTGCTCCAAAATCTTATCTCACTGTCAAGATATATTGTAAGGAGTTGGTGCAGCAGACAATATGATGCACACTTGTGTAAAGGGTCCACCGAATATAAATAGTGTGGCGAGAGGAGGAATAGAGAAGAAAAAAAAAGAAAAACTTTAGGTGAATAACAAGTGCTAAGTATGAATCAATCATGCTGGATGCCTTGAGGCCTCGAGGGTGTATTAATCATGAGAGGTACTAATAACTAATTCGACTGACAGTAAGGAAGGCATCAAGAAACTCGCATGATATGCCTGCTGGTTAGCTGCTAGATATAGGAAAACAGTCATGCAAGCTGTATGCCAACAACAACTGCAGTATTCATAATGAGCCGCAGAGAAATATTTAGCTTCTGTTGATAACTGAAATATGAAAACTCAAGGTGGCACACTCAAGATAACGTTGGGTAACAGATGCATGACTGATGATTTTGGCTAACTGTCAGGTTCTTTGCAGGTTCTGACTTGTGTTAGGTGTTTATGAAATGTCTTAGGTATAATGGTTTAGCATTTAAAGTTTCAATTGATACTCCTTTTGTTCTTATAAAATCATTTTCGGCATAGATGTTGGACCTAAAAATTGAATTCAGTAGACAGGCCGGGATTGCACCATAAAATCTTCCTTCAGCTTATTTTTGGATCATCCTTACTAGTAGTACTTAGATGCCGTTTGCTAAGATGAAGTTGTCAAACTTACGTACTGCTGATGATGATGGCTATACGTGGCTTTATCATCTTTCAACTTAGATGATTATGTTGTTATCAAGACGCCCAGAAGAAATGCCATCTCTGCAGTTCTCCGATGAGATTGCACTTTCCTCTGTTGGATTTCTTCAGGTATTTGGCACTGGCCACATGCATCAGGACAACTGAGATTACACGCAAATCCAACAACCCTAAGACCATTACGGCGTGCCCGTCGTGTAAACCTTTTTCTACTGACGCCTTTTGCCTTTTGGAAGATTGAGTTGCTTACTGAAACTGTATGCCACGAACTATTTCAAGTAGTCAGCAAAGTGAGCAAACTATCGTAATTAATGTACCTTGTGCAATTGGTGCTTCTTACAAAGTAAAAAGTTCTTGCACGTTGCAGATAATACATATAACTAGCAATAAAATTTATCTAAAAACAAAAGACGGACCACTGCACATCACACACTCGAAATGCTTTGCTGAAAGCTTGAAATTGGAAGGATGCTGGTCAACACAGATACCAGCTTAATTTGGTTGCGGAAATTAGTAAACTGATATGTGTGGGCTGCATCTAGTTCAGGAATTTGGAGTTCTCCAGGAGATCCATCCACATATTGATCTTCCAAATGATGGCCCAACTAACAATTTTCTTTTTTTTAATTCCTCCAAAAATATTTGCCCTTCCTTTCACTTTAAGATGTTTCCAGCTCAACAAGCACCAGAAGTTCAATAGTACTATATGTTAGAACTTAGTTGAACCTCATTTTCGGACAATATTGGAAAAACAGTAGAACCCATGATTAACACCAAAATATGAACTTTGAAGTTACTTTGCCAGCTTATACAAAATGTGTATGTGGCACTGTAAGTGCCAGACATTTCTCTCATCTAATATTTTCTATTTTCATATTAAGCATGTTGTTAGCACTGTACGTGTCAGGCACTTCTGTCATTTAATACCATTTCTATTTTCAAATTAATCATGTTTTTTTAATCAAATTCAGACCATTGATCTTGGTATCACATCCGTCAGCTCAAAGGGAAGGAAATCCCTGTCATCCCTGATACGTATTTTTATTTGCACTAGTTTCTGGTTGCCTTATGCCTATCGAGAAACTACTGCAAAGATAATTATTTAATAGTCTTTAACAGAAACACATGGAGCAGCAATAACATGCTCGCCATCACATGTCAACTGTTGTAATTTGGAAATGTGCTGAAAGTCTGGAAAATTTTCAAGTGGAAATTCAGGATGAATGCTACTAGATATGACCTTGTGAGAATTAGTTGCTGGAAAGTTGGGCAAGACGGCAAGAGTATCAACTACAACAATGCTAACCCCATAATGTCACGAGGATTGGAGTTGTTGACAAAGCAACTGGCAAACTCTTTAAACTTTGTAATATAGTCTAAAACCAATCAATTAGTACTGTTTGCAATAGGGAAGCAACAATGGTGATAAAACATTCACTGGAGACGTAAGTTGGGGTGATGAAATGGAGATGGAAGACGTTACGAGAGATGGTGGTGAAATGATCATGCTATACGGTAAATAAATTAAGCTATGCTTTATACACCTATATGTGCTTTTCTTTCGCATTGTTTTAGTTTTCTCCAAAATCTTATAGCTTAGCAAAAAGCACGGTCAGGAGTTAGGAAGTGAGAAAAAAGTTGCGGTAGACACAGGCAGAGAGTCTGTAATTGTGCAAAGGATTTACTGAAATATAAATAGGGTTGGAAAGCAATTCGAGGACGAAAAGCAAAAAAACAAAAATGATTTATGAATGTGCAAGTATGATGGTAGTATAAATTATGAGCGGTACTGATAAGTAATCCGATTAACAGTAAGGAAGACATGAAAAAACTCACATGATATACGTGTTGCTTATCTACTAGATATAGGGAAATAGTCATGCAAGTAGGATGCCAACAACAGTTGCAGTGTTTAACAATGAGCTTCAGTGGCGCAGGGAAATATTTCTATTGGTTGATAAATGAAAATTGCAAACCCGAAGTGGCACACTCAAATTGTCATCTGGCTGATGATTTTGGCTAATTGAGGTATTTGCAGGTTCTGAATTGGGTTTGGCGCTTCTGAAATGGGTAGGTATTGGCATTGGTTTAGCATTTGAGGTCTCAATTATTGACGCTCTTTGTTCTTGAAATCCCCAACACTGAACAAATGCCACGGCAACAAAAAGGCCCGTTCATCTGGGCCGAACTTGCGTGGAGATCAGCCCTTTTATAGCCTTGTTTTTTTTGTTTCGTTTAGGAATAAGTTCACCGGAGGTCCCTCAAATTGACATCGAGATTTTTTAAGGTCCCTAAACTAGAATACTAGAAATGTGTACCCCTAAAATTAGTAAATCCGTCCGACGAAGGTACCTCGGCAGTATTGACTCAGTTTTTGCCCGGTTTTGTTGACGTGTCGCGCTGTGGGACCCACTGGTCAGTTCGTCGTTGGGGAGTTAATAGACAGGGTTAACGGAGCGGAGCGCAGCTAGCGAGACCTCCATTTTCTCTCCTTTGCTCGAACCCTAGCTGAGCGGCGACCAGGAGGCGACTTGAAGGCGACGGCGGGATTGTCGGCGGCGGCGAGCTGGCCGTGGCGCCGGCGACGGGCATCGTGTTCGTCGAAACGCGCGGCGGATTCCACCCCGGTTAGTACCTTTTTGGCTCGACATTGCGTGCTATTGTAGCTGGTACTGTGTTGATTTTCGGGGAAGATTTTAAAATGTGGTAGATTCGTTTTTTGTCTGGGATTCGGTGTAGAGGTCAAGTAGTATATTATCCCTCATGCACTAGGTAGTAATGCTTTTGTATGCCCATGTGAATCTGTGTGGGTTAGTGTTGGGGTGGTCCTTTTTTAATCGGTGTTAGGTGTTAACTAGGTATTAGGGATCTGGATGTAGTGTAGTTGTAATAGTACAGTAGTAAAGTGCTTATTTTTTTATTTTTTCAGAGCTGGCAGCATGGATCCCTTGGGCACTCTAGTAGTTAGGTTCCATTTCAATGGGGAATTTGTCAATAGAGGAAGACAGAAGTTGTATTGTGGGGGGAGAGAAGCAATGTCATACATAGACAGGGATAAAGTGTCATTACCTGAACTTTTTGGACACCTAAAAGATCACCACAAATTTGTAGATGGGACTTTACTGCATTGGTTATTTCCTGGGAAAGAATTAGGGACAGGAATGCAGTTGTTGATGGATGATAAGGTGTGTGGGTTCATATCTGACTGTATAAGTGAGGGTGGTGTGGCTGAGGTGTATGCTGAGGAGCCCATTGTAATTGATGTTGATGAAGATGAAGACAGTGATTATGAGGCTGAAATGGAGTTGGATTTGGATGAAGAATCAGAGGAAGAGGGAGATGAGGACAAGGATGGGGACAAAAAGGTGAAAGTCAAAGATAATGGCAAAGCTGTTGTGGGTGCTGGTGAAGTTAAAGCAATGGAAGTGGATGAAAGTGGTAGTGACAGGATGATTGTCATTTATAGGAAAAGGTCACCCATAAACACGGTCCTGCCTTCTGACAGTGGGGATGATAGTGATTATGTAGGAGGAGATGATTGCCCTTCTGAGGATGATGAAGAGGCCGGGGAGATAGAAAGACACTACAAAGAGTTGAAGAGAAAGATGAGAGCTGGAAAGATTCATGAGCTGGATGAGGTTGTGTTTGAGGGGTTTAAAAGTCAGTCAGCTAGAACTGCTGGAGGTCCAAAAGATGGCAACGACACCCCATATGCAGATAGTGATGATGAAGACTCATATGATGAGGTTGGCAGTGATGGTGAGCTTGTCAGAAGGAAGGGCAAGTTCCCAAAGTTTAAGAAGCAGCCAGGGGTTCCTGTTTTTGAACTAGGAATGAAGTTCAGCTCTAAGCATCAGTTCAAGATGGCCATTATAAAATATGCCCTGGCTGAAAAGAAAGTGATTAATTTTATTAAAGATGATCACAAGAGGGTGAGGGCAAAGTGTGATTGGGCTAGCTATCCTTGGGTGTGTTTGCTGTCCAAGACTACAAGAAGTGATAGTTGGCAGATTGCCACTTATGACAGTATGCATGCATGCCCACCAAGGAGGGATAGTAGACATGTTTCATCTGTTAGGATAGCAGAAAAATATGACAAGTTCATAGTTGCTAACCCTGGTTGGCCACTATCCCATATGAAAGCAACAGTTCAAGAAGAGATGTTTGCTGATGCATCAATTTCCAAGCTTAAGAGGGCCAAAAGACTTGTGATGCAGAAGGCATTTGATGTGACCAAGGGCCAGTACCAGAAGCTTTACAATTATCAGGAAGAACTGCTTAGGACCAACCCTGGTAGCACTGTGGTCATCAACAGAGTGATAGGTATTGAACCACCTGTGTTCAAAAGAATTTATATTTGCCTTGATGGATGTAAGAAAGGGTTTATGGCTGGTTGCAGGAAGGTAATAGGGCTTGATGGTTGCTTTTTCAAGGGATCTACAAATGGAGAGCTATTGTGTGCTATAGGGAGGGATGCCAATAATCAGATGTACCCAATAGCTTGGGCTGTGGTATATAAAGAGAACAATGAAGAATGGGATTGGTTTTGTGACTTGCTGTGCAGTGATCTGAAGGTTGGTGATGGAAGTGGATGGGTCTTCATCTCTGACCAGCAAAAGGTAATGCTCATAAACCTCTGTTTGCTATTCTTTTCTAGCAATTCTGTCATTAAACAATGCATGTTACGGTCAAATGCAGGGAATAATTAATGCTGTCTCTAAGTGGGCTCCTGAAGCTGAGCACAGGAACTGTGCCAGGCATATCTATGCCAATTGGAAGAGGCACTTCAATGACAAAGAGTTTAAAAAAAAATTCTGGAAGTGTGCCAAAGCATCATGCAGAATGCTTTTCAACTTGGCTAGAGCAAAGCTGGCCCAACTGACCCCTGCTGGAGCTCAAGCAATACTGAACACACACTCAGAACATTGGAGTAGGGCTTGGTTCATGTTAGGATCTAATTGTGACTCTGTTGATAACAACATTTGTGAATCTTTCAACAGATGGATTCTTGAGGCTAGATTCTTTCCTATCATAACAATGCTTGAAACCATTAGAAGGAAAGTAATGGTTAGGATCCATGACCAAAGAAAATGTTCTGATAGATGGAGTACTGTCAATTGCCCTGGTATACTTAAAAAACTTAATGTGTACATTGCTGAATCTGCATTCTGCCATGCTATATGCAATGGGGCTGACAGTTTTGAAGTCAAGCATAATGAGCATAGGTTCATAGTTAACCTAGATATGAAGGAGTGCTCATGTAGATATTGGCAATTGTCAGGTTTGCCATGTCCTCATGCAATTGCTTGCATCTACTATAGGACCAACACACTAGATGGGTGGGTTGCTCCATACTACTCAGTGGCATCTTTCAAAAAAACCTATGCCCATTGCCTGCAGCCAGTAGAGGGCATGACTAGTTGGCCAGATGATCCTAGAGAGCCTCTAAATGCCCCAGGATACATAAAGATGCCAGGAAGGCCTAAGACTGAAAGGAGAAGGGAGCCTAATGAGCCAGCTAAACCTACCAAAGCTTCCAAATTTGGCACAATTATCACGTGCAGATCATGCAAGCAACCTGGTCACAACAGCAAGGGCTGTCACAAGCACAGTGGGGCAGGTGTTAGCACACCTGGAGCTGCAACATCGGCTCCAGGAAATACAGTCACTGCAAATAACAACTTAGGGTTGTCAAACACACCTAGCAGCAACACACAAAGCAGGAAAAGAAAGGCAGCTGAGCTCAGCACTAGCACATCTGCTTGCCACACTAGGAAGAGAACATCTCCTACAAAAAAGGTATGTCAGGCAGTCCTCATTCAATTAAACTTTTGAAATTAACATTCATTTGCCAACAACACTTGTTCTTTTCCTTCCAGTCACCACACAAAAACAGTTCAGTTGTGAAGGTTGCAGCCAGTGCTAGGGTGGCAACTGAAAGTGGTGGTTCAGCCAGTGTGAACCTTCAGGCCATAGTGCCACACTCTCAATGTTCTTCTTCTGCTTCAGTGAGGATCACTTCTGAGAAAGCAAGTGTTCATGTGCAAGCTCAAGAACCATCCAGAACCAAGCCCAAGAAAACAGCTGCAGGTCCACTGATGCTAATTCCCCCATGGGAAACTGACAAGCTGTGATGCCATATGAAGCTAACTATGCAATGTTCTGTGCCTTTTGTGTATTTTGTCAGACTCTTAGCCAACTTTACCTATCTGTTTGGTTTCTGTAATTTGGCAGACTGCTTGCCAACTATGCTGTGATGTGTGCTTGTTCTGGCAGACATAAGCTAGCTAAGCTATGTGGATTGTTATCATCTAAATTGAGTGACTTTGCTCAAATTATCTTTCAAATCATCTAAATTGAGTGACTTTGCTCAAATTATCTTTCAACAAATGAACTGACTCTTATCAATTTGTTATGCTGTAATTTATGTGCAAAGTTACCAATACTCTGTCACTGCAATAGTTGATATTCAGTCAAATATATGCAATAGTTGATATTCTGTCACTAGGATTGCCATCATATGGCAACTTCGATAGAAAGGCAGTTATATGCCCTCTCTTCCAGCCCTCAATCCAGCTATGATCCCCATCATAGCTCTCAACCACTAGGATGGTGCATAAGCCATCATCCTTGAGAATTTGGTCTCTAGATTTTAAATTCCTTGATGAAAGTAACAGGAGATCACCTGCTTTTGGAAAATCCTCACCGCCTTTAAATGTGATCCAGATTTGGGACATAATTTTCCCACTAAAAGGACATGTACTGTGGTTCATATTCATCACATTTGAGCCACTGGAGATGTTATCCATAGCTGAGCAGATGGTATGCCAAATCTCCAATAGAATTAACTTATGGAATGCTTTTGAGTAGTCGTCCCTAGTTTTGAATTCTGTGGGGATCGTCTCCACCTATAAGAATAGAGCGTCATTTACAATCGATCAGGTTCAAAATAGGAATCTTGCCTGCTGGGAGAGGCTGATCATTACCTTAAAAGGGGGCGACTTCTTAGACAACATATCAAGAATCGACCACACTGGCCCGTTTTTGCCTACCACTGGCCCGTTTTTTCTTGCCACACTGGCCCGTTTTTTCTTTCAACCCTCACCGCTTGTAAACCACTCGGGTCAATGGATACCACGCGGGTCAATGGAGAGCATACGGATCAATGTAAACCACTCGGGTCAATGCAAGTGTATGTCCGGGGTCAATGGACCTGGATCAGGTCAATTGAGAGCAGTCGGGTCAATGCGCAGCATCCGGGTCAATGTAATGTCGTTGTCGATGCTTGCTCCGACGAATATGTGGCCCTCTTCTGTGAGAAACCTCTTCAAGGCTTCAGGAAGTTCGCCGCCGGCCTGGTAGACCTGGAACACAAGGCAACGCGGCCCGACACACAGCTGCAACAGGGCCGTCTTATGGCCCCCGCCCACATCTTTGGGGAGGATGCGCCACTCGGTGTCTAATCCGACGAGCATTCTTCGATGAACCGAGTCACTCGGTGTCACTCGGATTTCTTCGATGAATCGCTCGACCACCACCGCGTCAGACGTAACAGACGTCTTGATGTTCGGGTACCTCTCCGGGAAGAAGACAACGTATACACTTGCATTGACCCGAGTGGTTTACATTGACCCGTATGCTCTCCATTGACCCCAATATCCCCACGCATTGACCCGAGTGGTTTACAAGCGCTGAGGTTTGAAAGAAAAAACGGGCTAGTGTGGCAAGAAAAAACAGGCCAGTGGTAGGCAAAAACGGGCCAGATTGTATATACAGGTCAATGGATATTGCATAGGCGGGTCAATGCAATTCTGGCAACGGGTCAATTTTGGCCCGTTTATCCACGGGTAAACGGGAAGCACACGGGTCAATGCAGATTCCATAGGCGGGTCAATGGAATTTTATCTGCGGCTCAATGGATACCACGCGGGTCAATGGATAGCACTCGGGTCAATGGACTTGTATCTCCGGGTCAATTGAGAGCATACGGGTCAATGGATATTACACGGGTCAAACGCATTGTTTCCGCGGGTCAACGGACAGCACACGGCTCATTGCATTGCACCTCATATCTGAACTAAAAACACAGCAAACAACACAAACATGCATCCCAACAACATCAGTACAAGCCAAACTCTCTGTTTCTCTAGCCTACTGTTACTTGCCCTCATAGCCGCCATGTTAGCTTCATTATCAGCTGCCACAAGCCTCAATTGTGTCACTTCAATCATTGCTACCCCTAATTCTAGGCACTGCTCTTCTACCTTCGGCCTCAGTTCTTCAACACAACGTTGCAGCTCATTCTTCTCCCTCCTTAGCGATAACACGACTTCACGAAGGTCGTTCAACAACTCCCTCAAAAAAACTGCTTGTTGCGGGCTCATACCAGTCAAAAAAATCACAGCCGGCGCCCTGAAAACTTTACATCCCAAATCACCCAACCATACTGCCAGCTCAAACAAAAAACAAGCAAGCAAAAGAAATCTACATCACTCACCCGATTGCGGCATCGGTAGTACCGTCGACCTGGGTTGTCCACGCTCCAGGAAATCCACCGCGCCGCCTTCGCACCACACCGGCACATCACCGCCGGCTGATAATCATAGGGCCCAACTCGCGCCGGGATGGGAGCACGACTGCTGGGATGCGACGACCCCGACGACCGGTCACTGCAATTACTCGCCATCGCCTAGCCTCACCTCTCCTGTCGCCCCCCCCCCCCCCCCCCCCCGCCGCCGCCGCCCTAAGCTAGGGTTTCAGCTCGAGAAGAGGAAAATGTCGCGCCAACGCCTGGAAACGGCGAGGACAGAGCGTTTAACCCCATCTATTAACTCCCCAACGGCGGACTGACCAGTGGGTCCCACAGCGCGACACGTCAGCAAAACCGGGCAAAAACTGAGTCAATACTGCCGAGGGACCTTCGTCGGATGGATTTACTAATTTTAGGAGTACACATTTCTGGTATTCTAGTTTAGGGACTTTAAAAAATCTCGATGTCAATTTGAGGGACCTCCGGTGAACTTATTCCTTTCGTTTAACCTTAAGTTAGTTGGATCGCTTGTTACTATCCTGACCTCTTGGGCCTTTACCAATGAGCACTGGTCGTCTGATCCAGCCGGAACCATATGTTTACCATGTTTTATTTTTTATTTTTAAAAGAAACATATTGCAGCAGAAAATAGCTAGGTAACCAAACTTGCATTTTGGAGACCATTTTGACGTCAGAATGACATACCTTTGTAACCGGACATGGAGTAGTAGCAGTAGCTAGTATTAATCGGTACAAAAGCGACAGCAAAAATCATTGAAAAGTATGATACAAACATGCCATCCATCGACAATGAGACTGATACTTAAAACTTACAGCGAAATGCATTTATTTTCAACGTACAACAACAAGCAGCCAAGTCCATCAACAAACGCAGACATTTCGATTCGATCGATCGACGTGTGCGCCCCGTTCGTCTGAAGAAAAACACGAGAAAATTGCAGGTTTCAACGGCCAATCAATGGATTGCGCCCTTGGCCGCCGCCATGGTCCTGCGAGCGAAGGTAACGTTGAATTATTGGAGATGGGGGGCGGAAATGCGGCGAGAACGACGGCTCCAAAATTATTTGGAAAAAGGATCTTGAGCCATTGACATGTGGACAATGACAAAATAGGATTTATCTCAGTGACTCAACTGCATGTGTCATAACAAAAGTTAGAGGATCTGTTTCCAACCATTTGACAGGTTTTGAGGGCTCTCACGAATCACCAGCAATGTACTAGTATCTGTCAAGATGTTTTTTTTTTTCGTTAATACTACTACTGTACTAGTCATCCATTTTAGCGGTATGCGCACTTCGGTTGGGAACTTTGTGTGTAGTGGTAGTGCACTACTGTCTCCCTTGTGTTGCGGTCGATCGAACGTTCAACGGCATAGAATAATCATGCGCTCTTTGAAACGCGGGATTAAAAAATAAAGAAATAGAAAATTATAGAATTTTGGCATAGATATAATTGTAAAATAGAAAACTGCAAACAAAAAAAACATTAATAACCATTTGATTAGACCATGAAAAAAACAGGAATTTAAGGTGAGAAAAAAACACAAATAAAACTTTACATGAAGATTCTATCTCATATTAAATTTTCTACAAAAACTTATATAGAATGAAGCATTTCATAGGAATTTTATATAACTCTAGAAATAAAATCCTCCAAAGTTCTATAACTTTCCTTTGAATCAAATGGGCCTTACTTCTTAGTGTCCCTTTGAAATAGAGGATTAGCACAAGATTCTTAGATAATTCAATTCCTTTAAGATTTTTTACTGTATACTTACCCTTTTGATTCATAGAAAAAAATAGAAAAATTTTCATTTGATTGCATTTTTATGGTATTTTTTTAGAAAAACAAATAAGAGTTGGACCTCTTAGAAACTTTCTTTTGGTTCGATTTTTCCAGTGGTGCAATCAAATAATATCTGTTTGTGTTTTTCGTGTTTTCAATTCTTATGTGATTGAAAAAAAAGAGATTTTACTTCAATTCATACTTTTTTAATTTCTATTTTTTTTTCATATCCTGGTTTTCAAAGGGCCCTTCCTAGTTACTGCTCCACATGTGAACACATGATAATTCACTTCACAAGCAAAAGCTCATTTCAGTACAGACATGACATGATGACAACAAAGCATCATATGTACTACAAAGTTAAGTAGGCAAGCAAAGGGCCAAAAGCATGCACGTCCTTTGTACAAGATCAGGGCCGAACACTAGTGCTACAGTCCACATACTTCTGCGCGGCCCATAACCTGCTGCTATCTGACGATACAGTAGTGATACACACATGCAACTGCAAAAGCATGTTTTTTTTTCTCTTTCTATTTTTTAGAATAAAAATCATGCCATAATCTCAGTGTCAAGGAGTGCAAGCATCACTTTCTCCACTTGATTTTCCAAGATCAAATCCTAACCCCACTACTAATTCCCCCCTCTTCCCAAGTCTTAATCCACTAGGCTAAAGCTGCTAGGCTAAGCTAAATGCAGCTGATTCCAGCCGCAAGTTCCCAGTTGAATCTATCACCTGTTCATCCAGCGAGATGTGCAGTATAGTACGAGATGTTGCTGTCCGGTCTTAATTAGGCTGCAGAGAGGCACATGGAGTTTTTAACCTAATGGCCGCCTGTTGATCCTGTCCCAAGAAACCTCATCACCATTGGCGAACTCCTGTGTTAACTACGTTATCTCATCTGCCGGCTTGCTGACACCGAGCCATTAAGATAATCAACTGTTGCTGCCATATCATCGCTGGGACATAGCAGACTTTGACGCCAATGACGACGTCGCCGCCGCCGCGTGCCGGCGGCTGCTGCGACAGCGGCGGCGGAGGCGGCGACGTACGGTTTAATTACTGCTGGAATCGTCGCCGGTTTTTGGCCATCCTGGAAGCTTCTGCTTCTCGATCTCCGCTGACTCTGACGCATCCCAGCATCATCAGCATGGGAGTGCAACAACGAGCCGTGTACGCAACTACGTGTCTCCTCCTCTATTTCTCACACACACGATCAGCTGAGAAAAGAAAATTTCAGTAAACGATCAGCTGATCAAAAGCTGTGTCTTGCAGTAGAGAGACTAGCTAGGGCCAAGGTAGATATATGATATTCAGATATTTCATTTTGCACTGGATGAAATGATCATCAGATTGCACTGATCACGGCGTGTTCTTCCTCTTTTCGTCCCTGATCTTGCTTATGGTTTAAGACTCCTGGGAAAAAGGCAAGAATGCAAGATCGATGGAGCTCTCAAAAAAAGGTTAAAAAAACTGAACTTCCGAACAATGGCCAGGCAAGATCTCTCCTTTTCCAACGGACTGTTTTTAAGGTTTACAAGATCAAAAGATGTGCTAAAAGGCGAAGAAAATAAAAAAGAAGAAGAAAATGTGCTTGCGTGGCTGCTTGTCAGACTGTCACCAGTTCGTCCTGCTGCTGCTGCTGATTGCCATCGCTGCCGACGCAGCTCCATGTCAGCCTCGTGGATCTTTCGAGTGTAAAGTCGTCACCTACCACTTCTTGTTCCGGAATGTGGCACAAGCACCCATCCGATCCGATTCAGCTCTGAAAGGATCTCCTGATCGGTCTCTTCTCCTACCAAAGGGGGTACAGGTACAGGTTACAGCCTGTGTTGCTTCAGCTCAAACTAACTTTCTTTCTTTGATTCTTTCTTTTTAATTCAGCAATGATCTGCTGCTACCTGCTGCTGGCTCTCTAACTTTGGTTGGGTAGGTTGATTAATTGGGCGCACTTGTTTGTGAAACCAATGGCATGGAGGTTTCAATGGTTCAGTAGTTTATTTTTTTTAGAAATCTCTTTTCATCAGCTAAACAAAACATCTGTTTCCAACAGGCATTCACAATATATTATAACCCATGGTACTAATATGGGTCCACTTACAATGTATATAGAGAAATCTCTATAATGTATATAGGATACATTTAACTCTATAATGAGATCCATACCTATAAGTATCAAGGTGTATTTCTATCATATTTATAAAAAATAACTAATTTTTTATTTAAAGTGTCTAGTTTCAAAGAAAAAGTCTCTTTGCTATGCTTGATGCTTGAGACATGTGTGTGCAATCTATAGAGCCATTGCTATAATGAAAAGATTTTTTTTAGTATCTCTCCTAATTTTTACACTACAGATACTCAAGTATCTTCCAATAGGAATAGTTCAATGAAAGCCCCCAGATGTGGAGATGTAGACATATGCTAATCGATCAGAAGATTCAGAACACAACTTGCAATAGAAATGTCAATACTATTACTGGCTTAATTGCAGCTTCCTTCCAAGAATTTTCACAGTTTCAAACATCCTCGGTAAACGGTGGTTGTGACTTTTACAATATAATTTAGTGACAGTATATTTTGCCATTACCAACAAAATACTTAAATAATTTGTCACAAAATTGAAAATGACATTTTTAGTAATTTCGTATTTTAGTCCCTAGCCACTCATCGGATCGTCCTGTCGACATCCCCAGTGAGCCGGCCACTCCCTTCGGCAATGTCATGGCAGCTGGCCGTGGCTTTGGATGACGCGGCATGCGCACGGTGACAGGTGGCGGTGTCACGCGCTCGTGGTGACAGATGGCACTACGGCGTGCTTGCGGTGGCTGAGGGCGGTGTCACGTGGGCAGACTGTGATAGTGGTTGGCGGTGCCTCGGCATGGTGAAGGATGAGGGGGAAGGACAAGTCAACCTTGGATTATTTATAGCGACAATATATACTACCACTGTACTATATCATAAATGTTTTCTTTTTTAAATAGCTGAATGATATTTTAATGACTATGTGAGGGTATAAACAAATAAATTAACTATTATAAAATTAAAGATTTAAAACAGTTTTTTAAAATAATAAATAAATTTTTTTAAAAAAAATACATCGTTTAGAAGCTCAGGAAACGTGTCGCATTAATCCATTCTTTCGTTTCTTCGAAAAGAGCAGGCCCTAGTGGGATTTAGAACTTTGATACATCACCACGTACGTCAGAACCTCTAATATTCTCAAATTTAGTCACCCACCAGTCTAAATTTCTTCGAAAACAACATGTTGTTTTGTGTTCACAAGGTGAAAAACCACTCGGTGCAGTAAATACTCCTATCAAGCAAGAACTTCAAACCATCAGGTGACCAGAGAAAATTCAGCACACCAACCATTTTCTGCAAAATTTTAAAAGAAGCTCCTGACTTCCTCTTCAGCACAAGTTTCTTCCCTCAACGAAATAAACTTCCCCAATCGGCAAATTTAAGTGCATTATATTACCTACTGGTACGTGTTCTCAACATCACGAACGATTCAGAAAGCAAAACTACGTAAAACTACACTCTTGGCTGATTGCCACAAAATTATTCTCCACATGCAAAAGACAGAACAAATTGAGTTCTACAAGAAAGGGATGTTACGTTTTTTTTTTAATTAGGTCAGAGCCGATTGCGATATTTCAGCCTTGCAGATTTTGCAAAATCACTTTAGTTAGTACTACTAAAGCTCTTGCAGAGGGGTACATATGTACACTGGTAGGGGCCAAGAGGTTAAATATTTGGCAAATCAGTCTGCCAAATGTCGTCCCTACGCACTAATATCGTCCTTGTTGATGCTGTTCTTCTCTTCCTTGACAGCTAGTAGTATACCAACATGTTCCGAAATCCAAGTTATTTTCAAGTTTGGTCAGATGTAGCTTTTCATCCGATGTACTCGTTTTCTTGTAGTCATATTTTGAGTGTTTTATCAGTTCAACAGGGTGCAAGACAGTTCTATCTATAAAAGATCGAAATGCGAATTTTTTAAGTCCGTTACTCTTGCTGCTACCTTTTGACTACTCTTTTGTTTCAAAATAAAACTAAATTTGTGACATTTACGAAGAACTTTTCCAGAAACTAAATGTGTGGTTGATAAAAATGAGGTGCTTATTAATTCTCACTACAAGTTTCTAGGTGTTATTATATGATTCGTTGTATGTATCTATATTCACAAAAAAAAAACTTTTTCAAAAACCAAAATTAAGGTCAACAAAATGAGGTCTTTATTGCTTTTTTTGGGCTGATAATATTTATCGTTTTGGATAAGAATACGGTTTCAAAAAAATCTTTGATCACTATTTTTTATTATAACTTATACCGTTTTGGATAAGAACACAGTTTCAAAAAAAACTTTGATCACTATTTTCTATTATAACTTATATAGAAATATTAACAAATATATGGTCTTATGAAGTATATTTTAAGGTTAATTATGTATATGGTCTTCATATTTATTTATAGTTAAAGATTTTAAAGTTTGACCTCATCCAAAACGACAAGTATTATCAATGTAAAAAAGTAATTTTTAGAGCGTCTTGCTATAAATTATAAGTTTCTAGATTGACGCTACCTTAAAACAACGAAAGACAACATTTTTAAGACTGTTACTCTTGCTACCACCTATCGATCTAGGTGTTACTACTATATATGACTCAATATACCTAGCTAGATTCTCACAAAGCTTTTTCAGAAAAAAAAACGTGATCAACAAAATGAGGTATCTAGCTTTTTGCCTCGCTACAAACTATAAGTTTGTAGATCAACACTACCTAACTTACATTTTTAAACAAAAGTCTCATTCTTTTTTCTGATTGAACGGCCACTGGTGCGCAGAAAAGGCATGAGCCATCTAAGGTAGTTATACAGGGAACCAAGCAGTTAGACCATGCCAAACTGCTAAAACCTTGATGATTGTATGCTAGCTAGGTAGACAGGCAGGCCGGCATTGCATATTCTTCATATTCCTCTCCATCACGCTAACCTAAACCAAAGATGCAGCAGAATATGAGAGGAGAGCAAGGAGTAAATGACTCAAAAGTTCACTTTGCAGATGCAGCATGTGATGGTCACCACCAGCTAAGCATCTCCAAATCATACATGAAACCAACCTAATTAAGACAAGGAAAAAAGGAAAGCCGTTTCTTGTGGAGAACCTCAAGAGTATCCCTGCCATTCCTTTAGCTTAATTGGACTGTCATATGATAGTGATTAGTTCACCAAATGCTCCTCGAAAATCATTAAATCAGAACTGAAAATTAAGGCCAGGTCGCCTGAACCGGCATCTGTCCATGGCTGATGACAATTAGGATCTCCAAACTAAAGCCATATAAACACAAAGATTTTTTTTCTTTTGGGTTGGCATGGTTTGGAGCTTCATGGGCAGCTCTGTTCTTCACAAGGAATCTGAATTGTGACATATAATCCTGTGTCCACCAATGAAAGCGACCAAGTGTGACTGTGTGAGAGTGTGTGCCATTGCTGATGCTGCTAGAGAGAATCCTAGCCAATGCTTCCATGTCGGTGGTCCATGGCTACTCGATCCTGTGAAAGAAAATGTGCCAAAAAGAAAAAGGAGAGAAGAATAAAAAATTGAACAAAAATTATATAGAGAAAAACAAATTTGTAAAACAAGGAAATCAGATAAAGAAAAACCAGGAACATGCATGATAAATAATTGCATCCAACATCCATCGTGCAGAGAGCTATTGCACCAACCATATCTTATCCTTTTTTTTTCTTCGTCTCTCTCTCTATCTCTGGCGCCCCACTTCCTCTGCGTCCAAAATTAGGTTTCAATTCATCAAGCACTAGTGAGTGACACCGGAAATGATGTCGCTGTTGGTAGTGAAGCGGTGATGCGAGCGCGATGTGTGCTAAATCATCCAATGGAATTAAACGTCTTGTTTTAGAGGAAAAATTGGCACAATTTGTACAACTCCGTGACCAAACTAAAGTTATGATAAGCAAGCTATACACTTAGGTCTCTTTTGGAACAAAGAATTTTATAGCTGAGTTTTGCATGATTTGGATCCTATGAAAGAATTTCCTATTCGATCCTTTTTGGAACGAAAGACAAAGGTTCAGGTTTTTAGAATTCTATAAAATTTCTTTGAAATGACTTAAAATATAAGGATTTTAGAGAAAAGTTAACGTGAGACCTGATGGAATTTTAATGAGTCTACATCTATCTTTGCTCAATTTCTTTTTTTTCCCTTATAGTCTATTCAAATGGCTATTTATATATTTTTTTCCTTGTGTTTTTACAATGCATTTATATCGAAATCTTGTGTTTTTTTTCTGTATTCTATACGTTTCAAAGGAGCCTAACATGATATATAGCACCATTATTCAAGAAACTCTCGAGTGCCCGGGTGAACAAGCTGGCGCGTGAATCATTAGATTTGCCCTATGTTTGTATGCGTGCAAGGAAACCGCCGGTTCCAAGCATTGGCACAATTAGATGGCTCCCATCATGCTAGCAGAGGAGGCCCTGTTGTTCTTGACATTTTGTCCCAAAGAACCATTTGGCATATACTTTTTTTTCTGCCTTTTCTGTTTCTATCCCCAAAGACAATTCATGCACAATTAACAAGAGAATCTGGGGGAACCCCCTTGTTTGTTCTAAGACTGGCATGCCATGTGCAGGGTTTGTTGTGCACTGAAAGGGCAGAGAAAAGATTTCACTTGTCAGGTACAGTTAGTGATGTGACCTGTTCTTAATCAGTACTATTACACAGCAGAATGCTCACCAATGAGCCTGAAATCCTGGATCCCTACAAATATGTGCTCAAAATGATGCTCCTGAGGAAAAGGTATTCAAACACCTACCGGTTAGAACAAACAACCACCGGTTTCCTTGTGTTGAATTGAATAGCACTCTACTCACAGAATTGTCAATGTGAGAGAATAGTAGTTAGTATACATGCCAAGCATGCACACAAGCCGGCAATGCTTTTGAGTCACTGACACATATGAACCAACAAATAAAATTGCCTTCTCTGATCTGATCTACCTAAGCACATTCCTTAGAGTGGAGGATGCCTACTTCCATTCATTGTCCTAATCACCAATGGCTAATTAACAACTAGCCAAAGCATTAGTTTAAGATACTAATTACTATAAATAAATCTCCTACAGTTGAAGATCCATTAGCTAAGTTGCCCCTACTGATATGTCCACCACTCACCACTCCCCCATTATGTCCCCATCAGCCCATAATAATTAAATCAAGATTAGATTAGTGAGCAAATTACATGTATTTAATCTTGCCATCACCTAAGCTGAGCTGAGCAGAGCATGCAGGGATAAATCATTGACATGTGGACAAGGCCAACTCTTTATATTCAAAAGCCTTCAAACAAACCGGCCAGCTTGGCCTGACCCTAAACTCCAGCTAAAAGTTCATAAACTGAGCTATCACATTAAAATTATTAATGATCATTATCGGGCAAACATCATCAGAGAAGAGAAAAAAAGATGACAAACCCATAACGATTAAACTAATACATAAGATTATGTATGGATAGAGTAAATCTATGGGTATGGTCCCCTGTAAAAAGCCTTAGGGCCTAAGACTTGAAAGTAACAGTTTTCAGCATCTCTGGAATGCATGTAGTATTTCTTAAAACTTAGATCTTATATTGGTCCTTGCAAAATGCTAGTTTTACATTAACAAATGCATTTGTTAACATAAGTTTTTTTTCACATCATTTGTTCGTAAGGGAGCAAAATAAAACAACGAGGTAACCAAATTAAAGCATGGGTCCTCGCGAAAAAAAAACAATTAAAGCATGGGAGCACAAGCCAATACAAGAAATGGAAAATATACACTATTAGTGTGTGAAAATTAGCTTGTAGTCTTTTTCTATGTCCGTGTTTACGCACACCGATTTTAGACACGCATCACAATTTCTGTTGTAAAAATCTATATAGTACCACTGATGCCTTAACACTTAGGGGAATATAGCGAGTTACAAAAATTTATACTAGAAAAAAAGCAGTATATTGGTATCCGTTGTTTTAAAACATTAAAATGTCAATTGTTCCTTATAGAATCTACCTAAAGTTATTACTTAAAAACTAACACCCTAGTCCGCCGTCCTAGACGAAGATGCAGCATGATGAGAGCCATCCTCATTAGCTTCTCACAAAACGAAGAGAATTACCAAGAATATTCTCTATAAAGGATAGAACCTTCTCTATCCATAGAAAATTAATTAGTACTACTTAGTAGTTATGTAATCTGTTGTAGTATATGTATATGTCTTTGCCTTATACAAAATGATAAGAGAAAAACATATATAATTGGCGTGTCTCATTACAATTACATGCTCTAATTAGTTAGAACAGTAAGAGAGGAAGTGAAGAAAAAAAAGAAAAAGAAAAAAGAAAAGAAAATGCTCGGCGAAGGAGAGCTTTGACCTCTCCAATGGAGGAGAGTAAACAAGCTACTCTACCTCTCCTCAACTACTACTTCTCCCGGCCGGCCGGCTAGCCGGCGGCTGCGGCGGCGGCGGCGGCGGCGCGTGGTTGGTGGCCACTCACATCACATGACGCTGCAGGCGTTGGGGTTCTCGTCGTCGAACATGCGGTACTCGTCCTGCAGCGGCGGCGCGTGCGCGGTCCCCGGCGGGCTGTAGTAGTCGCGGTAGTAGGAGTCCGGCGACGAGTGCGGGTACGGCATGTACAGGTACGACGGCGACCACTGCTGCTGCATTGCCTGCGGCTGCGGCTGCGGCGACGGTGGCGGATACTGCTGCTGCTGCTGCACGGAGTACGCCGGCTCCGGCCGCGGCGGCGGCTGTTGCTGCATGGAGTACGCCGGCTCCGGCCGCGGCGCGTAGTAGGAGACGCTCGTCGTCGGCTGCGCCATGTGGTAGCTCATCACCGGCTGCGGCGTGCCGTAGTACGGGTAGGGGTAGTGCTCCTCGTGCGCAGCGTGCTGCTTGTGCGCCGGTGGCGGCGAGAAGTGTAGGGACCTCTCCGTCGTCGTCGTCGCGGCGGCGGGTGGCGCGGCGTCGACGGCGTCCTTGGGCTTGCTCTTCTCCTCTTTTGCTCCGTCGTTGTCATTGCTAGCCTTCTTGGCGGCCGCCGGAACAGCTTCTTTGGCAAGCTCAGGCTCGGCACCGTCGCTGCCCTTCGCCTTCGTCTCCGGCACCGCCTCGCTCTCGCCGCCGGCGTCCTTCTTCGCCTCGTCGCTTGGCTTCGCCTCCTCCTCTTTCTTCTCTGCTTCCTTCTCCGCCTCGGGCTTCTTCTCCTCCGAGCTCTCGGCCTGCGCGGCCTCCTTCGCCACCTGCTCCTCCGCCACAGAATCACCCTTGCCGCCGTCATCCCCCGCCGGCGCAGCCTTAGGCTGCGGGGCGGCCTCTATCGCCTTGGCCGCCTCCGGCGCCGGCGCCGGCGCTGGCACGGGCGCCACATGAGGGTGCTGCCACGGCACGGCCTGCTTCCCGGACTTGTACAGCCTCTTGACGAGCGTGTCGCCGTCCACCGTGCCGGTCACCGTCACCTTGTGCATCGCGGCGTCCACCTTCACGTCCTTCACGCCTGAATCGAACACAAAACAAGATCAGCTCACCAAACCAAACCAACAAACAGAGCATCCCCAGAATTCGAATGCCCGCCGTCGCCGTCGCACGCACGCACGCACCTTCGATGCTCCTGAGCACCTTCCTGACCTTCTTCTTGCATCCGAGGCAGTGGATGGACACCCTCAGCACCACGGTCTGCAACTGCAAAGAACCCAAGAACAAACCAAACACCATGTCAGCAACGGACGAACAGTTAGACGACTCGAAGTGTCCACGGCGGCGCGGGCGCTCACCTGCTGCTGCGCGGCGGGCGTCGCCGGCGCCGGCGAGACCGCATCCGCAGACGCCATGGATGGAGAGAGATGGATGGATGGACGGATCGGTCACCGTTGGATTGGGGGATTGGTGGCCTTCGGTGGCGTTGGGGGGAGGGAGGCTGCGTCGGGGAGGGGCTCGTACTTATACTCGGTGGTGGGATGGCGCGGCTGCGACTGCGTGTGTCACTGACACGTGGGGCCCATCTTCTGTAGCGGCTGTGGTTGTTAGGGCTTAGGACGTGAGACTCTGGCGGCTGCGGGAATTAGTCTACCACGAGCACTGTGACAGTAACAGTGTGATACTAATATTACTGTTTTTTTAGAGGAAAACACACATGGAAATGTGACAAGAAAAACGCATGAAGTTTGATAGCATTGTCGAGCGAAGCCCCATGTCATGGATATTATGTTACGAAAGTGTATAGTAGTTTCAACAAGACGATGAGTTAGGAGAAACGCGGACAGTTTGACATGTATCTGGGATCCATCTTCACATATATTCACTTGATAAGATTGTGCTCACGGACTTATCTTTCTTTGATATCACAAATTTTCATCACTACTATTACTGAAGTTGATGGTATATCCTCCTCCTCTCCCGCCACTTGTCATATTGATACTATGAAAGTGTTTGGTAGGGCCTCAACTCTTGGATTTTGTTCAATTTGAAGAATTCAGGGTTAAGCTAAATTCTCGTTGATCCGAGAAATGATGAAATGGGATAGATTAATTGGAGCACATCCAAAAATGAACTAGAGACATAGAGTTGAGTTCTACTTGTCGATTCTTTTTCCCCTTTTGGCAGCCGCCATCTTTCGGGCTTCACGCACATATTGTCTTCCTTGTACAAACTCCATTGCCTATGTGTTGTCACAAATATAAAGGATTTTAGATTCTTTAGAGATTAAGGATGAAAAAAATATTAGAATGATCCTTCTTAAAAATCAAATAAATTTATATTTTAAATTTGTAATAGTTAATTAACCAGATATTAAGGACTCGTTTTATTTAGGGTACCACTGATAATCTCGCCTCAACTTCCGATCCAATAAACCCTTACATAAGCAAAATCCTCAGCCATTTAGTGGCTGACTTGGCATGATTAGTCTCCATGGCATGCCTTGTGATTGGATTCTGCATGATTGGAGCAATTTGCAACTCAATTAAGTAACATTCAGGATTTACGACAAAATTACAGCCGCAGATTTGTATTAGACACATCTTACCACACATAAGAAAATCAGAAAAAAAAAAGAATATGGACCCACGTTCCACTAGCCAATACAGCTGCTAGGTTGATTACATCAGCTCTAGTAGGGACCATATCTCGGGGGTCCACCCGGTGGGCCGGGCCCATGGTCCACGTTCGTCTGATCTCGATGACATAAGCATCGCACAAAATGGCGACCCCTCCTGTCCTGCACGATGGATCGTGTATGATGACACGGTGGACTGCACCACCCCATGGATCATCCATCTCATCTCCCACTACAACATATTACTATTAATTATTTTTTATTAAATGGCTAAATGACACAATAGATAAATGATTGGTGTTAATTACTACACCTGTTCTATAATATAATTGATTTTGTTTCTCGTAGCTTGTTTCGCAATATAAGGCTGCGTTAGATACTACTACTACTGATATAGATAAAGATTTTCATGACACGTTTTTCAAACTGCTAAACGGTGTGTTTCGTGCAAAAATTTTCTATACGAAAGTTGTTCTAAAATATAAGATAAATCCATTTTTTAAGTTTGTAATAATTAAAACTCAATTAATCACACGTTAATATCACCTCGTTTTACGTGAAACACTTAATCTTCATCTTTATCATCTTTAGTACTTTCAAACACCACCTAAGCATGAGTTTGATTTAAGGATAAGGTGGTATGGGTTGGACTCATTTATGTGTTTTTAGGATGAGATGATCACATCTATCAGTAATGATAGATCTAGAAAAAAATAGCAAAAAGGTCTAAACAAACTAGATAAAATTATATTCACTTTCATCCACGTATAGCAAAAAATTTTAATGGGGGCTTTGTGGGGACTTCCTTGATTCTCGCGCCAATAGTGAAGACTTGAGACCCCGCCGCTCTCATGCTAGATCAGCCCCTATCTATCTGCTTAGTATGAAAGATAGAATGGTCCTAAGATGTCCTATATATCAGTAATGGAGAAAAGTAGATTAGATTGGTCTACTAGTTGTTGAGGATTAGGTCAACCCGAATCTTAGAGTAATATTTTCTATTAGGAAACATTTCATCCCACCTATCTCCGAACCAAACATCTTAAAAAATGGGTTTAACCCAACCTAATCCATCACATCCCTTTAACCAAATGGATACTAATAAATTTTGGTGTATTAGTTCTCACATTAATCATCTACAATATAAATTTCTTCATGTTATCTTAACTCACAACCAATTCTCATTAAATAAGGCATTTTAATTTTTTCTCTATACCCCTTGTATTATGGAACGGAGCTAGTATCTCAGGTATACAAATAATTGAATTAACTTACTATAAAATCGAAATGGATTTAAAATAATGCTATAAAAATCATACATAAAAGAGTTATTACAAAAATTACACGATTAAGGAGTTTAGAAAGCACACGTATTCATCCATTCATCAACAAAAAGAACAGCCAATAGTTTTCTTCTCCCTCTTCTTCTTCCTCCTAGCTACTACTAGCTCCGTCTTTGCCTCTTGGGCCCTGAGATGTCGATAAGGCTCTAGCTACCGACGACTCTACACTGTACACTGTCTCTGTACTATAGTACGCAGGCGCTGTTACTTGCTAGTGCAAGAGATGGATAGATGCTGGATGTGCATAATTGATAACTTGATAGGTTTCCTTTTGCCCCTTTCTGCTGGCCATTGCCATCCCGTTCGTCAGCTAGCTATAGCTAAGCTGAAATCTATCGCAATTTTGCATGCGCAGCTGCGCCACCCGTGGCTGCGTGAGAGAGCCGGTTTCCATGGTCAGCCTTGACCCGGATGGCGTTTTCAAGTTCTTGGCACAGAGAGACACGCACACAGCCTCATCGAGCGAGAGAACGAGCGATCAGCACGGGTTCAGAAGCAGAACAGTGCTATGTTCAGAGAGCTTTAGATTGTGCTAAACAGTTCGTGAAAATTCAGCTGATGAAAAATCCGGAGAAATTTATTTTTAGTTAATTTTTTGAATTCTAATGTTTAGAATCTGAACGAAAAAACAAATCATTTAAGAAAACTTTTAACTTAGAAAAAAATATAGTTGTCAGAAGCTCTTCAAATAATTCTTGGATTTGTTCTCGCAGCCGCAAATCAGCTGGGAATATGAGCATTATCTTGACTAATATGATCGGATAAACTGTCCGTTTCATCGTCGTCTGCTGATTATTCCGTCTTGGTTTTGTTGCGGAGCAAACGCGCGCACTGCATGATTCGATCTGACCGATGGGGCAGCATAATAATGCAGAGATGATATAGTACAAGGTGTTTCTTAGTTGTAGTTTAGCCGTGGTAGGAGTGTCACGCACTCATCGTCAGCTCTCAGCTATATATATATATATCCGAGCTTAATTAGCTGATGCATCCGTTCTCCCATTCCAACTTGCGCTTTTTTCTGATCGTTTTCTGCGTCCTTGCGTTTTACTTTCAGCGACGGAGACGGCAGCTTTGGGTTGCCTGGTTGCTTGCGACTATGATTGGCACGTATTCGTATTTATACGTAGAAAAAATATTGAAATATTTTCTCCATCCTAAATTATAAGACATATATTTTTTTACACAGTATTTAATAATATGTTTTGATCAGTAATTTATTTTATGAATATAAAATTAGCATCAACTGAAAATATTTTAAAATATGAATCCAATAATATGACATGTATAATATTAAATATAAATATGGATAGTATAATTATTAATTAAAAGTTAACAAGTTTAATTTTTTTTAAAAAAGACGAAAGTATAGCGGGCGAGAGAGAACGGCACGCCTCTCCCTCTGTCTCTGTTTGTGTGTAGGGGGGTATTTATGAAGGGTGTACCACCAAGTACTGGACCTGGATCGTGACATGCGTGTCGTCGTACGTACAATATATGCGCCGTATAGAAAATTAAAGAGGTGTTTGTTGGTTACACACTCGAGGAGGACACGTACGACCGATCGAGCAGCACACGGGACAGGACCAGCTGTGTGTGTGTACAACGGGTAATTCAGGTGGTCAAAAGTGTCTAGGTAATTCAAGTTTCCTAATTGGCAGTAAAAGCTTCAGAAATTCGATCGGATCTAATCTAGTGTAACACATTAATTAAATACTACTATTTTTTTAACCGATTGGGGCCGGCCACATGACCGGGGAGGCATATGCGTGGGCGTGGTCGCATGCAGGAGGCGAGTGAGCGTCGACAATATCTCGATGCATGGAGGGGCGTGTGGTTCATTTCGTCGCGTTGAACCGCACGTGGCAGCCCAGCGGAGCGGAGAAAATAGAAATCGTTCGGAGTAAACAAAGATAATTAAGTATTTGTCATATATCATAAACATACAAGGATTCATATGTCATAGACCACGAGTAGCAAATCTTATATCTTAAAAATGTCAAAAAGTTAAATGCCCCGAAAAAACAAGCCACTGGGATTGATGGATGGGATAGATGGATTGACGTTGCCGCTATCGTGCGAGGCGGTGTGTATCTTGCACATTTTGGCTTTGGCGTTGGCAATCACGGAGACGGGTGTTCGTTTTCAATTAACATAAAAGATGAAGTTAGAGTAAAAATACAAGAAAGCAATTGTCATATGTTTAATTGAGTTTTAATTATAATAAATTTTAAAATAAATTTATCTGATATTTTAAAATAATTTTTATATAAAAAGTTTTCGTATGAAATATATTGTTTAGCAGTTTAAAAAATATGCTAATAAAAGCTAAGATCAAAATTTTATTTTAATTAGAAAAAGAACTCCAGTTGTCACTTGCCAGTGGGCTACTGTTAACGTACGTTGCCCCATTTCTCTGTGCCGAAAGCCTCTGATAATTCAACTTTTTTCTGCTCCTCTAAAACCCGATCGCCACTTCCAGAGAGAAGGGAAGAGACGTGTTCCAAGCTACCAGAAGATCAAATTAAAAGATCCCATTTTAAAGGAATAGACCATTTAACTTTTCAGGCCAGACAGTGCACCAACAGGCGAATATAATTGAAGTTTGTTCTCGAGGGTTAATTGCTGGCAACAATAAAAGCCATGGGTAGAGAGAACTGAACGATGGATTGTTTGTTTAGTTAATTGTACACCCTCTGTTTCATGATACAAGGGGTGTTTTGGTGTGGTTAGAATGCCAATAGAGATATATTTGTTCTTTTAAAAAACAATTAAAGCTTATGTTTAATAGTGTTTTCTAAATCAACTATAAGCTTATGTAAAAAAGAGATAAAGAAAAGTAATGAGTGTTGGTTATCATGCAAAAGCTAGCAATACAAATGTTACAAGATATTTACTTTAAATTCATAGTGTGAGAAAAAGAGAGGAGAAAAAAATAAAGTCAACCTTATACTTAACCTATTATATATGGTAGCTTTAATGTGGGTTAATAGCCAATAATTAGCTATACTATTAAACTTGTTCTAAGTGAATTTTATTTATGCCGTTGAAATTCATGTCAAGCTTAAAGAAAACGAGATTTGGAAAGAGACGTTCCGTCAAACATTTTTTACGAAGAAATTATAAGTGTGTTGAGGATAGAACATGAGACTTTTGGGATTGAAATCACTTATCTTTCATCACTACACTATTGCATCTCTCATGTCAAACTTATACATGCCCGTTTTTTATCTGAATAAGCAACGATTCATATTAAAACAGGGTTGGAAATTATGCCTGAATGCTTCGTGTCAAAACATGTGCAAAATCATTAAAGTCTTTAAAAAGTAGGAGTAAATATGTAAGGACATATATGAATTTAAAATGGGTAGGAACAAATACAAACTTCAGATAAAAAAGGGCAAAATCCTAGTTATAAAACTAGGGGGTAAAATTACGATCGAGGTTGAAAACTAGGACAAGAACACATTCGTCTCTAATAACTTCGTTTGAAGCAAATATTTTAGACATGGTTTATTAACTATTCTTTTGATGTAGTATGTTTAAAACTAGGATGTCAACCCCAAAAAATGGAACAACCGTACATGGTTTAGTAACGTTCTTTTATGGCTCCTTTAAAACGCATGATTGCAAAAAACAAAGAAAGAATATGGGTACAAAACAAATACAAAAATAATCATTTAATTAAGTTATGTAAAAAACAGAGAAAAAGGATAAGAGATATACTCAAACAGAATTTTTCAAGAGATCGAAACTCTCTTGCTAATCTTTTATCTAAAATCTCCATATTTTGTTTATTTTATAAAAATTTTAAAGGAAATGATGTTATTCAATCTTTTATTTCAAAGTCCTTTATAGAATATTTTTGATAGAATTGAAATCCTTCAAATTTACTATGTTTTTCGTACAAAATTAAGATTCGGTTTAATTCAAACTAGAATGCAGTCATCCCCGAAAGATGGAAGTATTGAACAATCGTGAAAAGAAATATTTGTGTACCATTTTCATTTTTTTGTATCTTTCGTTCTAAACATCTACGTAGCACGTTTAAACTGGGCCAACAAAGTGGAGTATCATGGCGATAAATAAACCGAACATTATTAGACAAAGAGTATATTGGTGGTGTCATAAATACTGGTGCTCACCAATCGACAGCAATTTTAAGTAGAAATCATTACCATCCACTAGAGAGGAGAGACCGTATTAAAGGGCACAACTATACTGGTCTGTCCGTGCATGTCTTTCGTGTGATAGAAAACGAGAAGGTACGTGGCACTGTCTGAACTGCGTTTGAGCCTAGCTACTTTCTCGTTCTTGATTAATACGTTTTTTAAATTATTAAACGATATATTTTGTACGAAAATTTTTATATAAAAATTACTTTTAAAACAATGATAAATATTTTTTAAAATTTTTAAAAAATAATACTTAATTAATTATATGTTAATCGTGTTTTTTTAACGTGCAAACTAATAAGCTCCTCCCACCGTAGCTTAGAAATCTAACTTGCGGGGTAAAAGCAAATAGAGGAATAGAGAGGATCAGGAGAAGGCGCACAACCGGATGCAACCAGGTTCCCTAAACTATTTTGGATAGAATTATCGTTATCTCATAGTTTGACGGTTATCGTAATAATCACATGGTTATCATGAAAACCATATGGTTATCGTAAGATATAACGTGATTTTAAAAATTAAAAAAATTATCACACGTGATAATCATGATAATCGTAATGGTTCTGTAACCTTGGATGCACGTGGATGCAGTTTGATCTCGGTCTCGGCCCCCTCAGCTTGTCTCGCGCGCTGCTGGTCGATCGATCTGATTGACTGGTAGTCCACATGCGCGCACCTTTGGTCTGTTGGTGTACAGAGCGCGCATGCGGCATGCACCTTCCACGTTGCGGATCGGAGTCGCCACAAAAGGGCCCGTGACCGCGTCCGTTGCAGTGAGCACTCCGTCCGTGCGGTGCCAAGGGGTCATCGGCTCAGCGCCCAGCAAGGACGCCATCCCAGATGCAATGCAACTCGAAGAAATTAAAGAAGCCACGGCGAAATTCAGCGCGACCGGATTTTGATTAAACAACTGCAGCTCGCAGCATGCGTGTGTGCGTGCGTGCGCCTATGCTCCGCGCTAAACTCATGCATTTCTGCTTTCACGTGACGGTAGACTCATGGGTCCTGGCCCTGTCCGTCAGCCGTCGGCTTTGAATTGAAATAGATAGTAGTAGTAGTACAGTCTCTAAACTCTTTATTTAGTAGTAACAATAGCATCACCAACAATGTTTTTATTTCGTCCCTTATTTTGATTTTTTGAGATTTTGATGAAAAAAATTCTACAATAGATATCTTATTCTGATCCTAACAAAACCCCATCATCGTATCCATCGTCCTTTTCATTTGAGAAAAAACGATGTCGTATCTCATTTCTAATCTCTTTTTCCTGCGAGTTTTTTTTCCTTCCCGTGCGATAGGGGCAGGGAGGTGAAGATTTTTCGTGCGGTTCTGTTGGTAGTTTAATAGAAGGACCCACTTTTAATTTTTGAAAATTAAATTTAGGCTTTCAGATGAGTTTTTTTATTTTTAGTTTAGAAAACCCCAAAACAAAATTTTTGGGATGAATTATTCACATTCTATTTACTCCTCTACAAATTCCTCCTGGTGCGTTATTTTGTCCAAACATCAATAAATTTAACACTGAAAAACCTTACGAACCATGAAGCTAGCGGGCTGTTTTGGCTCAGCTTTTTCATCGATCGTTACACCAAAGACGTCAAAGCCTAGCACACGCACACCCATGTACACGTGCATCTGCATCCTCCTCGTCCCATCTATACTGATCCGTAACGACCCAATGGTACTAACATGCATTGCGCAAATTCCGCTGCCGCTGCCGCTGCCGCCGATCGATCGATCGCGCGCGCGAGAGATTTGTTGTGTGCGCGCGCGCGCGGGTACGTGTCCCTATCTCGTATGATCTCACGCTAAAAAAAAACCAAAAAAACAAACAGCTCCTGCGAGTAGAGCGCCATCCATGTCGACGCCGCATCATCGCCATGCCTGTCCAGCAGCGGCCGCAGTCAGCACACACATGCAGCAGCATGGGCGACGTCTGGATTTCCCTCTGCTTAACACTTACTTAACTCCCCCCATCCCCCCCTCGCTGAATCGGACGATGACTTTGCTTTCCCCGAGATCTGCAACGCTACAAATTTTCTTTTCATTATCATCGAGAGTCAGAAATAGACCACACACCTTCATGAATTTCTCTCACAGCCTACACTCTGTGTGTGTGGGTGTGTAATATTAATAAAGTTAGCTAGTAGATTGATTTACGCGCTGTAGCTATTCAAAGCGACAAGGTTACAGGCTTACAGCCACTGTTAATTTCAAGCAATGTTAATTGTCCGTGATTTGCACACCATGAGGTTCGGAACTCGGAAGAACCGTAGCTCCGAAAGCGAATTGTTCGTTTTTTCTCATCATTTTAGGCTTTGTTCGGCAGTACGTGTCCCAGCGCGCACAGTGATCACGGAAAACGGAGCGGTCATTGACGCGTGATTAATTAATTATTAGCTAATTTTTTTTTCAAAAATGGATTAATTTGATTTTTTAAGCAACTTTTGTATAGAAACTTTTTGCAAAAAAATTCACCGTGTAATTTGAAAAATGTGCACGGACGGAAATCACTGTACGCGCGGGAAAAGCTTTTGAATAAAGCGATAGCGCATACGACTTACTAGTAATCTTTAAGCGCACAAAAATATAATAGCCTATTATATATTATCACTGATCAGCATTCCTGAGCAGGCACGGAACTAAATTGGCAGCACATATATCGGTGCATGCAACGTGTGCAGCAATGCCAGCAATATATCAGACCTAGCTAGTAGCCTAAACCTAGATGTAATCTGAAAGAAAGATCCATCAATTTTGATCGGTGAAGACTAAAGATTGCAGACAAACATATGTGTTACATGTATGACATTACTGAAAGACTGAAACGACTGCGAAACTGTTTGGGCTTCCATGGCTACGTCAGAAAAACAAACTGAACCGCTAGCTGCAGATAGAAAAGGAGAAGATTGCATTGCTTGCCACGAATTGCCCAAAAAAGTCTATGGCTGCTTGCTTTGCTTCCTTCTTGCAGCCACTGCTTGCGTTGCTCACCATCATCATTACGCGCGTTAATTCCGTTGCGATACGGGACAATGTAGCTGATATATGTTGCACTGATCATCAATACGGAAAATTGAATTGGATGGTTAGAAGTTGCAGGGGCATAGAAGAACAGAACTTCACCTGAACTTTACAATCTTCCTTTTGTTAATGCCACTGTGTGAAGGTCAGATCCTCAAAAATTAATTGATCAGGTTGATCACCTGGTCATACAGATGTATACTACTGGTTGGAATATTGGCAACGGTTTGGGTGGTTTATCTTTTCTGGTTTAATTGAGCAAATTGTCATGACCCTTTCAAGCCACTTCTTTATTTTCTGAAAGTTTGGCGAAAAGGTGTCGCAGTTGACTGAGATCAGGATTTGGCCTCCCCATTTGTCTCTGCCGGCTGCTTTCGCAACACATGTATCTTATGGGTCTCATCACCTGTTTAGGATAAGTAATTAGGCGCATGCAGCATATAAATAATGGCATGCCTAGCCTAGGGTTTGAAAAAAAAGAAAAATAAAGTGTTAAGGATGTGAGGAGGAGATCAGGTTGATTAATTCAGTGGTACTCGTCCTTGCACTGTAGCGCCGTCAGGTGTTGAGTAATAATCCAATATATATAATCTGTGCTATATGGCTAGGAGGAGCTAGTGACTGATCAGGTGAGCTGATGGCGTAGCTAACAGCGCTGTCTTAGTTAACACGGCTGCTTTTTTCTTCGTCTAGATAGCGGATGTGTCATGTCGGAGAGTCTTGTCAATGTTAAATTCGATCGTGAGAAAGGAAATGCAGAGAGAATGATTCCAATTGCAACCGCTGATGGCTGTTCGTAGGACGCCGGTTATATAGTAGTGGTAGGATCCAAAAGTGTCTGACGTATTGGACGCTCACTCTCATCATACAGTATGCTGCAGCTCCTGCAACTCGGTGCTTTGATTAATCGCAATGTTGATCGCTTGAAGAACAATTTTGAAGCTGATCTGTATGATTAATTGAAATCCCAGGACTTTATATGTTTGGAATCTAATTAACCATCAGTTTGTGAGCATCTTGCCTAGCTGATCTGAGTTCCAGGTGACTAAACTAAATAAGAAGGCTTTATTTGGTACAACTTTTGATCTAAGTTTTCATTGAGTTAAATACTTCTAGCTCCACGAAACTATAGAGATAGATCAGCAATTACGTTAAAAATAATTATATGAATCATTTTGTTCTTATTTTAAGTAAAATATAATTTTTTAAACCACTATAATTTAGCATACAAAATTTAAATTCAATATGAATCTGAAATTTGAAGGTACGATAAATAGGAACTGAATTAACATTAAATTAACATCGTATCATGCCAGTGGACGTGTGCCTGTGCACGGTGGCAGGCACGCACACCGCGCAGGCGATCGATCCGACCACAGCATGCGCGCGCGCGCGCCTAACACCTTACTCGAACCGATGGGTTGTCGACCACCACGTACCTGCGCTGATGCAACCTCGTGTGCAAAATGAACCGCGCGCGACGCCGCGCGGCGTACGTGGACAATTACGACGCGCCGCGCGCCGCGCGCGCCTGATAAAAAGGCTATGTCATGCGTCCGCTCGTGCGCTGGAGCGGCCGGCCGGGGCGAGACGGCGGCGGGGGCGGGGCCGACGACGCGTTGCTGGCGATTGGTGTTTGTAGTGGCTAGCCGCCTGCCATGGCCATGCACGGAACACAGACGGGTGACTCGATGTCTCGATCGGTGAGCGAAATGCCAAAGTACTGTACATCCTTGAGCGTATCCACCGCGGCATCTCGTGGTGTGTGTTGCGAAAGCTCAGATTTGTTTTCCCGGAATCGCTAGAGAACTTATGTAAGTTTATTTTTTCTTCAAAAATTCTAGATTTGTAGCCATTGCTTCGAGATTTGTGCATTAAAAAAAATTGTTAGAAAAAAATTTCACACATATCATGCGTAAGATCTCGGTGCTAACCAACCAAACCATAGTTGAATACAAATTTTATATAAGTTATATCATAGCTATAATATGGTTACAGTACAACTACAATGTAATTACAATTCTATTATATTATATTATATTATAGTTTTTCACTAAAAAAATTACGGCCATTTTTTCTTTTTCGTGCGATTCGATCTAGAATATGGATCTCACAGTACACACCACAACGTTTGGGCTGGCTCGACGATGGAGCATAGCTGAGGCTTTGTTTTCACCAGCTAGGCTGTCTCGTTGGGCCGCAGAATATCACGTTCCCGTAATCCAAGCCCATCTTCTCACCAGCTAGAAGCACCCGCGCGCCGGCCTAGTAAAACGAGGATGCGCTCTGTTGCCGGGTCGGGCTGTGCGCCTGTGCCTTGGGTGGAGCTCAGGGGCCTCTTCCTCTGGGATTGGGCGTTTGGGCCTGAGGCAACACCATATGGAATAAGTTCATCTGACGCCTCTTAACTTTACATCGAGCCTATCTGAGGTCCCCTATCCACAATACCAGAAATCTTTACCCTTCAACTATCACAACCATGCAAAAAAGGTTCTATAAGAGTATGGATCTCTAGTTTCGCTGACGTGGCATCCTAGTCAGCAAAAAAATTTAAAAAATTATGAGGCTCACATGTAAGTGAGAGGAAAAATTCTGAGTCCCACATCTTTTCTTTTTTCTCTTTTCTCTTCTCTTTTCTTTCTTCTCTTCTCTGAAAGAGCAGCGGCAGGCAGTGGGCGGCGAGCGAGTGCAGCGGGCGGCGGGAGAGGGGGGAGAGGCGGCCGGCGAGCCTGGGAGGACAGTCATCGCCGCCTCAAACCAGCCGAAGTCGACGCGGCCCATGGAGAAGAGCTCGCCTGGCGACGGGCAAGCCTAGGAGGAGCGGCGGGCGACGGGCGGAGCGGCAGCGACGGGCAAATGCAGCGGACGGTGGGAGGGGGGAGAGGCGGCTGACAAACCTAGGAGGACAGCAGCCGCCGCCTCCAACCAACCGGAGTCGACACGACCCATGGAGAAGAGCTCACCTGGTGGCGGGCCAGCCTGGAAGACAGCCGCCTCCTCCAACCAGTCGGAGTCGACACGACCCATGGAGAAGAGCTCATCGCCGTAGTAGAAAGTCAAGCCCCAGCGAGCCGCCACTCCGGCCGTCCTCCCCCATCGACGTGGCGTGAGATTGACCAACACCATCGCGAGGTAGTCGTCGTCGTTGCTGGCGGGGTAGTGGGAAGCAAAGGAGGGGAAGGGAAAGGATGGTGCCGACGCTTGGGACGGAGGGGAAGGAGGTGCTCGTGTTGATGCTTGGTCATCGTCGTCGTCGCCGGCAAGGTGAGGGGAGACAGAGGAGGGGAAGGGGAAGGGTGGTGGCGGCCGCGGCCATCCCGTAGTTCAACATGGCTCCTCCACTGATCGGGCTCCTCTATCGACAGCCGTTGGCATGTGCAATGTCTCCTCGCTAACATGTGGGATCCATCGTATGCCACGTCAGTGAAACCGAGGAAAAATTAGATCGATACTGCCTCGGGACTTTTTTTGCACGGTTAGTGATAATTGAGGGGTAAAGATTTTTGATATTATAAATAGTAGACGTCAGACAAACTCAACTAAAAGTGAGGAACGTCACGTTTACTTATTACACAGCATATATCTCCGAGACCGCGTGCAACAAGCCCATGCCGTGGGGCCATCCCTTCTCTCGTGTCAAGCGTAACCCTCTTCTTGATGAAATAATTAAATTTTAACACCAAATTTGGAAGTAGATTGTTAATTTGTTACACTATATATGTTGACCTGACCTCACATGTTGTCTTTGCGCCGTTGTACACACTGCACACGTGCAATGAACGCTAGGAATGATCCATGTCTCCGCCTCCTATTGGTTAGGTATCAACTCTGGCCGTACATGATGTAATACATGAGTATTTATATGTACAGACTCCTAGTATTAAGACGTGTCTAATTTTATATTTTGTTGTTATATTTCGGGATTAACATGTTATGTGTTACCTTTTCACCAACTCACTATTTTAAAAATGATTTTTTACGAAAGCACCACTTTTTTCGCAAGTGGACTAAAAAAAGCTCATATGTAAAAAGATTTGAATGGTACCCAGTATAGACCCCATATATGAAAATTCATTTTCACAAGTCTACCTGCGAATTTTTGCATCCGACCGGCTCCATCTCTTCTCTTCCTCATTTAAGTCTTTTCCTCTCCTCCCTACTCTTTAGTTTTCTCCTCCCCATCTCCTCAGTCCTCTCCTCTCCCATCTCCTCTCATGTCATCCGTCGACTTTCCTTGACAACCGACGACAGGAGCGACCAACGACGGCAACGGGAGGGGCAGTCCACCACTAGAGGTCTACGGGAGGAGAGCACTGCCGATGGGCACCAATGGGATCCAAGGCCATGATGGGCGGATTTGGCGCCGACGACTAGGGCGGTGGTAGAAGTGTCGGATCTGGCGCCGTAGGGAGGGACGACGGCCACTAGGACGAGCATGATGATGTCGGGGAGGGGCGAGCACGATGACAGCGGTGGCCTCAAGGGCGATGGATCCGGCGCCGCCGGCCTCAAAAACGGCAAGCCATGTGACGGCAGATCTAGCGGCGTTAGCCTTGGGAGGGGCGGGGCCTCGGCAACGACGACGACGATGGCTAAACCCTTTTGTAGGCGGGCGATTTAACTTGTCTGTCCAAGAAAATTAATTGTTGTATGTGGTTGTGCCGTCCACTTGAGAAAATATCGATATTATAGACACCTTAGGACAAGCACACTGCCCAAGCTTCACTAACCTGCTAGTGCTTATTATCGGGCAAGAACACCAGAATTTTTACTAGAAGTGGAAGAGTTACACAAAGTTCGCGAAATGATCACAAGGGTTTATGCACTAAGAACAGACAAGCCTTTTTGGGTTGTATCTGAAGACATAGAAAAGGATGTTTTTATGTCAACAGACGAAGCCAAAGCTTATGGACTTGTCGATTTTGTAGGGGATGAAATGCTTGACGAGCACTGCGATACTGATCCAGTGTGGTTTCCAGAAATGTTTAAGGATCAGTAGTGGCTAGATTTCTTGTAAATTTATTTCAACCCTAAATTCAGGTTTTATGCAATTTAATGGAAATACTTCATAATGATCAATCATTCAGGTTAAGATCGATCTAAACCAATCCATTTTTTCTATATACATACGACATGCCAACGGTTAAATAACTTATTAGAAACGCAAGACAACCAATACGAAATGCTAGAAAATCGGCCGCGCTTAAGGGATGTCCTCAGCGTCGAGGAACATGTGCTAGGGTGTATGTGCGACTTGTTCGGATCATGGGTTTAAACAAATAAGACATTTTTTTAAAGTATCCATGATCGGTACCAATGAATAGGATAGAGCTTCTCTATCCTAGATTTCTACGGTATATGGAATTTCTGGTTTCCTTTGGTGCAAATTCGATCATCTAGATTGGAAATAAGAAGCAATTCCCCCATTGGTAGCAAACGACTATTTATTAAGCGGAGGAAATAGCAATAAAAAGATAAAGGCTTATGCTCCTTTATCTTAAAAAAAGGACTAAGAGGGTCAACTACTTAGCCAACTTTCATAATTAAATGTTGTCACTGTATGGATAACTCTTATTTTAATTGCCATTTGCGAAAATGCGTTTTTGACCATTTGCAAAGATCGTTTCTGTAGTAGTGACTATTGGTCAACCGGTAACCGATAACAGAAATACTACCTAACAAGTTTTTATATTTTGGGATAAAGGTAATATGCAATTTTGTCAGTCAGATATCAGTTTAACCGTTCAACTAGGAGATTTCGGAACCTCAGCTAGCACCAGCAGGTATATGACACCTGCCAGAAAGCATCATGTATACTTAGTGGTGAAAATGGAATGGATATTTTCCGATCTGTTCCATTTCAAATCCAACCGAACTATAAATATTTTATAAAATCCGATAAATTAGGATGATGATGGTATTGCTAGATACGGGCGGAGGCCATGAAAGACGTAGGCAACGACGAAAGCCACGAAGGATGAGGACGGAGACCATGGAGAGCAAGCGATGACGAAGGTCGTCCTTGTCATCCCCGCACAGACCCAGCAAGCATGAGGCTAGATCCACCGAGGTCGTTGCCGCCACGAGCTCGCCCCACCAAGGTCATCGGCACCATGAGCTAAATGGTGCACGCCTCGTCGTGGCTTGTACTGCTAGGAAGGGAGGAGAGGGAGCTTGTTGCGGCGGCCGGAGAGGGAGCCCGTCGTAGGCACTATCGCCGAAGAGGGAGCTCGTAGCAGGCACCATCGCCATAGAGGGAGCGGCTCCCACTCAGGCGTCGCGTCGGTCCAAGCCATTCTCACAGAGAAGAAATGCGACGATAGCTCGATCTCGTCAGTGGACGCGTGGATCTCAACGCTGCCGATCTTGTCGCCCTACGCCGCCGATCTTGTCGGCCCATGGGAGTCCGATCTGTGGGCATAAAAAAGAGAGAGGTGGAGAAGGGGAAGAGGAAGAGGAGCGCTGTTAGTGGAGAAGGGAAAGCGGAGCGATGTTTCTTTTTGTTTGGTGGTGGAGTGGGAATGGGAGTGGTTGAGAAAAATGAGAGTGAGAGGTTAACAATGGGACAGCCAGGAAGCTAGGGTATATATGAGTTTTTTTTGTTGTTGTCATAGGTCTAAAGTATAAAAGTTCTAATTGATCTGATAATAAAATAATTAACAAAGGCTGACATGTAAAACCCTAGAATCTAAAATAAAAAGAACACTTTTATCGTAGGATGTTCATGGTAGGATGGTATAACACATTTATGATTTTAGATCTTGTGGGATGAGAACTAATCCCTCCCGCACGCAAAATGGAGCGACTCATTAACGCATAATTAATTAAGTATTAATTTTTTTAAAAAAAATACATTAATATGATTTTTTAAAATAATTTTCATATAATTTTTTTTTGCAAAAAATACATAGTTTAAAAAGCGTACGTGTGAAAAAAAAAAGAGATGAGTTGGAAAAGAAACACACTCGTGGTCTCCATCGCTCTCGTACCCTAATCTAATCATGTGACCAAGTTGCCTTGGAGGGTTATTCCTTCGCTCGAAGGCTTTAACCGAAAACGTCTAAAGGGCGGATTTTAAGATTCTGGAGAAAAATCAGTAGTACACTTGGCTCTGCTGTGGCTGCCGATGCGGATGCGGCGGCCGTGGTGCAAGAGGTTGCTTGCTGTTTGGTGTAGCAGCTGGCTGCCTTTATGTCCCTTTGCCCCTTTCCCCCTTTTCCCAATTGCGCAAGCCTGAAAACGGTGAAAAGAATCAAACGAACTACCAGGAGAATCTAAACAACGATCCTCGTATTTGGAATTTTGGGAAATTTCTTCCAGAACAGGAATATACTCCGTTTAAAAGAATATAATGGGTGCATAAAAAGAAAAACGGCGGGCATCTTGAGCGGATAAAGGGAACATTGATGTCATGGTCACCCTCGTGGCCGATTCGAAGCACAGGGATATACTATCACAGGAAATGATTCAATTTCTGTAGCCCATATATACAACAAATTTCCTTGATCAGGAGACCTCGTACTAAATTGAAAAGCCAAGGATGGCATTCCTTAATCAGGAGGCAACAACAACAAATATAATATTATGCACAGCCACATGCACATGTGGATATACTTTTAATACAAATTTAAGGAGACCGGCTAAATATTTATCAATAGTCTGTTCAATAGAGCTTGTGCTCGTAGGGAGCACACTGTTATGTGTGTGCAGCTGTTAACACCAGAATTTGGTAAACCCCGAAGTCCTCATCGGCTCAGGATCCATATCGGCTCAAGGTTGATATCTGCCTAGAGTCTTATATCGGCCGATGAGGGTTTTCTTAAAACCAGTCACCAACAGCAGTTGTTAGATTCGGAAAGATCTTATCCAGAGAAGACCGAAGACCGAGTTTGAGGAGGATACGGCTTGTATCTATTAATTAGGAAGAATTTGTTAGTTTCCTTTTTATCTTTAGGAAAGTGTATTTAGTGTCCAATAAAGACTTTATCTGTTTCCTTTTATCTTTAGGAAAGTTTGAGTCGTATTTTGTTAGGATTTTTGTTAGCCTATGGGTATAAATATGTAAGCCCGAGGTTCACGTAATTTTGATCTCACGATCAATACAACTTCGGCGCATCGCCAACCATTACTTTTCGTCTTCTTCGGCGAGTTCATGCCCTTTCCACGAGGGGTAAGTCTCGTTATGGCTGCCTGCGCTGTCGGGGCTAGGGCTTCAACGTTCTGATCTCGTCAACGTAAGCACCTACTATCATATATCTTAGTTAATTTGGTTTGGCGTCTCGATTTAGTCGTATCGGCCGAGATTCGTTTTAGGGTTTACGCTGGTATCGACTAAATCGCCTCGCTAGATTAGATTGGCTAAGGTATCCACCACCCTGAAAATCAATCGAGGGCTTGATTGTCTAGATCTTGTGTTTCTTTTCATACTTAGTGTCGCTAAGTCGTGATTAGAACCGTAATCTCTAGCCTGCCTGTTGATTGCCAATAAGGGTTTCATCGGGGTTTCAGCCGGTGAGTTATCTGAACGTTGCATCGGCCCAAGAGTTTTACATATAGATTGGATCTGGCCGATGACAACAGAGTATTTATCGTTTATCTGCTTATTGCGAGTTTATGCCATCGGACCTCTGGCCGATGTATGCTTTAATCCTCAGATGAATGTTTATTTTATATTTGGATTATGCTATATTATATTGCTATATTATCATGTTATCGTCGGCCGATCGTTTCTATATAGATGTTTGCTCAGTATACAGCCGATGGATTAAAACCCTAACTACATCGGCTGGCATCGGCATCGGCTGGAACTGCACCATCGGCCTACCGGCCGATCGGATGTTTTTGCCCTATCGACCTATCGGCTGATATCTTTAGCCATCGGCCTATCGGCCAATACGCTATACGTTCTGCTGTTTTGCATATCTTGTCAGTGGCAGGATCAAACTGACTGGCACGCCTGCGCTTCATCAATTTTAGGATCTGCACTGAAGCTAAGCATATCTCCCAGGCCTTCGTGTGTCCGCACGCCGGATCCTCATCGATGGTACGGATTCGGCGTCAACAGCAGCGTGTATGTGTAGTGATGCGTGTACATTTATATTTTTTATGTAATAAAAATTATATATATATATATATGCTTTCAGCCAACCTTTTAAGCCTTAGGCAACAATATTTTTTCTAAATATTTTGATTAGTATGTACAGAAAAATAGTATTCTAATATATAATGTTTTTCACTTTACAATAAATATTATAAGATAGATGAAGAGGAATCGCAAGTATGTGCTACAGTGGAGTCATGGCTTCATGACTCCACACATTAGAATTTAAATTAAAGTGCCCACAAATATTATTCATTCTAAAAAATGTCTGTGTGTTGTAACAGGAAAAGAAGTTTTTTCCAAATGAGCTCCTCTTTTCGTTTTCCTCGATATCGGCGCGAATCCGCATCCCAATCGTCACAGCCCAATTCGGCAAAACTCGGGATAAAAACACGCGCATCGATGCCGCTACGGATGATGACGGACAAAAAAAACTACGAAAGCTTTGCGTATTTTTTTAATTATTAGGTATAGATATAAATTATTATCGATTGCATAACTGGCTCGAAGTACGAGTCGATATTGTTTCATATGAGAAACCAATTTTGATTAAGGAAAAGAAGCATCCGAGATGAAGTTCAAATCCAAGTTCAGATCGGTATCGTTAAATATAAGAAACCGATTTTGATTAGGGGAAAGAAGCACCTGAGCCGGAGTTCAAATCAGAGACGGTTGATTTTGAGAACCAATCCAACTCGCGTTTGTCAGTCGTGACTATTTCGAGCACGGCTGCGACGGACGACCAACGCTGCTCCTGCCTATTTCCTATACGGTTGAAGATTAATCTCTTGAAGATAAGGTTTGACTTATCTGCCTTCATCAGTAATTGCATTGTTAGTAGATGGGCTTATATAACTACGTAGGCTTTGAATAGAACTCAACCCACAAAACTAAAGACATATATCACGTGAGGTAATTCCAGCCCACATAATTAAAATTAAAGGCATATCATGTAAAAATCTACGGTTTAAATTAAATTGCTTATTTAACCGACAGTCAAAACTTTAGTTAATGTATTCATACGTGCGCAAGGATCTACTGCTAAGCTAACCTTCACCTCTTTTAGCTACCGAGTATGTGCTATATGTATTTCATGTAATAAAAATAAATAGCTGAAATATGTATTTTTCAAAATCTTGTTGACATTCAGAACGACGTACAGAAGGTGTACAATCGGGCAGGCAAGAAGCATTGGGATTTGGGAATTATGACAACAAAATCCTATACGGTTAAAAGATCGGCATAATTTTTGAGCTTGGTCGGTTGAGCCAACAGGTAATCGGATCAGCGAAAAATACTTTTCTATAGCTACTTTTCTGATTCTGGATTTTATTTTTTTTACATTTTCTAAGGTTTTATATAGTGTGTTTTGTGTAATAATTTTCTATATAAAATTTTCATATAATATTTTTTTCTAAAGCATTTTTTAAAAATTTTAGTATCTAATTCATTCATTTAATTATACCTTCAAATAGCTATAAAAAATTGGATTATCCATCAATTTTAGTTATCTCAAACATGGACTGAGTCTGATGGATTATCCAACTTTTTTTTATATCCATCAATTTCTATACTCGTAAAAGACCAAAAGCTAACATTGAACAAGAGAAAGCAACAAACAAAAACATTAAACTAATTCGAAAACTAAGTCGCATAATTTCAAAGGCCACCAAGATGATTGTTAGTGCTAGCTAGTTAGCGTAGCCAGGAATTCGGCATGAAAGATCAATGCCTCAACCGGGGCATATAGAATCCATGAAAAGGCATATGTGAAAAGGAATTAAAATGACGTTGTTCAATTGATAATATGAATAATATTTTGCGTTAGAAAAGCTGTGTTTTATTTTTGTGCTAGAGGCATCTTAGGTGGTGCATCTGTTCAGGAAGGAAAGAGATGGGAATATGTAGACGATGATATTATTTTACTCGGTCTTATAATAATAAGCACGAGTATAATAGTACGGTCAATAGGCTATAGGCTATAGCGTTGTTCACATTAACATAATCCTAAATAAAGGAGAGAGAAAAAAATTAGACTCTTGTCTTGTAGCCCGACTACAACATTAAAAAAATAGAAATAGTACCTTTTCATCCAAATTAATTGTAGGAGCTTTTTTATAGACTTGCCTGTATCATGCAGATAATTGGCCGGATTGGTTGGCGCATTGGTGGGCGAGGTTTATAAAAAAAAACTAAAATATTTGTTCGTAGGAAAATGGGTACGGAAGTACTATAAATAGCTGGTTATCGTATCTATTAGATGTATGGTTTAATGATGTACTATATAATTGTGTAGCTAGTAGTCGGTTGTGCTATTGAACTTGTTCTATCTGGTTCATGGCCACCTCGTGCAGGGACCAACAAATACGTGCACATAATCTAAGGAAATGTTAGTGACGAGGAAAAAAACGTATATATTCGTGTTACACCACCTTTGCAGACTTGCAGGCGCACATTAAGCAGGGTTTGAGACATACTAATGCAACAACAGTACAACACGGTTACATGGCCACACAATTAATCCGAACACATGAACACGTACGTACACACAGCACAATGCATGCTCGTATGTTCTCCACGCGTCACACAAGAAACTTAACCAAGCTAGCCAAACTATATTACAGTACACAGTGAAATAATCAAGCAGCTAATTAATTAAGTTAACTACAAGCTCAATGTAATCAAGCAAACTTTGCTTGTGCATACAGCCATACCCATACATACACAAGCTAATATAATTATATATGCTAAAATCAGTCGTCGTACGTCGTGCCCGATCGATGAGCAGTGAAGTCGATCGGAGTAGTATATACCTTGATGCATATACACAATGGTAGCTGCAGGCAGCTGATAGATACTAGCCATGGATAGTCATGGATCGATGATGAGTTAATTAATTAATTGTCGAGGACTACCTTGAAGTGGTCGCGGTTCTTGAGGACGACGTCGTACATGTGGGTGGAGCGGAATCGCGCGAAGTCTCGCGGGAGGGAGATGAGGTCGGCGCCGCCGTCCCGGCGGTGGAGCTGCACCACCGCGCGGTCCTCGTAGTAGCGCTCCCACCCGAGCCCCGCCAGCCTCCGCTCCAGCGCCTGCAGCGACCCCATCGTCTCGTTCGCCGGCACGTACACCAGCCGCCGCCGCCGCCTCCTCCCGGCCTCCTCGTCCGCCTCCAGCTGCATCACCCCGTCCCTCTTGAACACCCACACCCCCGTCCCCGCCATCGATCGATCTCTTAATTTTCCCTCGAGCTATAAACTTTGTCGATCGATCGAGGTGCGGTGCTTTGGTTTTATATAGCCACGACGCGACGACGCTGTCACCGGCCGGCGCGCTGCAGGCTAGCTTAGCTGCTGCGTGCGTACTGTGTGAGATGCAGTAAAGCATAGCTAGGTTCAGTGGCACGGCAATGAATGCATTGGCGCGCGTGGTCGTGGAGATACATGGTTGGGTGCGTGCATGGGGAGACCGGGAGAGGATAATGTGGATAACGGAATATGCATGTGCGGTGAGGGCGACCCGTCGATGGGAGAGTTATGGGGGTGGGTGTCCTACGGTGTGAGCTGGATAAACAGGGGAGGGAGGCGAGAGGAGCGCATCAATGGCGGTGGTGGTTGTATTATTTGTTCTTCAAGAATTTCCACTGGTGATGTGTTTTCGGTGACAGTAGTTTTATTGCAAAGTATCGAACGACCATCACTGCTAGGAAAATAGGCAGTCGTTGGTGGCCAGATCGAGTTTTCTTCGACGGATGGAGGGCGTCGCCACAAGCGACCAATGGGCAGATAAAATACTTCGTTTTGATTTTGTTGACGGTAATCGACTGAAGGGGTGAAACCGTTTTCGTTAGCGGGCGACATAGCCTAGTCGCCTGCGAAAATATTTTTCGCGTGCGTCTAAATAATGATGTGCGTCAGCGAAAATGTTAGTCGATCGCACGTGGCCTAGCACTGTAGGTCTGCCTGCGAAGATATTTTCACAAGAGACTAATTTTGTATTGTTGGCTGACTGTGAAGAGTTTGAGCCAATTTTGAATTTCAGTTTTACATTATGGATGTATTCCCTTCGTTCTTAAATATTGTCGATGGGCATAATTCGTGTTTATACTTTGGCCTTTTGTATCTCTAAGAAAATTAGAACCCTATGTGTCTTTGTTTAAAATTTTGTGTTCGTCATTTTGTTCTACAAAGTAGAACAAATTTTAATAAGTTTGACTTCGAACAAATCTAAAATAACTTCTATATAATATGGAACATAGGGTTTCGAAATCTAAAATAACTTCTATATAATATGGAACATAGGGAGTAAAAAAAAAAGAAACACATCTTAATCTGATACTGCACGATATAATATGAAACATAGGGAGTAAAAAGAAAAGAAACACATCTTGATCTGATACTGCACGTCTTCAATGTAAACTTCTCACTTCCTTCCTCTCCCTACATGCACATACTTATAGAGCCTCTGTTGGCCTATGCACATCTAGTGTTGAATGCAGTGGCCAGATTTTACCAATTTTTCAAAAAGAATAGAGAAGGTAGATCTTCTGTGAGTTGGTAAGAGGAATGCATCGCTCAGCTTGGTAAGGATGTATAATGTACCCAACTACCCATCGGTATACACATCCACTGGCCCGCCCCCCTCCGGCCCCTCCCTGATCACCTCACATTGCACCAACCATGCATTGCATACCGGGCCAATCAGCCTGAATTCCTGATTGATCCTTCCACTAATTTGATCGATTCACGTGTAGCTAGCCAGCCAGCCAGCTCGATCAACGGGGCCTACAGTCATACAGGCCACCACTCCACCCCAAGGAGGCAGAGGACCCGGCTACTCGAGCTAGCTAGACTTGCTGTTAGTTTCAGCCGGTTCCCCATCCACTCTCTCGTTTTTCACACGCACGTTTTTCAAACTACTAAACGGTGTATATTTTGTAAAAAGTTTCTATACAAAAATTGCTTAAAAAAATCAAATTAATTCATTTTTTTAAAAAAATAACTAATATTTAATTAATCACGTACTAATGAATCGTTTTGTTTTCCGTGCGCAACCGTGTGTGTTGGGAGCCGGCTGGAACGATCACAGCCCAAGGACATATTCTGTGACGATATTTGACGGCATCAGGATCACTAGCTTTTGTCCGTGGACATCGATGGGCGGATTATTGGCCGAAGGAATCAAAGCAATTCAGCGGCCAGCGGCAGCAGCGGCCGCAGGATTCAATCAAATTCCACCGCGCGCATGGCGCAGAGGCTGGAATGCTGCAGTACAACACCATGCGCTCCATGGATCCGTACGGCGTATTCCTTCTAATCAATCTAGGATCGAACGTTGACACATCAATCTGGACAGACCTACGAAAATATTACGGATCGTACTACGCACTAATAGCTGCACAAATCATCTTCGTTTTCTCGACCACCGTACCACCGCATGCATGCGCATCTTTTGGTTTTTCAGCGGAGCGGGAGTCCTGCGCGCGCAGCTGCGCTGACACGCGAAAGGTGAGATGAGGGGCATGAATTATTACCTCCACTGTACTACTGGGACCGAAGGTGTGCGTACCGAATGGTAATCCGGTTCTATTTTGCGATTTCCCTTCAAATTTCCTACGAGTATAAAATGGCCCGTGGGGACGAAAATATTCGTCTATTCCGAAACGATAGCACCTCTACGGGAATGATTCTCGGTTGGTCAGGAATCAATCATATTTACTAATTTAACTATTTAGTGTCGATAATAATATGGCTCTTAAAAGATTTAGAAGAAATTTTTTTTATGGCTGGAGTCAGAAACACACCACTTTTACTAAAACTATGGTCGGTTAGGAATTCCAGTCACCATTTTCAACCCCCTATACCCCCTACTCCATTACATATAAATTTCAACGGAATTTACAGTTGGGCGCCAAATCTGTGATCCAAATAGATTCATATGAACCCTCCCCCTTTTGTTATTCTCTAAGAGTGTATTCGACAGTATACTTTTTTAACTTTCACTTTCTTATTTTTCGCACGTACGTTTCTCAATCTACTAACCAATACGTTTTTTTTCAAAAAAAAACTCTATTAGAATGTTGCTTTAAAAATCATATTGATCTATTTTTAAATATTTTAATAATACTTGATTAATACTCGCTCCGTTTATATGTCGAGGAAAGGGTTCCCAATCCCCAAACGCACAACCTAAAATTGCGTCACATACGGAGTATCGTCTACTCCAGAAAGGGCTATGAATCGTTAGATTACTATGAAATGGAAGTTACATGATTATATCTTTCATAACGTAGTTGGGTACTATATATTAGTACATGTAGACGGACAATACACCAACTATGGTATTTGGATAATATGGAGATTGTTGGAATCAGAGTATTCGCGAGAATCGGTTAAGCAAACAGGAGACAAAAATTTATACTGGTTTGGACCCTCGAGATAAGTAATAACTCTTATAGATTGGATTGTCGCTTAGAGTACAATGAGAAAGTAGAAAGACTAGATGAATCCGTCGAGTAGAGACCATCGAGAACGACCCGATAAGATCTATTCGGCGAATATGACGCTGACTTCTTCTGGATTGCTTCTAGGCGTGGGTTTGACTATGGGCTTGTAACTCGATGCTCTGATCTGAACACCGGGACCTTTTTAAATAGTAAAGATTTTCTCTTCTTTAAGTAAAACTCGGAGAGATAAAATAAAACACGATCCTGAGAAGACCTTATCTTACTCGACTAGGACTCTGACACCTTCTATTTCGGAAAGATAATTTCTTCTCTTTCAGTCGTATTTTTTTTGATTAAAGGATATTTTCTTGTATATTATCGAGTATATAGTTTTACCGTATTTTATTAATCTATGTATAGGAGACATGTCTAATCCTTGACACCGACCGTATATATTTAAGATTTCATAACATCATTTATGAGAAAATAGTAGTTAAATTTTAAATATGAATAATGCCTGGTAGCAAAATACAATGAAACATAGATAATCTGCAACGTGTTTCTTATTGATGTGTCAGGAAAAGAGGAGGTTAGGTGGATTGGTACGGCGGACCTTCTGAAAAGCGTGACATGCTAGTGGGGCATTTTATCAAAAAATAGTGCAAATTTAAGTGAGATCACAACATACAACGTACTGTAACATGTAACATGGAGTGAGCGTAACTCACCTAGTTAGATTTTTTGGTGATAAAATTAGTTCATCCGGGTTTAAATTTTAGATTTGACACGGTTACTTATATTCAAAGGATTTAAATTCTAATTTGACACAAATATTCGCATTTACGACTAATTACTTTTCACTGTTCACTGGTAACATACTACGACTCTTTTTAACGATGATTCTTAAGAAGCAGCCAGTTGTAGGTCAGATTGAGCATGCATGGTCCATACCGAATTTTAATAGCAGAATCCTTTTGTGCGTAGGGGGAAAAGAGAGACGAAGCTCGCGACAACATTATTCCGAGAGAAAGCTCAGTATTCAGTTAACGAGCCGGTAGTCGTTATTAGATGTTTTTGTTCAGAATATATTGCCTTTTTTTATAAAAAAAATGTTCATGATTTGTTGGACTTTGCTAGTTAGAAATAGGACAATTATATCATGTCTACAACACGTGCGGGCACTCCACGCTCACGCCATATAGATCGTATACACTAAAATTGGTAACGTCAGATCTTAGATTTGTCGAATCCAAAACAAGCACGGCCATGCTAGCAACCCATTAAACATATATCAACCAAATAAGTAGATTAATATTCTAAAGTTCTATCGTTCAAAACATGAGCCATATCAGCGGATTTGCTGTTACGCGCGTACGCGCTGGCAAGGCAACTCGGCGCGCGTTTCGGACGGACAGGCCCACTGCCCACGCACACGCACTTCACCTACATGTAATTAGTGCATGAACAGCTTCTAATTAACGCGTAATTAATATCGTGACTAACGTGTGAGTACGTAACGCTATAATCTCGTAATAATTTTTTTCTAGCAATTAGCCCCATTATTAACGTGAACATTTTTTCTAGCAAACGGTTGTGCTATTTTTTTTAAAAAAAAATTCAAATTGAATTTAAAATTTTAAAAACTACATCTAAAATTTGAAACTTTCTAACTCAGTTTTTGAACATTCGTCTGTAAATTTGAAACTTTCAACACAAAATTTTAAACTTTCAATTCATATTTGAAAACTTTCAACTCAAATTTTAAAACTTTCAAGTCAATTTTTGAAAAATTTCAACCTAGATCTGAAAACTTTCAAGTCAAGATTTGAAAACTTTCAACTCAAGATTTATTCAAGTTTTAAATTTTGATTTGAAAGTTTTCAAATTTGAGTTAAAAGTTTTGATTTTTGAAATTGAAAGTTTTGGAATTTTAGTTGAAAGTTTTCGATAGAATATTTTGAAATTTGAAGTGAAAGATTTAAATTATAGATTAAAAATCCAAAAAGAAAAAGGGAAAAATGTGCGTGCGAAGAATTCAGAAAAAATCGCGAAAAAATGAAAAAAAAACGTGGCTGGGTGCCAGCTGGCATGTATGCGCCAGGTAGCAACCCCCCATATCAGACTCTTGACACAGTTAATGACATTTTTTTCCTTGTTCCATACCAGTATGAAATTATATGCGCCAGTTAGCAACCCCCATATCAGACTTTTGACACAATTAATGACATTTTTTCCCTTATTCCATACTAGTATGAAATTTGTTACAATTGCAGTTCTATATATGTGCATTGATAAAAACAATTTGTCGATGGAGTAGATCGCGACTAGGGTATTTGTAGAGTATGGGGATTATTACAACCAAGGTATACATGAGTTTGAGGTAAAAAAGACAAGAGACAAGGATTTTTATACAGATTCGCACCCTTTAACTGACAGGTAATAACCCTACTCTTGTTGACCGAAGCTGGTGTCACTCTTATATATCAGAATCATACGAGTATAATATTTGAGAGAACCTAATCTAGTTATCGTCGACTTGGCGCCATGGATCTCCACCATGTAGTCAACAACAGGTAGTCTTCTTTCTCAAATATGAACTGGGCAAGATTAAGATAGCGCTAGATCCCTTATGTCGGTCTCTGTGGCTCCAGATTGGGTCTGTCTAGGTTTGTCCCTCATGTTGGTGTGTCTTGCCCGTATTGGTATATCTCATCTCCTCCTAAGGGGTCTTATATTTATATCCACAGATGTCCTCTTATCCAAATAGAACTAGGGAGACAAATATGGATACGATCCGAGTAGTCCTTATAATTTTCAATTTGAACTCTGCTTTTTTTTCCTATCCGGAACATCTTTCGTATACGAGGCATGATTTCGCATAAGACTTGATATATGGTGGGTCCCATCGAGCTCAACTCAAGATCATTGGATATGTCTTATCCATAACACTAACATAATTACAGTTGTAATTATGTCTAGAGCAATTTATAAGCACTCCCTCTATTTCATATTACAAGATGTGTTAATATTTTTTTAAGTTAAATTTTTGACTAAGTTTATAAAAAATATAGTAATTCTTAAAACACAAAATTAGTTTTATTAAATCTAACATTAAATATATTTTGATAATATGTTTGTTTGATGTCGAAAATATTATTATGTTTTTGTACGTACTAGGTCAAACTTAAAAAAAGTAAAAAAAAAATCAAAAAATCAAAACGTCAAACGAAATGGTAGATTTTAGCCCATTATATATAGAAGTTGGATATAAAGTTTGGTGGAACTATTAACACAATATTTTCCATTACACAATATAGGGTACAACAAGCATGCTCTTAATTGTCAGACATTGGTGACAAATCGGTCACCGGTGACCGCGTGCACAGAAAAACGATCGGACATGAGTGAATGACCACCGGCCACGTAGCTGAATTCCAAATAAACCAAAACTTAACCCTGTTGTCTCTGGGAAGTATCGAAAAAGATCCAACTATAGACGGATGGTGTTCTCTCCGTTTCGATCTTTGTCGAGCTGGCAAGGCACGTGTGGTGTAGTACAAAGTAGGAGTCTAGGATCCATCAAAATTCAAATCAAGGGGAAGAAGAAAACACGGAATGATTGATTATGCATTCGTCCTAATACATAAACAGAAGTATTACAGTAATTTGGAGTATCTCAGTAGTCAATAGCTTATATAGGTCACGGGTGAGGAAGTTCAATCTGCAATAGTTAATCACGGAGGTGTACTCTTGATTCTCTCCGTGCAGATGATTAATACTATTGTGAAGCAGTGCATAGAAATTGGCAAACACTGTGCAACAGCTAGGAGGAAGTACGGGCCATTTTGGTTTCTTACGATAATTTGGTAGGGTAAGAAATCAAATGTTAGGGCATCACATTTTTTGTATAAAATGGTTTTTTAATCCTGACTATTATTGAAGTTGCCAACTAATTGGTAGCGCATACTTTTATCAGTCCAAAATAGCCCAAGAAGTAGTTAAAGCACTAATTAATTAACGAGTGTAACTTATATTTGTGGCATGACATTTTTTAATAAAAAATAATAAAATCGTTTTACAATATAAATTATTACCTATTGCATTGTAATTATATTGTAAGCTTTAATATTTACATTGTAATTTTTCTAATATACAATGTATAAAAAATTAGGATTAAAAGCAATTTATTATCAATTTAAAATAGGAGATAGAAACATACTTACATATAGGTGACATAAGAAAAAATGATGAAAAATGTAACGTCATAATTTTAACAATTCCGTTAATCATTCATATGTTTTACACATTATATATATGGTGCACGCTCAAGTGGATTATGATAACCTCACTCAAATAGCTTTTCTTTTAATTTATGTACAAAGTGATAATATTTTTATATTTTTGTCAAAAAGTAATATTTTTTATCCCAACTAAATTAACAGGGGTAATTGTTAGATACACGACAGTTTGATATACATATAACATAAAGTATGTACATCTATACAAAAGAACTTGCGTTTCTCACTGCCAATGCATCGCCATCAAATTAAACACACATCCATGACAATGACATGTCGAGGATGAATCGAATTCCTCGCTATCAATCGATATGAGAATTTTATATGAAGGCCCATAAGTCAATGGCGATGACGCCCCATGATCATCGGGTGGGCCTCTTTGATCGTGTAAACCCCATTTCTCTCACTGTGTAGGTGTTTCAGCTTCTGGGCTTACCTCTTGATTCCTTTCTGTGTTGGGCTCTGTCTGAAACTCTGAATGGATCTGGGCTTCTCCCAGCTTTACACCGCAAATTGAATTCGAAAGCAAAGCATTGGTACGATCAGGTTCAAAATTTATGATTGAAATACAATTTGAATTAGTGATAGGCTTATCGAGTAGTATCTTCCATGCTAAGAGCATCATTAAGAGTCATCCTATATCATTCCCGATCCAAAATTTTCGGGCTTTCATGGAAAAAACCAGCTCCAAAAGTAATCCTATCCACCTACCTGAAAAATGGAAACCCCATCTCCGTGAAAGTCGCTCTTCACATCTTGGGAACCCACTTCACCCCCAATCCTCTCTTTCTCGCGTGCCTGGATATTTCATCGCCTTCGTGCGTGCTAGGGAAGTCTCGCCCGCTGCCGCCTGGAGGATTTTCGTCGACGGCCCCAGCTCCCATGACCTCGGCCGGAATCTCCTCGTTGCTCCCCAAATCCTCCTCACTGCATCCGCATCAACTGGCGCTGCTCTACACGGCCCTCTGACCAACGCCTGCCCGCTACGGCCTGGACCACCGCTGACCCCTCGTGGGGTTCTTTTTTTGAGGAGAGAAAGTGGGGTGGAGGTATTAGAGATAAGATGGACAGAGAAAAAAGAACAGTAGCTAGCCTTTTCTCTTTCACTTTCACGCACATTGCCTACGCTAGGCCTCTGGTATAAAATGCATGATTTTGATAAAAATATAAGTACATAACCGAGTATTATAAAAACAGCCTTTTCTCTTTCACTTTCATGCACATTCGTCCACGCTAGGCCTCTTGTATAAAATGCATGATTTTGACAAAAATACAAGTACATAATCGAGTATTATAAAATATGAGGAAAATACAAAAATATTCATTTGAATAGACCACAGAAAAAATAAAAAACCGGATGATACAGATAGAACTCTAAGGAAATTTTCTAGAGGATTGTTTAATTCTTTGTTTTAAAGGTCTTCCAATAAAATTTTTTCATAGGATTAAAATTCTTCAATTTCCTATGTTTACATAAAAATCAAAGGGACCTAAAATAAAGAATTGCAAAATGCATAGAAATATAGGAATGATGGTTTGTTTAGACTGCAAGGAAAAATAGAGGATGGTGAGGAGAGAGAATGACTTAAAGAAAACTTAATTTTCATGAAAACGGATGTATGGATTGAGGTATTTTATATGAATTTCATATGATCCTATAGTGTGCAATCCTGTATTTCGAAGGTCCATTTAGGAAAAAATGTCCATTAGAATTAAAATCGTACAAGATTTTTACGTTTAAATCAAACGGGTGTAAACATCAGAGAATGACATTGATTGTTGTACTGTACTGCCAGGGTATGAGCTCTCACATGAGGGACAACACTGTCTTAAAAGGAACTCGCAGGTTATTGGTGATTTTGTAAACTTTAGAAGTCCAGTGTATTAGCTCTCTTTTTTCGTTGCTCCCGCAAAGAATGTTCTTCAATATTCGCTTGTTCTTATATTTTATATGAACAATAGTAAACACCAGTACACCACCTTTAATATTCTTATATTTTGAAATCACATTTTAATATTCTTATAGTCCAGATAACATATCGTTTTAGATACAGGCATCATAAAGAAACTCTCCAAAGTGGTATATCATTATTCGATCGATCTAAATTCACACGTAAATCTAAACGTTTACATATAAACACTAGGTATCATTCTAACAACTGCACTAGCCATTTTGACGTTCGTTTCATCTCTTTATCGCCGGTCTCATCATGTTCAGGTTGTTGTCACACGTTGACTTTCATATCATAACCTTTTTGTTCCCGAGTGAATCCGGTGAAGACAGAACTAGTCATCCTCGGTTAAAATTAGCCAAATCTAGTGGCGGTTTACCTACGAAGAAAAAACTAGTAATTCACTTGTCACCCGCATAACAGATTTCCATCCCGTCGGCGAGCTCATAAATCGTGCTGTCCTTGCTACCTAGAGTCGATCTCTGTTCTTTTGCTCGCATATACGGATCCACAAATTTAAGAGAAAATTCAATTCATAACACTGAAAATAACTTGATACCATCTAATTTTTTCACTTTCGACTAGAAGCGTAGGCCACCAGTTTTTCTTTGACCTATGACACTTTCATCGTATTTTGAGGTAGCGATGTTAGATCGGAGTGGAGAAAATTATCCTCGGTTTCGTTTGCCTTTTGTTTTCCATGTACATAATCAGGTTGTCTATTTCCTATTCCTCGTCTCCTCGATCTTTCTCTTTCCTCATCTCCTCATTTTACTCAGTATTCCCGCTTCAAAAAAGAAATAGATGTTAAATCCTATTCTGGATAAGACAAATTCTATCCTATTCTATACATAAGATTACATCTAGGGTTCACAATGCCCTACTTAACAACCAAAGCATAAATTGATCGATTCCGCATACCTACTGATGTCTTTACGTAGTAAGTAGCGCCCTTTAACCCACTGTCATGAGCAAGCCACCAGTTGCCGCTGTCATCGAACAAGCTGCCAGTTGTTGCCGTCATCAAACAAGTTGCTAGCCACTGTCACCCTTTGAGCCGCGTGGAACGCCTTGCAAGCAGCCGCCGCCGTCGCCCTTTCTCTTTCGTGACGTGCAACAGTAAACAGGACCAAATGAACAAAATCAGCCTAACCTCGCAAGCAACCACTGTCATCACCCTTTTCTCTTTCGTGGCGTGTGACAGTAGGTAAAACCGAACGAACAAAATCCGGTAGACAGATATGACCAAGGGCAAATTGGTATTTTCTAAGTCCTGATTTACGGCTAAACACTTCGCCATAATTACAACCATCACGGAAGTGTTGTGGGTCAAAGAAAACCGGTGGCCTATACTTTTGGTCGAAAGAGGAAAAATTTTATGTTATTTTTTAGTACCGGGTTATTTTCTATGCTGTGGATCAAATTTTCTCCAAATTTGAGGCATCGCCCGTCCCTCACCCTCTCCATCACATGTCCTCTCAAATGGTTGTATTGTGGGGGCCATTGTTGAACCTGAAGGTAGACGAGTGCTACAGTCAACAAGAGGAGACAAACCCTCTCAACCTGTAGGGAAAGGATAGCGGCTGTCGCTCTTGGCAATGTGTCTCCTGTTTCTTTCCTTGTTTCATTGGGACATGAAGAAAAGACGAGACAATGATCGAGATGATATCTGTACTGTTGTTTCTTTTTCGATTAGGATGCAGATTCTACCTCTATTTTTATTAGTATACTTTTCAAGTGGTACGTTTCGTATGAAAATTTTTTACATAAAAACCGCTCTAAAATATTGAATAAATTATTTTTTCTAGTTTGTAATAATTAAAACTTAATTTATCGTGTGTTAATTGGTTTTTCGTTTTTTTTTCCTCGCTTCCGAACAGAACCTATTGTAGATTTTCAGTGAGCGTCGATTTTCAATCTAACGCCGCTTGTAGATGCATTGACGACTGTCCTGCAGTCCTGCCTGGCGAGCCCAACGCCCACGGCCGTGCCAAGTCCGCAGCTATGGCTCTCGCTCTTCTCGCATCGCCCCATCTCGTCGTCCCTTTCCTTGTCGCAAACCGCGCTCGGCGACCCCAGCAACTCGTCTCGTACCCAAATCCCCCACTCCACCCCCGTGATCTCCCCGGGCAGGCGGGCACCCTCCCAGGGGCAATCCGGTAACTCCGCCCCCGCTCCTCCTCTCCTCCTCCGCCGCCTCAGCTGAACGCGCGTGCTGCCTTTGTGTGCCTCTCTCTCTCCCTCCCACAGTGCGCAGCACAGCACAGGCTGTGACGCAGGAAAAGGAAAGGTGGGAGGAGTTACTACTCCGCGCACCAAAAACCAGGCGCAGCAGCAGCAGCAGCAACCAGCAACCAGCAAGCGGAGAGGAGATGGAGACTAGTTGCATCGCAGGCGCAGCAGCACACCACCGTCCGCGCGGCTGCCTCCAGAACGCAACGAGGAGAAGAGTTCAGGAGCCCAACCACCACTTGACCCCGCCCCAACCTCCCCGCGACTCATTCGATCACTCCACCACCGTCACGCGCCCACCCACGCTTTACACCCCCCCCCCCCCCTTCTCCCTCCCTCTCGTCCCCTTCCTGGTTTCCTCCCCCCTCCCCCCCCGCGATCCCCCAAACCCTAGACCCCCCTCCGATCCGCGCATGCCCGGCGGCGCCGGCGGCGGGGTGTGACGCCGTGGGGGGGACGGGGATGGAGGCGGCCGCCGTGCCGGAGGAGCTGCGGTGCAAGCGCTCCGACGGCAAGCAGTGGCGATGCAGCGCGCCCTCCATGCCCGACAAGACCGTCTGCGAGAAGCACTACGTCCAGGCCAAGAAGCGCGCCGCCTCCTCCGCGCTCCGGGCCTCCCTCCGCAGGTCCTCCGCCTCAGCCGCCGCCGCCGCCGCCGCGGGCACGACCCCGCCGCGGATGGCGGTCGCGAGGCCCCTCTACGGCAGGGTCGCCGGGGAGCCGGTCTACGTGGCGGAGCCGGCGCCGCCGCCGCCACGGAGGAGGCAGCCGGTCCACGGGCTGCCCCTGGGCAATGCCGCCGGCGCGCGCACCGCGGCGGTGAGTTGGGTTCCAGGACGCGTTCTAATTTTGGGTAAATCCACGGTGTGCTTGTGCTGATTGATTCGTCGTGCCTGATGATGGTAGGAGCTGGTTGGGAGAGGCTCGGTGGCGGCGGCGGCGGCGGCAGCAACGGCCGCCACCTGCCATCAGTGCCGGAGGGGTGCTAATACCGTTTGGTGTACAAGCTGCGACAGAAGGGGGTACTGCAGCGACTGCATCTCGAGATGGTATGTTCTGGTATATATTGTGCTGTTATAGAGCAAATTTTAATTCCCGATAAGGATGAATTCCGAGTAGATCAGACTTGAGGAATGACTGAATGACCATTTGTAACTATTATTGGAGATTTTTTTTTCAGCGCTCAGTTTTTGTGCAGCTAGTGTTCTAAAAGTCAGTGCTAGGTGCAGGGTAGCCACCACGATTAAGCATTAGATGGTGCATTATGCAGCTAACCTGCCTTGGGGGCTATTCTGCTGCTACTTTAGTGATATATCGTGTAGTTTTTATGTAATATGCTTGCTAATTGCTTGGAATTCTCTAGTCAAGTTTGTCCTAGGCGGCGGCCTTGTCTACCTACTAGAATCTAGCATCTTCTTCAACTATGTGTGCAGCTTATGATTAATATATGACCACACTGAAAGAATTATTCCTCAGAAGTTGTTGCCAGACAATTAATGTTTGCGATCACACGGTGGTTAGTAATAGAAATGCCCAAACTATCATGTTATTGTTCACATAGAAAACCCTTATGTATACAATTTTTTTTTTAAAAAAACTGTTTTAGGCCATTCTATTCCAATATGCAGCCAAAGCACATGGAGAGTTTTCTCATTTCCTTATTAATTTCAGAAGTATAATCTTTGCCTTGTCTTTTAAAGGCTATTTTTTTTCCATTGGATCACTCAAAATCACCAAATGCAAAGGCAATGGCTATTCCAGACACCACAGGCCTATCATCCTCGCAGAAAGTTGTAAACTTGGAATTGCTGTTTGTTATTTGAGTGAACCAAGAGGATCCCATGAACTTTTCTCCTTAAAGTTTGGGGTGAAGGTGGATCCTAAGCACTCATGTGGTGCAAAAGTGCAAGATTTTTCTGTGGACTGTGGTTCTTGACTGTCCTCTCAGGAACAAGCTCAATAGTATGCCTGGCCTAGGGAAAACAGAAGAGCAGTACATTGCACCCATGTGCGTTGTGTGGTAGAATCAACTATGCATCATTTTTTTTATGATTTGAATTTGCTCGGAGTACATTGGCAAATAGTAGGTGATGATTGATACAGGCGATAATGACAAGGGACAACAGATTTGACAAACAGGCTTGTAAATCGAGGAAGCATTGAGTTTTGGGCATGGACCAAGCAATGGCAGCCAGGTTGTCACAGGTGTTGGGTAACATTTGGACATGTGCATGCAGGAGACAGGCAGCCAAGGGTTCCTCGACAACCTGGTGCCATGTCACTGGAGAAGAAGAATGTCCTAGGACAAATGGTAGGTAAAAGAGAAACAATAGATGGGGAAGATAGATTATTCATTTCTTAATATGAAACACACACATGCTGCCCATCTTGTAGGATATGGCCTGTCCTAACAATTGTACCTAATCAAACTCTAATCAAGCTCTTACCACTAATCTTTAGCCTAACATACTCAGATAATAAAGTATCTTTCTATGCTAAAGTACCTTTCTATTTAACTAGGGTGAAATCCCGCGCGTTGCTGCAAGAGTTTAGTATGATAACAATAAGTAGAAATAATGTGTAAGATAACTAGACAACATAAACTTACATAAGTTGATGTGGTTTACAATAATTTAAATAGTATATATAATGATGATTCAAATGTAAAAGTAAGGTGTTGTGGTTTTATGAGAAAAGAAAAAGAGGGAGATAAATTTGGACCATAGATTAATCATCTAAGGGCTAAAATCAATTGAAGTGATATGGCTTCATGAGAGAAGAAAAGAAGGGAGATAATTTGAACCATAGATTAATCATCTAAGGGCTAAAAATAATTGATGTGATATGGTTTAATGAGAGAAGAGAGAAATAACATTAACTAAGTGAGGATGAAGAGATATCATAAAAATGATGGAGAGATAAATTGAAATATTATGTGAATTATGTGGGATGATGCTTTAATATGCTTGCATTATAAAGCTCTAAAATTTAATAAATTATAGAATTATAGATATTATAGCATGCTTGCATGATGTTTAAGATCTAATAATTGTTAGTGGATGATGATGTAACATCTTTGCATGTTGAGCTTTATGATTTAGTGGGTTGTAACTTTGTAGTAAGATAGAACTTGGCGCACAACTATTGCTCCAAATCCAGCATAGCTGTGCTATCTGCTTCTTGTGCTGGTAGAGAAGGATGTTGCGTCCTCCTGGAGTACTGATACTCCACCAACCCGGTACCCCTGCATGGCACAGGTTCTGTAACACAGGCATTGTGATCAGGTCCGGAGACTTGCAAGAATTGGACGAGGATCAGCGATAGTTGTGAGATGAGTAGAATGCACACTTGTTGGGTTGAAAGATTGTGGGACTTACTGTAGCAATTGAGTTGCTATGGCGGTTTTGTTTGGGGGAACATCAAGCATTATCTTATAACTCAGCCAACAGATATGCTTTTATTGATATATCTGTTTTCTAAAATGCTGTAATTTCTCACATATATACAGTACCATTGGACTCCTTGAGCCTTCTTTGGTATTAGTTTAAACTGTTTGTCATTTATTTCGGCAACACTATATTTTTATATTGCTATGTTGTGTTATAGTTTGCAACATCTGCATTTTTTTCTTTTGCATTTGATAGCTATGGTTGAGCAGAGCATCAACAGTTGTGTATATCTCATATGCCATTTCTGGATTTACAGTTAATGTTGCAAGTTCTTTGAGCGGTTTAATCACTTTGTCAATGTCTATACTCCTTTAAAAGCCTCTAGTGGTGGTGGCAGTGAATCCGCTATCCAATTTTTACAAATTGCCCCCTGATATTTTCTAATTTTGTGGAATAGTCCAACATTTGGTTCAAACAAGTGAATACCAGATAATGAAATAAGCAAACAACTGATACTAAGATATTTGATAAAATAATATATTTTTGCTATGACATAATATGATTTTTTTTTCTTCTGCCCATAGCAAAGCTTGGGCATTTTGCTAGTATGAGAGAATATTGCGAGGCCTTACCTTATTTATGTTAGTAGTTTGGCATACAAAAGCTATGTCTCCTGTAAATTGACCAGTTGGAAGCGTGAAGCCAAACTATTGAAAATTGACCAGGACATCCTTGTGATTATTTGGCCAGATGTCATATATCTAGCCATCTGGATACTTTTGGATCATTACATGCATTCTGTTGTCCTACACTTATCTAATGTTACCATGAACTGTAGGTACTCTGATATCCCAATTGATGATGTTCGAAAGGTTTGTCCAGCATGTCGTGGCATTTGTAACTGCAGAGTTTGCTTACAAGGAGATAATGTAATAAAGGTATTTAACCTTTACCAAGAGTTTTTTTCCCTTCTCTGTTGCCATATTTATTAATTATTTTTATGCTGGCTAAATTTTCTTAAATTTAAAATTTTCACTCTTAAATCACAAGGCAAGGGTGCAGGAGATATCTGTTGTAGATAAGTTGGAATATCTTCATAGCATTCTGGCATCTGTCCTTCCAGTATTAAAGCAGATTTATTCTGATCAATGTTTCGAAATTGGTGTTGATACGAAAGCTTATGGTACTCCAGTTCTCCTCTTAACATTGTTCTCTGTTATTTTCATCCGAATAATCTCATGTTTCTAACACTAGCACAACATATGCTTTGTGTAGGACTTAGGACAGATATAATCAGGGCGAAGGTCAATCCTGATGAGCAAATGTGCTGGTACTGTCTGTTGCTTATTTTTCACAAGAAGATTCTTTTTCTATGCTTTGGCTTGTAGTGATACCTCAAATTATCCTCGCAGTGACTTCTGCAAAGTGCCAGTATTTGATTATCACCGACACTGCCCAAGGTGTTTGTATGACTTATGTCTTGACTGTTGTCGAGACATAAGGCGATCTAGGAACAGTGTTGCAAGAGGAGAATATGCTGAAGGTCGTGTGGTAGATAGAAGTAAAGATACTTCAAATAAAAGAGCAAGAATGGAACCATCTGCAGAAAGTGCAAATGATAAGTCAGTCCCACAACGGATGGACATAAAAAATATTGACATTAGATCTTTATTCCCTACATGGAGAGTCAATAATGATGGAAGCATTACTTGTGGGCCTCACGAGGCTGGTGGTTGTGGCTCCTCAAAGTTAGTGTTAAGGCGAATATTCAAAATAAACTGGATTAGTAAGCTTGTAAAAAATTCTGAGGAAATGGTCAATGGTTGTAAAGTACATGTTCTGGAGAATGGATGCTCATCCTGCAATGATGGCAGAACATTAGAGTTAACTGGTCATCGTAACTTTGGTCTCTCAACATGTTCAAATAATGGTGGTATTGATCGGTTCGTGTTCTCTCCTGTATTAGAGGACTTGAAATCTGAAGGTATTATTCATTTTCGTAAACATTGGATAAAAGGAGAACCTGTAGTTATCAGGAATGCATTTGAGCCTTCTCTGTCATCAAGCTGGGACCCACTAAATATTTGGCGAGGAATCCAGGAAATCATGGATGAAGAAGTGGATGAAGATGTCATAGTCAAAGCTGTGGATTGCTCAAACCAAGCTGAGGTTAGCAGGGAATTTTAGTTGCTAGTTTGTCTTTCTGAATAAAAGTTACGTTTTTTAGATAAAGGAATAGATTTATCTCGCCATCTGCATAAGGCATGCAAACAAAAATGTTACTTCCTATTTGGATTCACTGTGCGTTCTGTTTGCACTATATAGATTCCCAAGTGCGATGCTATGACTCCTGCTATTCTGGGCTGTTGCCATGCTATTAACTTTTAGTGCTACTGCTAGTCTATTTGAATATGAATTCATGATCATAGCACATATGCTTGTTGTGAATATCCATATTACTCATCCGGCAAATATGGCACATAGAAGTGATGGATTGGATAACTTTTTTGAGCTACCCAGTGTCAGTACTATGATCATCTGAACAATATGTACTGTGTTCTATTTCTTTTCAGGTGGATATTGAGCTGAAACAGTTTATCAAAGGTTATTCAGATGGTCACAAGGGGGAAGACAGGGAATTGATGATGCTGAAATTGAAAGAGTGGCCCCCACCCAGTGTATTGGAGGAGTTTCTGCTCTGCCAAAGACCAGAATTTATTGTCAATTTTCCATTAGTTGATTTTATACATTCTAGGTGGGGGCTCCTAAATCTTTCTGCTAAATTGCCCCCAGACACCCTACAACCTGAAGTTGGCTTGAAGCTGTTAATTGCATATGGAAGACATCAAGAAGCTGGTAAAGGTGATTCAGTGACAAATCTAATGATTAACATGGCTGATGTGGTAAGTAGGGCTTTCTAGATTCACTTCGAGTTTCTTGTGATTTTGTTGCAAAATGAGGAGGCAAGAACATGTGATTTTCTAACCCCTTTAGATCCCGTTCAAAGATTCGTGCTGTCAAGCACCAGAATTAGGGTAAAGGATGCGGAGGGGAAAGAGAGGGTGCTCCAAGGTTATGGTGGGAAGCCAGGCTGGCGTGTGGCGCTGCCCTATGTGCCGGTTGGGAGAGAGCAGTGGGTTGGGTCGAGGTTGGGGGAAACGAAGAACACGCGCGTGCATAGATTGGGGCAGCGAAAGGGCATCATGGGATGGGCAGGGAAGTGGATCAGGGAGTTGTCTGATCTGTTGGATATTTATCTGATGGTCAGAAAGGAGAATGCTTGAGGGAGAAAAAAAAATGAATTCCATACAGACAATTGCATGAAAAAAGGTCATCTGATACATGTGCTATTTATTCCTCTTGTAGGTACATATGCTAATGCATACAGCCAAAGGGCATGACGTATGTCCAAAGAGGCTACAACCTGAGCGATCTGAAAAGATTGCCAATGGAATGACAATGCATGTAAATGCTTATGCACCTGTTCAAAATTTGAATGTGGATATGGGGGAACAATCACCTGACCATACAAGCTCAAAGTTTGATGAAAGAGCGCATGCGTCTGCCTTGCGATTACATGAGAAGTCTTCAGATGCCAAACTTAATGGTGGTTTGGAAGCCTCTTCAACTGAGTTATCTTGCTCGTCACATTCAGAGGAACCAAAAGTTAATGGTTCAGAAAGAACTCAGGCTGGTGCTGTTTGGGATGTGTTCCGCAGGGAGGATCTTTCAAAGCTGAATGAATATTTAACTGCTAACTGGGAAGAACTGGCAGCTAGTAGTCAGGTAGCGCTCTCTGTAATGACATCACAATTCTTAGTGACGGATATTGTTGACATATCTTTGAGAAAGCTATTTCATGATTATCTGGTTTTGTTGCAGGTTAAAAATCCTATTTATGAACAAGCTGTATATCTCAACAAGTATCATAAAAGGATACTGAAGGATCAATATGGTAAGCACAAAGTACAGCGTGGATGATTGTCGCTTCTAAATTGGCAGATGTTTTAGCTGTGAACTTATCATTACTTATACGCCATAGCATCTCATTTCATGTAGTTACTTTGCTCCCTTCTCATACTGTGTCCATATTCCAAAGAAAACATTTTATGTTGCAATTCCAAAGCAAACAGACCATAGCTTTCTAAATTTCCAGTAATCAATAAGACTCCATTGGTTCTTTGCTCGAAGGGCAACCAAGTTCTGCAGTCTGCTTTGCTAGGATTTGCTTGCTGCCTGATATTTGATTTCCACGCTACATGCGCTTAGTGAAGCATGCAGAATGCTAATAATATTTATGAGGATAATCTCAGGCTATTGAAATTTAGTTCTATCTTATTAATGTGGTCCTAAGATACTTTTCAAGAGAGCCTCAATTTGGATCTTGTTACAGGAATTGAACCCTGGACATTCCAACAACATATCGGTGAGGCTGTTTTTATTCCAGCTGGCTGCCCATTCCAATTGAAAAATCTCCAGGTGTGATGCTTCTGTTCCTTGTATTTGCCCTTTTTTTGGCCTGAACTATTTTTGTTTGCTTTATAAGTGATCATTTAGAATATGCAACCTAAATATGTGAAGGTTTTGGATAAAGCATAATTTTTGGTCCATCAAATTCTTACCGTGGTACTCCAAACACTAATTATGTGCTCATACTTCCCTTCTCTGTATGGTCAAAAGCTTCCTTCTATGAATAAAGAATGCGCTGATGTGAATGTCGATTTGGGTAAACAATCTCTATGGCGGTTAAAAATTGGGCAAATGATCTGTAAACAACAAAAAATGCAGGGCTTTCATGCAATCATATGTTTAATTATCTAGTGATTTAGATGTCGACATACCAAAAGATACAGATAGAAAATAGATGCTGGGATGCATTGATGCTTAGGGAGCACATGATAATTGCACATGGTGTTGATTCTTTTGTCACTGGAGAGTTAAATCTTTACTCTTTTTCTTCAAAATGTATCAGTCTACGGTTCAATTGTCTCTTGATTTCTTGTCACCGGAAAGTTTGGGGGAGTCGTCCCGAATGGCCCAAGAGATTCGCTGCCTGCCAAATGATCATGATGCAAAACTGAAGATGCTCGAGGTACCTGACTACTGATCTGATTATAAGTTGACTTCATGTCTTAACTTTCTTAGCATTTTGGAGAACCTGAAAAAGGTTTTATTCCTGTACAGATAGGAAAGATCTCTTTATATGCAGCTAGTTCTGCTGTCAGAGAAATTCAGAGAATAACCCTCGATCCCAAGTAAGTGGATTATATCTCGAGTATTAGAGAAAGTTCCACCTGTTGTGTTCATTTCTTTATGCATTGTCTTCCAGCTTGGAATTATATCTTGAGCACTGTCATCAAGTTATTAAAATTTTGAACTATAACATCTCCTACAACTTTGCTATTTACCTTTACAAATTATAATTGGTTTCCTTCACATTTTCTCAGGTTTAATCTGGACCTTAAATTCAAGGATCAGAATCTAACTCAGGCGGTTTCTGAGAACTTGGCTAGAGTCACCAAACAACGGAAGGTACCATGCAGCTGAGATATGCGGTGTTCAAAATTGAAGTCCATTTAAATTAGATATAGCAGTTGTACATGTATTACATGGTGTCATATGAAAGGAACAGAATGGCACATTCTAATTGTTATCAGATAGCATAAAGCCTCACCTGTATATTGGAATTGGACTAGGACTGACGGCTGAGCTCATGTAAACAGAATAAACGTGGAGCAATTATTTAGCATTAGATTGTCACTTTGATACAACTAATTCTTCTGCCGCTTCTGGGAGAACTTGTTACAATGAGCAATCTGGATTCTGGAGATTGGCCCTGTTTTGTCATGTTGAATGTGCATTTTCTCGAAAGAGAACTAGTCTCCTTCCTTTGCAGATAAACTAGCTTACGAAGTAGTGCATTTGTGTGACTCCAACCATCATATTACGTGCTAGTGATAATAAGTTTTAAAAGAAGTCGTGTTGTTTTAAGAAATACTCCCTCCTAAAATTTATGGCGTCGTTAATTTTTTGCATAATATTTGACTATTTCTCTTATTAATATTATTTATTTTATTATCGAAAAAACTACAATTTTAACTTATATTTTTTACATATTTAATGAAAAGTTAACGAAGTCATATATATTTTAGGACGAAAGTAGTATATCATGTACCACATGACGTGGCTCTTTCTGTTTGTATCGTGCTTGTATCCGTAAGATTGTCTCTTCGCTTGTTAAATAATCTCATGGTTTACCCTATATTAAATTAACCATAGCCAAAGTTTAAAATTTAAAAGCTATTTTTGGAGTTGATTTTATGATATTTTCAATGAATTTTTTTTTACATTGACTTTTAAGTTAAGTTGGTAAGGACACATAAATAAAAGTTTTATGTATAAATTATTTTTTACGTAATAAATCATTTTGGCTTATAATCAACCAATAGATTTGTTGATCTTTGTGGTAATTTCACACACAAGTTTGAATTGTAAAATTATATTTTTCAACGATGAACTTCATGTTGTTCTACTACTCTGTACTAGTAATATGTCCATCCTAACGTTACAATAATATTTGATAATTCATTTCTTAACCAAAAGACGGCAATGGTATTTACGTACATAGTAATAGTAGTATTGTCCTCTGAATCAAGGCTTTGCTTGCTAGGAAAGAACAATAATGATATTATCTTATAGTTCTTTTTTTTTCAAATACATCATTGTTGGAGCACATTTTATTCCCAATACTTATAGGACTGTGATATCTATTTTCACACATAAGACACATTTTGAGAGCGGAAAATAATATATGCCAACCATTGGAGGGAAAGGCCGATGAACAACTCATGATAATTCAAACGAGTAATCCGTTAGACATGGTGGACAAAACACTAGAGGTGCAAGTAGAATTATAGGAAATACCACAATATGCTATGCTTCATATGTCAAATTTCATACAGATGAAACAAACAAGCGAATAAAGACAGGACCGACAAAAAGGTTGTAGTTTATGTAGATAAACAAAAAGCATCCGCTAAACAAATGAAGTGGGAAGCAATAGCACCAGCCTCCTCTCTCGTGTTGCAAGCCCACCTTGTAATAACTTCCATAAAACAGTGTAGATTAAGTCGTTTGTCTTTTCTTATTAGTTTCTTATTGCCAAAGCCAAAGAATATGGATACTAAAGATATCAATGACCTATGCGCAAATGCTAAATATTCCAATCAAGTGGTATAGTAGCCAAGAAACAACTCTGATAAATAAAAAAGTAGTACAACTCTGATAATATTGAGAGAAAATTCACCTCATTCATGCACAAACCGTGATCAATATATGTCGTGAGCTCTTCTTTGTACTCACAATTCCTTTTCAAAAGTTCTCCCTTGCAATGCCTCTTGCAATCCCAGATTTTTCAACTCTAAGATAAGCCTAAACATAAAGAAGATTGCAATCATCCTTTCTAAACAACTAAAATATCATTTGTGGTGCTACAGCAAGCTTACCAATTGACTATACAGACTATGCGGTTGCATCCTAAATATCCTTACCTTGCCAATTTAATAAGCTTTGCCTCACTCTGCCAATTTATTTTCGTGGAGAAAAACCTATTCTTGAACTGTACTGTACTGTGTCCACCTCATTCTTTTGGTTGCAGGGAATTGTTGCACTCCCTGCAACAAAAACAACCTTAGCCCCAACTTCCAAGTTGAGCCGCACAAACTAAAATAGAATATAACAGGAGCATTAGTACCACTACAAATTTAACACGCATGGATGAAGAACGGATTCATGCAAATGAGCTTGCTAACTGAATAAATTTAATTATCTCTAAGCCTCTAACTTGAAAGAGTAGAGCTCTTAATTATGATAAGATGTCTACTCTACTAAAATTCCTGCTTCATAAATTCCCTAGAACATTGAAATGGATTGCACAAAGAGAAAACTTATGGAAATTTATGGTATTCCATATAGAATAAATATACCCTAGCTTAAAATGATATCTCTCAATCTACTTATAAAATATTACTGGCATACTTTAAAGAGCAGCTTCCCCTGAATTCTTGTCTACTGCATTACTGAAGCTACACATTTGACCATCTAACCTATGCACTTTTGGAACTCAGTTGACTAAGCAGCTATAGGCTGCTAAGGGATGCACAAGATGTAACCTCGGCTGGTTTCCTTCTACAAATTAATTACAGGACAGTGACAATTATATAGCTAATCAAAATAATGAACCATCTTCTAAGACAATGTGATATGTATACCTCCTACAAAGTACAGGGCAGTCACATGATGAATCAAAATAGACTTAATACTATGATATAACAAATATAACAATTGTATAGCAAACCAAAATAATGAATTACCTTCACTGATTTATCACTTTCTTTGAGACAATGTAACAATTATGTGGCAACTAATGTACTGAATATAGGTAACTCCACTTACTTAATCGGTTACTTTCAGCAATTCACCCTGATCCATTTGAATATTGTCTGTATAAATCAGAAGACAATATGAATGGTTTGTACAAAAGAAAAGAACTGGGTCACAATATAGAATAAGAATGAACCCAATAACCTCTTCTGTAAAGCACGGGATGCTTGATCTGGCCTGGATAAGTAGCTATGAAAAGTTCAGCTATGAGCTTACTGATTTGCTCCAAACATGTGGTCACTGGTCAGAGGTGCCACCATCCCAATAGGTTGCCTCCGCTTGCAAAGATAAAAAAAAACTATTACCAGCTAGTTGCAGTGTTTCAATAATCCCAGAGCAATGCTAATATAGTACTCACTGTGCCATCCAGTTGAAATTTGAAAACACAGAAGTAAAAAAATAAACAATCTTAATAACAAAAGAGAACGAGTGTCAGGAACATTTGAATTTGAGTTTCTTTATATGTTAAACATAATTATGGACTAACCTAATTGTTCGCTAGCTAGAAGTGAAACTATAATTTAAGAGTCAAAGAGAAATGTTGATCTTCACAAAAGAAGATACAGAAGTGGCAAATAAGCCAAGCAATAATGAATGAAGGACCGCTGCTAAAACATAGCAACAATAAGGTTAATTTTCATGCAGCGCTAATTAATGGATTGGAAGTGAAACAGTAAATAATAAAACCTCTAATTGCTGCAGCAATGTAGTTAGTTCTGGAAAACCTTCACCCAGAGACATAACAGATTCTGCTCCATATGTGATAATACTTTCAGCAACCAAAAATATAAATAAAAAGTACGCAACCACTCGTTATAGCGTTAGTGTTGGCACGCGCATTATTGACCTCTGGCGGGGATGCGATCTGGTGAAGGGGATTGGCGGCGGCGACGGCGGTCTGGGGAAGAAGGCGACAACGATCTGGGTGGAGAGAGAAGGAGTGGCGGCGCGTGCGAGAGGACGAGAGAGATGTTGTGTGTCGTGTTCAGGACGAGAGGTTGGGGCATGCGCATTGCACAGAGAGGGGTGTGGGCCATGTGGGGTGAGTGGGGGAGTGGAGAGGGGAGGGGAAGGTGAGGGGGTCCATGGGACGATCTGGACCATTGAATTTAATGATTTTTTATCGTTGGATTTGATGAATGAGGTTTGTAGAACTACAGTTGGTGAATTATAGGATAGAGTAGATATAGTGGACATGACATGAAATTTTGTAAAATATTTTTATTAAAATGGTAGAAGTAGTGTTCACAAACGAAAGAAATCGTTAGAACTGAGACAAATTTTGTTAATATCTTGAAATTCTGTTAAAAAAAGTATAACCGGTTAACCAAGCGGTTTGTCATCTGAGTGGCTCAAAATTTTGAAATTTTGTGAAAAATGTAGTAGCAATTTGGCAATTGGCAAAGTTTGGGACAGAGGCATCCAGACGGCACGGCTCGTCTCTCTCTCGGGAAGTGTCGCTCGCACGCCACCCCCGAAGAATCTGGAGAGATCAACCTTCACTTCCCCCGAAAGCAGATGGGCTTCCGCTTCGCCCACCTCGCCGCCGGCGTGGCCCGCGCCGCGGCCTCCTCCTCCTCCTCCCGCCGGGGGCCACACCCCGCCTCCGCGCTCGTCTCCCCTCTCCTCGCCTCGCCGTGGGAGCCGAGCGGCGGCGGCCAGCCGCACTGGCTCGTCCCCGCCCGCGGCCACGTGGGCCACTCCCACCACCACCACCACCACGGCGAGGAGGAGGGAGGCGAGGCGTCGGAGAGGATCTTCCGGCTGGGGCTCGCTGCCGACGTCGTCCTCACCGTCGGGAAGGCCGTCACCGGCTATCTCTCCGGCAGCACCGCGATCGCCGCCGACGCCGCTCACTCCCTCTCCGACATTGTGCGTTGCCTGAGCCCTGAAGACAAAATCGGTGCTCCGTTTCGGCTTGATTTTTGGTGCTGATTGTGCAGGGTTTTTGAGATGTGTAGGTGCTGAGCGGGGTGGCTCTGCTGTCGTACAAGGCGGCCAAGGCTCCCAGAGACAAGGAGCATCCGTATGGTCAGTCTCCCTATTCTCTCCTACTTTGTGATCCTCGTTCGTATATGGATGTGATTCTTGCCTATGGCAGGACTGATACTTAGGTAAATGGCATGCATTGTTCTAAGCTTGTGGCGAATCCAGAATAAAAGTTACCGAGGGTCCAATAGATATTAATTATCTAATTATTGACTGTTATACTAATTAATATGTAATTATTGACTGATATACTAATTAATATGGTATAAATTAACTACAATTGAATAATCTAACCGGGGTCCTTTGACCCCAGGAATTATTATGTAGGAACGCCACTGGTTCTAAGAGGCATCAGTCTTCCAATTTATGGGAGTTTTGCAATTAGTTACCTGACATACTGACTGACAAGACGACAATCTCCTGTTCCCACTTCCTTTGTTGACATAGGCAGCTTACTTGCCTTCAGAATGGAATAGCATAAACTTAGCTCCACTAGAACACAGGCTGTTATGAGGGTCATGTTTTATGTGTTAAGACTATTAAGAAAAGTCAGGACTCATATATGATGATTAGCCTACTTTTTGAAAGAAAAAAAAAGAATATGAAGGGAGCTGAAATCCGTCAGTTGTTTACAGTATGGAAGCTATTACTACTTGTGCGTGTGCGTTATTGCAGCTACATGCATGTTCATGTGTGCAACAACTTCTTAGAAAAGTTAGGAAGGACATTCTCTTACTGATTCTCATTTTTTTTAAGCTACCTGAATTGCTTGTCTTATATAAACTCTAGATAGAACAGCCTTCATGCATATTTCATATTGTCTTACTTGCTTGTGCTAAAAGTGTTGAAGATTCCAACTCGCATTTTGCTTCCTTTCCAGGTCATGGAAAGTTCGAGAGTTTAGGAGCTCTTGGAATTTCAAGTATGTTATTAGTTACTGCAGGTGGGATTGCCTGGCATGCTTTTGACGTTCTTCAGGTCTATTACTACTCAATGTCAAGAACACTAAATTTATGTTTTGAGTGATATTATCTTTTTTTATATATAAATTCTGTTTTGCATATTGGTGTTTGGTCCCTGATGACATAGACTCCCATCGTACATAATTACACATGGACTTCACATGTTGAAGTGTGTTTATTTCAGGGAGTGTCTTCTGCTCCAGAGATTATTGGCAATGTATCGCATGCTCATCACAGCCACGGTAGCAGTGGGCATCACTATGGAATAGATTTGGAACATCCAATCCTTGCATTGAGTGTGACAGCTTTTGCAATATCTGTCAAAGAAGGGTAAGTGAGTGTTTCCTACTGTGCTTATGCTGTGAAAACTGTGTAAGTTTTTCTTTTGTTGTTCTACCAGATTTTACAATCTTATGTGGTGTACCTCTTGCTGTTTTCAGCTACAAAGTGTTATTTGATACCTTTCTTGATATTATTTTTGCCTACCATGATTTTAAATTTTTATGGTCTCCTGTAATATATTGCTTGTAATTCAATGGCAGAGGTGTTTCTTTGTTAACTTTGTTGATAGTAGAATATATGTAGCTCTGAACACCTGACATTATATTTCTATTTTTTTGGCTAATGATTACTTTCCTATCTTTTTATGTCCATAGCAGGTAGCAGCATCTCCTTGAAACTCTTCTGTTTTCATCTGAATATATTTTGTTTATTATTTGCACAGTTAATTATCATGTGACAAATCATATAAGAAGATTTGGAAGTGTACGATTAAGTTTTGGTCTGGAATTACAGGCTCTATTGGATCACAAAAAGAGCTGGAGAAAAGGAAGGGAGTGGGCTGATGAAAGCTAATGCATGGCACCATCGCGCAGATGCTATTTCTTCTGTTGTTGCCCTAATAGGGGTAGGTAAGACCTTAAATGAAGGCCTGAACTCCCATTTCTCTAGTAGGCAAGTTTTCTTCATGTTTTAGATCTTGAATGGTAGAATGATGCATTATGAACCCTGAGCTAGAAATAGCATCCATTACTCCCTGTGTACGGGGGGGACTGTTGGCTTTGGAAATAGTTGTATATGTATTTGACTTATAGTTCTTATGCAATTGATATGAGTGCACTATTATATCTTGTAGTTAGTAGTATCAAGAAAAATCACTTGGTTTATAAATTTCACCTTGAAGGTGTTACAGAAATTACAGTGTTTATATATGTTAAGACATTTTTTTGTTTTTCAGGTGGCTCCATTCTTGGAGTTCCTTATCTTGATCCACTAGCTGGACTTGTTGTCTCGGGCATGGTTCTTAAAGCTGGTGTTCATACTGGATATGAGAGGTAACTGTCTTTTTAATGTCAAGCAGGATTTTCAATTGAACTTGTTTTTTCTGGCAGGGTTTTCAATTGAACTTGGTCATGATGAGTTCAATGATGTTTTGTCAATCTCAAACCAAGAATTGTTTTCTACTCAAGGAATATTTCGTTACGCACTAGTATTTCTTCTTGTCTAATTAATTAGGCATGTTTGCATATTTTTTGCTGAAAATCATTTTCAAGAATGAAAGTAATTTGGTCGTTTTACATTCTACTGTTCCTTGTTTAGTGCTTTACGGTCTTCACCTCTAGAAGTTTATATTCAAGCAGTGGTGGAGACAGGGAGGGGTCTCACGTCCCCCAAGCCTTGTAAAAATTACACTATATTTACTGTAGCTTTTATAAAATTTTTAAAACATTAGTATTGTTGGGCACCTCCAACAAATAAAATGCAGGTTTCTGTCTCCGCCACTGTATTCAAGGCTAGCTTTCTGCTACTTGAAGTGATGATTTCACTGATGCAGTGTGCTGGAACTAGTTGATGCAGCTGTGGATCCGTCGCTTCTACAACCAATCAAGGAAACGATTTTGCAGGTTGATGGTGTAAAGGTAATGCAGCCTGGATAAATTTCCTCTGCGCCATCATGATTTTTTAAATTTTAAACCGATAAGTCGAAAACAATGTAAGTATTGAAATAATTCTAGGGATGCCATCGGTTGAGGGGAAGAAAAGCTGGGACCTCCTTATATCTTGATGTACACATTGAGGTACACAACATTGTGATTTACTTTATTGCTTTGGTATTTGTTTTTTGGCTTCGAGATGAGAGCCCTGACAGTTTTGTAGTGTGGGTGCTTAGGTGCTCAATAAGAGAAATTGATTATGGTATCTATTGTATTGTAGGTATATCCTTTCTTGAGTGTCAGTGCAGCACATGATATTGGGGAGACTGTCCGTCATCAAATACAAAAGTCACACAATCAAGTTTCTGAGGTTTTCATACACATAGGTAGCCTGCAACCTTTAAACCAGAATGCTCTCTAACCATATGGCTACTGTACGTAATTGAGTTCTTTGCATGTCCTAATTGGTATCTCTAGCTTTTTAAAAAAATATTGCAAACCCGTATGTATGTACTGCCTACTGGAATGCATTTCATAATGTGAAACAAGCTATTATATGTTTTGGGCAGCTACCTTGATTATGCACAATCTTATTTTAGTCCAATCTATGGATTGCGGGACTGCTACTAGTATGCATACTTGTTCCAGAAAAAAAAAGTAGAAACACATCTTTTACTCATCGTACTACTATTATGTAAAACTGTTAGACACAGACAGTTTAGTGTTTCAAGCTTGCAATTTTAGTGTTCTAACTCTCGTGGCTTTCTGAAAAGCTGTTAGACACACGCAGTTTGTTGTTGCAAACTTTCAGTTCTGAAGTACATGGTTGTGCAATTAACCACGCGACATGGTTTTGCAATCTCTCTCATGGTTAATTGCACAACCATGCCAAAACCCACAGCAGGAATATTTATGAAGTACATGCATTGTAGATCCTTCATATTCAGTGGAATCCAACATGGACCAAAAAGGGATTTGGGAGAATACAGTGAGAAGAAACTCTGATGCTATCCCACGACAACAAACGGCAGAAGCCATTGTGTCTCATATAATTTCCTCCCATTTCTCAAAGGTAAATCTTTTCACAGCCGTGACAATGCGAACACCTCCCCCCTGCATTACTGAAACCATGATTTGGTGCAGAAAATGTCACTTGAACACCTAATGCTGCATTACTTGCAAGGTCGAGTGTTACTTCAGGTCGAAGTATCGATGTCTCCAGAAATTATGATCCGGTAAATTAGTCCTTCCCATTCTATCCCAAATCTTCACCGTATAAGCTTCTAACCCTTGTGTTCTTTCTCCAATTGCTCGACCTGAAGAGATGCAATGGACATTGCAAAGCAAGCGGAAGAGGAGATACTGAAGGCTGATTCCAGCATAAGCCAAGTAAGCGTACAGCTTAGATTGGGCCAACAAATTCAGCAACTTAAGCTGCCAGGAGGCAAAAATGGAGCGAACAATCAACAGGCACGAGTGCAGTAGCGTCAGCTACGCTGTCACGGTCGGCTAGGCTGATATTTTTTTGTAGATTTTTTTTCAAACATTAATTGATCGACTTCACTTGCTGCCGAGTGCTGAGGCAGTAGACTAATTCTAGCTTCGTACAGAGTGATCATAGCCTGTTCATGCTTCAGAGATACTACTATGGAGTAGTATATCCATAAAGGTATTACTAGAATAATAATGTAGAGAGCAGACATGCTTAGAGATGGCTACTGGAAGAGACTAGGACCGTAACGACCGACTGTGTCTGTGCGCGAGAAAGCTTCCAATGTAAACTGCCTGATACCAGGAGAGGCTGCTGCTGTTTCTCCTTTGTATCGCGGGAACACTTGTTATCTCTCGATGAAAATTTGAGTAATCTACCAATTTATACCACCATACGAGACTACATACATATTTTGATTTATATTGTACACAAGTTGCCATGTTTTTGCACCCCAGATTGACAAAACCATGCATGTTTTGTTCAGGTTTATGGATTATTGGGACACGCTTTTTGAAGCCTTGAGATCAACTTATTGACTTTCTAATTCATTCGTTTGTGTTATTATGGAACAATAATCATTGCAAAACCAGCTTCAGCCACATCGACCTCGTCATAGGCATCCCCCGCAATGCCTCATCTGTGTCGCGTCTCGATCATGTCGGGTACTCCTATGTTAGTCTAACCATCATGTAGGGTCTACTACTACTACGCAGTACGCACGGAGGGGCGGTGGTCTGGTGGCAACGCAACGTCGGCAACCACACGGTGTGTCCCACCCACACAGACGGACACAGGTTGCCTCGAATATCCATCTCGTCTGCTTCATCAGCCACATGAACGCCGTTCAAAAAACCCTTTGGATGTAATATTTTTTAATACAACGGATATGAACAGATAATTGTTTAGATTCGTTATAATAAGAAACATCACATCTAATATTGGATTGATTTTTCGTGAAATGGAGAGAGTAGGCAATTGGAGCAGCCTCCTACACCTGCATATTGCATATTACCAGTGCGCGTAATCCACTGCACATTCTCTGCACGTCGCCTAGGCACGTCGATGGCCAAGAGCCAAATAGGCGATCGCACAGGCCTACGATTTGTTGGGGCCCATATAAAGATGAAGGCCCATAGTCCATTGCCCCGACGCGTGTGGCACCGCAACATCGTCGAATCAATCCCAATTCCGTTCACTACTGGAGAATTGATCTTTGTTCGTGATACTCAAAATCACAAATATCTCGGTTAGATTAAGAACCGATACTAAAGATACTTTAGTAGCGGTTCTAAAAGTCAAGCCCCTATAAACATTTTTAGTCTCGGTTGATGTTACTAACCGGTACTAAAAATATATCTTTAGTATCGGTTGGTAATACCAACCGAGAATTTTTAGTTCGGGTTAGTGTTACCAACCGGTAATAAAGATATATTTTTAGTACCAATACCAACCGGGACTAAAGATATTTTTAATATCGATTGGTATTATCAATCGGTACTAAAGATGTCTTCAGGGTTAGTTCAAAAAGAAAGCATATTTATCCAAGTTAGATGTGTGTAGTAGGTGGGATAGTAATGTGTGTGAGAGCTGGGGTGAGAGATCTTAAGTTCAAATCCCATATCTCACATAATTTTTTTGACTTGTTATGCATATTTAATACCGGCTATTTATCAAGTTTTTAGTCCCGATTTGTTTATCACGGTTGCTATAACCGGTACTAAAGGGTTGGAATTTAGTTCCGATTTGTCTATCACGGTTGCTATAACCGGTACTAAAGAGGTTTTCAACCGGTGTTAAAAATCGTTTTTTTAATTTTTTGATTTGTTAGGCATTTTTAGTACTTGTTATGTATGTTTAGTATCAGTTTATTTATCGAGTTTTTAGTCCCGATTTATTTATCACGGTTGATATAACTGGTAAGGGTTAGAATGTAGTTCTGATTTATTTATCACAATTGCTATAACCGGTAGTAAAGAGGTTTTTAACCGGTTTTAAAAATCGTTTCTTTGCTAACGGTGATTGCGTCGCTTCGTGATTGTGTGTGCCGTGGCTGCTACGAGAATGAGACAAGATCGTCAATCTCAATTCCGCGCCGCGGCGACCGATGAGGCGGCGACACAGCTTGCGACTCCGAGCGACAGCTACGACGGCCCTGGACTATAGTCTCCGAGCAGCTCTTCAGTATGCAGCTGCCTCCTGGCCTGGGCTCCTGGCTCCTGCCCTCCCCGGGTCAGCATTATCTTCTTCACTTTTTTTTTAGTATTATTATCATATAATATATTTCGGAATATTATATATTATAGCATATATTACATCTATATAATTGAGCGAAAATATGTTTTATTTATGTTAGACATGATTTTTTAAATTATAGAGTCTCAATTTGTATTTCACTTCGAGATCCCAAATTTCTGGAGACTGCCTGACGTCGCCGATCATCCCGAGCCGAGCTCCAAAGTCCAGAAAGCAACAACTCCTCGCAGAAAATAGAGAGATTGATAGAAAGAAAGAAGAAAGCCCGCAACACCAAGCAAGCAACAGCAAGTTCAGAAGTCGAACGATAACAAACTCGTCTAGGCTTCCTTGCCATTGCTGGACCGATTAAAGTGCTACCCAAACTAAATATTTTACACCATATAATCTTACAGTAGGGATGAAAACAATCATTTCTGCGAAAACGGTTCTAAACCAGTCAGAAACTTTTCATATTCATTGATTTAACTATATAGTGACGATGGCATGTGACGCTAACAAAAAATTAAAAAATAAATAAATTTGGTATTTGACTAGAAACAGAAATAGTCCGAATCAATACCACTTTTACAAAAATGATACTTAGTCAGTCGAGAATTTCCTTCCTCATTTTCATCCCACCCCCAAAACGATAGCACCGGGACAGGAGAAATGAATAAAAGAGGGTACCGCATGGAGACCACCGTTACATGCAGGTGTCACAAACTGTCGCATAACATTGCATTGCATAGTAAAGGACGGTAAAATGAATCCAGCCACTTGCTGCTCCTACTATCATCAAGCTAAGCTAACATATCCACCATGGTTGATCAGTGCATCATCATCGAAAACATTAAAAAACCCTGTTGTTAATCACAGAATGAATTTCTCTAAAGTACGGTGTACTGCCTCTCTCGTTCTTTTCCTCTCCGGTACAAGCTGCGCCTACGCAAATCCTTCACATGGCAGCAAACACGAACTCCCTCTAAACTAAGGCCACGAAAAGGCCAGGTCAGCAGCTCACCTTTGCATATCTCCCTATCTGCATAAACCGTCGCTTCCAACAGCGCCTGCATGATGACTGAATGTCACCTGATGTTCTTCTTCCTTCGTCAAGGTTGGTGTGATGTCGTTCGCTCACAATGACGAAATGGCGCCGTCGTCTGTGTGTACCAGACGAGCAAAGCTCATTGCCGAGCTCCAGAGTCCATGCTCGACTTCTCGGTGTCACTGCTGGTGGACACGGAAGCTGTCTCCTTGGTGGACTTGCGAGCTCGCTGACGAGGCCTGCTCGTGCCAGCGGGGCTCCTGGGGTCAGCCTTGCGCTTCCCGCTTCCGAGGAGACCAAAGGCGACCGCTTCAAGGGCTCTTGCCGTGGGAGGCCTGACTCTGGTTCCTTGCCTCCGAGGATTCATCGCCTGCGAAGAAGCCTGAAGATCAGGCTGAGGGTTGGCAGGTCCTCCTCTTGTTGCCTCCAGGGCATCATGAACGATCTCGGTGTTAGAACTGGAAGTAGCTTCCTTATTCTTGATGATGCTACCATGGTTGTCTGATGAAGGGGCGTGCGCAATTGTGATAGTCTTATCATCTTGCGGTGTCTCCAGTTTAACCTGATTAGCTGCCAAATCACTAGACTGAGCTACTCCTTTGGCAGGTTTTGTATCCTCAACAGCGGTCTTTGAATGAGAAGAAGCCAGTGTATCTACCTTACGCCCAGATGGCTTCTCCTTTGGCTTCGCCACATTCATCTTCTCGTTTGATCTGTCATTGGCACGAGAGTTTGATGCATCCTTTATCTGCTGACATGGCTTCTCCTTGCTGGAACAGCTCGCAAGTGATTTGGATTGAAAACTACCACCAACATCAATAGCAGTTGGTTTTGATGAAGTTGATGGCAGCTTGACTTTCTCTTTTTCTAGACCGGTCCCCTTTGAGAAAGAAAAGCTGCGTCGACTGGTCTGGTCATTGCTACAGCTAGTTAGTCTTCTGCGCTTCGTCACTGGGGATAAGTATTTGCGCTTTTCAATTTTAGTTTTATGGGGAAAGAAGCTTGTCACACCAATTGTGTCACCATTGCCATTAGAAGAATGGCCATTAACTGGAAAAACTGAGCATGATGTAGCAGCCATGTTTCGAAAAGAGTCCACTTGGCTTTCATTGTCTGCATTCTTGGATGAAACCATTTCAGTGCCATTCTCATCAGCTGTAACTCCTGCATAGCATTCCTTGTAATCTGATGATCTGTCATCTGTGTCATGTTCGTCTGAGGAACTGTCACTCACCATATTATGCGGATGATGCAAAGGGCCAAAACTAATATTTGCATCAGCTGGCAAGTTCCTCAGCTCCCTCACTTGCGAGGGCTCTTCCCCTTGGACCAAGCTAGTATCAATTATTGTAAACTTTGGAAGCTCGTGATAGCCATCCAAAGGAACGTCTTGGTTCAGTTTCATGTCTGTGTCAAAGCCATTTTTCTCAGCATTAACACCATTGCCCATTTCATCAACCTCTATCTCAAGAAGAACAGGGTCTGCTACCACTTTCTTGAGGACATCACTGACAGAATCAAAATAATGAGTGCCTTTTGTAAGTTCACTTCTTGAAAACCTTTGAATACCAGGCACAATGAATACAAGGCAATTCTTAGTTGTGCTGACATCATTTGGCTTCTCTGAGTGCCACCCTCTTGCAAGCAAACGAGGCCAGACAGCTTCCCAAAAAAGATCATTTGATCTTGTCTTGCTTCTTCTGAAATCACCCGTTAAGAATTTGATTATATCTTCTGAAGCAAGAGAGGAACAATCTTTGCCTGCAGGCATGCCAGGTTGAACAGAAAGGACTTGGATTGGTTTAGATGGGTCCATAACAAAACCAGTCAAATCGTCCTTCCCTTTACCGATTGCTACCGCCTCAACAAAAGCTTCTATTCCAACAACAAATTTAAGATGAAAAACAAAATCCATTAATGATGTTTGGCCTTCGTTGAAAGATTTGAACATCTGCAACATGAAAAAAGCAATGCAACTCATAAGTTTGAAATAACTTAGTTCTGTGAAATTAAACTACATAAAGTTCCTTGGACCATCGCAAATTGAACTCCTTGTGTGTATTCATACTTGGAGAGCACTAGGGTTTTTTGTCTTTTTGGAAGAGCCCTATCTTAAACAGTGCAAAGCGAATACAATTCACCAAAAAGGTAGATCAAGACACAGAAATTCCCAATATAATAGCCAAGTGAAGTGTACGGTGCACTTGCTTCAATTTTCAGGTGTAACATCCATATTTATAACTGAAATCCTATAGTAATAGATGCAATAGAATAGTTATTATACTCTGATGCAAGGTCAGCCAAAACACATGCCATGACACTTGGATAGCTCTCCATATGATTAAGTCAATATAACTTTCTTCATTTTATTTATATGGCATATGATGAGGTGAGACTTATACCTAGGAAAGTAGGTAAGATATTAATCTGGTTGACAAAACTTTGCAAGAATCTAAAAAGAGAATCTGGCTTGAAACTGAAACTTTGAAGAATGGAAGTGTTTTCTATTATATAAAAAATGCTATGAGGAAATAAAAACAGCGATGGAACTGGCGTTCAGACTAACAGAACCTCATTTAATCATGAGAATAGTACCATGACGAGGCATCTCAATGTTTAATTACTCAGTGCTAGATAGAAATAGAAGAGCCAAATAGGTGATCAAAGTATGTCTGTCATGTGTGATAACTATGACGTACCTCATCCAACAGATCATGAGCTTCTTTAGGGATTTTAGATTTAAGGCGAGATATAAGCTCTTGCCTTCGCCAACCTATAAAAATGCGTTCCCCAAGAATGCATCTCCTTATTCGTGCTTTTCTGCAGTCTGACCATCTTTTATATGCTTCTCCTTTATAGAACTTTCCGTAATAGTAGGAAAGCACATCCCCAACAGTCTTACTACCTACAAATCTGCTCAACACATGCAGATTTTTGCCAAAAATGTAGAGGCCAAGGAGAAATAATTCTGCTTCCTGATCACTCCAAATGGAAGTGGATGAATTAGGCACTGGAATAAATTGTTCAATTTCTCCTTGATCTGTCATGGCCTTATCAGTGAAGTTTAGACCTCCTTGAGTGGAACATGGAGCTAATTTATCATCATGTGCTTGATGACTGTCAGATACTATCTGATCAGGTAGCTCTGGATGCGGATCCTGATATGTTGAACACTGTCCACTTGTGTTATTACTGGTTGGGCAAATTGAGGTCATTTGGCTATCCCCATCTCTGCTATTGTCTATAGCCTTGGTTTCAGAAGAATGCTGCATTTGTATCTCCTCTTCCTTCTTATTGAATTCACTTGGTGATGCCCACATAATTGGTATAGGGCAATCATAACCAAATGCCATGCAACTATCAGTTGTGCTGCTCATGTACTGACGACGCTCATCCTCTGTGGCAAGATTAGGGATCTCTGCTTGGTATGCTTTTCCAGTGCATATACGCGGTGGTAAGTCGTCATCTGTAGCATCTGATTGGTGTCCATCACCGTCTTCAGGCTCAAGTGGCTCCATCTATCAAAATTACAAAACAAAAAAAAACATTTGTAAAACATTTCACATTGATACAGAACATGTGCATTATCACTTCGCCATCAGCACAAATGATTAAATTGTCCATGTATTTTGGAATTATGAATCAGAAGGATGCATCATCAACATAGCTCTTCCTTGTTAACACATGAAAAAAAAAGCTAACTGCAGTAAGTTTAATGCATGTAAAATCTTCTTCCTTTTTAAGCCCAAGTTTAATCTCCTAGAACTCTTATATACTTACATTTTTCCCTATGATGCACCATCTTTTGAGCATCTAAAATATACTGTGTGCAACAGAAAATAACGAATTACTAATTTATGAACTTTACAGTCAGTAACTGAAGCATAAACATAGTCTACATGGCATCAATAATGTACTATACCTAACTGTATCTACAATTCTACAAAGTCCCTAAAGTAACCCATTCTCATAAAAGATTGATAATAGAAAACAATGCTTTATAAAAGGGGGTTAAATTTTCCCAGCAACCACAACTCATTTGGAAAAACCTTGCTACTCTCACAATTGCAGCAAAAGCTTCCCAGTAATGCAAACATCCATAATGCATTCGAAATGCCGCGTAGGGACGACCACCAAACTTACTTTCCAAGTCCCAAAGCTTTCAGAGACTCATGCGCATATTGCATCAAATGCCGGCATAACCCACACGCAGAATGATTGACAAAAAGAAAAGAACTTTACCAGCCACAACAGATTGAATTACTCGATATCAATACCAATTGCTCACTGGGCATCAAAGAGTGTACCATGACTAGAGCCTATCAAGATTGCTCGCAGCATCGGCGAGGGGCTCGTGGCATACAGCTACAACCCAAAATACGAGCAAAATTCGAGCCATGTTCGTAGATACAGGGTGAACAATTGCATTCCGCGAATCTAAGGCCGCGCACGGTGGCACCACCACCCGCGACCAAACCCACCCAATCTCACCTCTCGCCGCGGCGCATCCTGTCGAACACGAGATACCAGGCGAGCCACGCCCACGCGCGACCACGACACGGAGCAGCACGGGGGCCCAATCCATGGCTCCAAGAACCCGCACGAACGAGCACGGACCAAAAAGAAAATCTCGGGGATGACGTGATCACGGAAGGAAACCACCCACCCACGGTCAAAGCAAGAACACGGCCGCCGCGACACCGGGAAAAGCAAAGCAGCAGCAGGCGAGGCGAGCTAGATTGGAGGGAGCAGAGCGAGGCGAGGCGAGGAGAGGAGAGAATCACCTTAGCCGCCTCCATGTCCATGCACGCACGCGAAGCCGCCGCCGCCACCCTCCTCCCGAGCTCCCCCCCTCCCCTNCAGACGCAGAATCTGGAGCCCCCCCTCAACAACGCACCCTCCCCGAGGACAGGAGAGCCCACTGCCACCCCGCGCGGCGTGATTCCGCCTCCCCCTCGTCCGCACGGAGCAGCGCCGCCCCCACGCGACGACGAAGACGACGACGACGACCACCTCGACGCGGTGGCTGTGGTGGTGGTGGTGGTTCCGAGCGGAGGCGGAGACGGAGACGGGGAGAGGAGGCTTTAAAGAGGAGAGGAGCAAACAAGAGGAGACGAGACGGGGGCCGAGGCGAGGCGAGAGAGAGAGAGAGAGAGAGAGAACGGTGACAGCGAGCGACTGCTGCGAGAGAGATTGGTGGTGGTCACGCCGCGCACACCCGCCCTCGTGGGCCGCTCGCTGCTGCTGGGCCGCTCGCTTGATGGGCCGTCCGCGCGGAGAGCGTGACGGACGCGCTGCCGCGCGTGGACGACCGCGAACCCGAACCCGCGGACGGACGCAGGACGCTACGCTGACGCGGCCTGCCTTCCCGTGTGCCGTCCGCGCGCGGATGCGGCCGTGGACGCCACGCTATAGCTGCAGCCGCCCGGCGGTTACGGCTTCCAAGTTCGAACAAGGGGCGGATACCCGGGGGGAACCGGTGTGCGTGTGTGTGTTCCACACTTCCACCACGGGTTATGTACTATGTGAGTTTATTACTTGAAAAAAAATGTGTTTGACACGTACGGGGAAATCACGATAGAATTTCCTGAACTTGTGTTTCTTCCGCAGGTTATGTGTTAAGTGAAAAAAATGCATTTGACACAAACGGTAAAATCTCGAGTGAATTTTCTGGCCTTGTGTTTTGAGGCTTTCTTTTTCATCGCTTGGAGGATGGTTGATGCCGGTGGTAGTTATCGGTGTCAAACCACTGGCTTACCGGTTAAGACCGATAGACGCCGCCAGATCACCGGCTTATGGGTTACGGCCGATGCTCGTCGGGGCTTGGAGGGAGGTGTCGGTTGCTGCGGGCTCTATTTTCCTATGGGGCGGTGGCCACCAGCGGTGTTCTAGTCCATAGTGAACTTGTGACGTGGTGGAGGCACTAGTAGATGCTTTGGTCAACGGATCTACACGACGGCAAGAGGCCCTTGCGGGTGGGCCTTCTTTTCAAGTAAGAAGAATGTTGTCTTAGATGGAGATAGTGGAGGTTAGGTAGAACTGAGTTTATATAGAGATTAAGGCTGTGTTCGGCAGTCTCCATTCCCAACGCGTACAGTAAACACAGAAAACGGAGCGGTCATTAGCGCGTGATTAATTAAGTATTAGCTATTTTTTAAAAAAAATGGATTAATTTGATTTTTTAAGTAACTTTTGTATAGAAACTTTTTGCAAAAAAATGCACCGTGTAGTAGTTTGAAAAGCGTGCGCGGGCGAAAAGTACTGTGCGCGCCGGGAAATCCGGCTGCCGAACACAGCCTAAGGGGATTGGCTAGGCATGGTGTTCAGCGGATCTACACAAACAATGAGAGGCACTTGATGGTACACCTCCTTTGCTCTCGAGTGAGAATGATGGCGCCTTCGATGGAGATGATGGAGATAAGGTATCTACAAGTGAGTTTATATAGAAATAAAGGGGGTCAGCTGGTCGATTGGATTTATATCAAATAACTATCCAAAGAGATTAAATTTAGCATCAAATAAATGGACATATGCCATCCAAAAATGCCCAACAACATTCATTTTACTCATAAAAGCCAAGCGGCTTCTCCCGTAGTTTTGCAGGCCTTGCTTTCATAGGGTGGTGGCCGGTCTTTGAGTCCATGATGAGTCGACGATGCATTGGAGGTGCAAGAACACCATAGCCTCCATGCGCACGAGCAAACACCACCCTCCACTCGAGGCCTCCCAGCTCGAAGCCCCTACCTGACTCCCTAACTTGCACACATATGTAGGGATGAAAATGATGTTGATTATTCTCAATTTTGGAAATGGTAACCGTCAAAAAAGGAAAACAAAATGGTAGAAAAGGGAGTAAACAATGGAAAACAAAAGGGTCAACTATTGGAAACGAAAATGGTGAAAAAAAAAGAAATGATTGTGTTGTACTACCAAATGTTTTCTTGGTTTATCATATTTTTACATAATTTACTATATTTCTAAATACTCTAAATAACCATGGTCCATGTCTCATTTGGCTCATAGCCAACCAAGCCATCAACTCTCATTCATGCTAAGTTCCAAATGTGATTTTATATTCACTGTTTTCAACTTGAATTGTCATTTTTCGGTCGATATGACATGTTTCCACCCCCAACATTTTTGTTTTTGACATCTTTTTTATTTTTAGCTCTACCGTTTTCCGAGAAAAAGTATAATTGTGGAAATGATTGATGTTGGTTTCCAACCAATCTCACGCCTACATGTGGGTGAGGGGTAGTGGTGGTAGCCACCGACAGTCTTTGGGTCTGAAAGGGTCAATTAGGCCTAGAGGGGGATGAATAAGCTAATTTAAAATTTAAGCAAAAGCGGAAGCAAACCTTTTTCGAAAATTGCGAAAATGGTTTTTCGGAAATTTTGAAAATTACAGACTATGCTCAAATGTTAAGAAATGCTAGATCTAGTGGTCTACAACAATGAAATACTAGCACAAACAACAACTAGACTTATAGCGGCACAAGCAAGTAAAGCTAGAGGAGGTAGACAGGGATTTCACCGAAGTTCTTGCAAAGTGAGATGTTCCCGAAGCTCGAATCTTTGAGGGGATTCTAGTCTCCGTTGAGGAGCTCACAAAGAACCTGGTCTTTGCTAACCCTTTCCTCAAGAGGTTGCACAAAGCACTTCTCCTTCCACTAGTGGTATCTCTTCCTTTTCGAAGGTAAGATCCGACCTTCACAAACTTCTCCTGGCCAACCACAAGTAAATCGATGGCTCAAGAGTGACACCTAACTGTTTAGGAGTCCTCAACCTCCAAGAGTAACAAATGATGCAAGGATCTCTTGGGGAGTGAAATGAGTGCTCACAAATCTTCACAAAGTAACACCAAGCACTCACACAAACTCAAAACCACAGCTCTCACACACTCACGAAATCCAAATCGAAGACCGGTGGAAAAGTGAATCAAGCAAGCAGGGCTCAAAAGTGGATCTCAAGAGTAGTAAGCCAAGGGCACAAAAATATTCAAGTTGACCAATAGCAGGCACTTGGGGAGGGTGAGGGGTATTTATAGTACCCCTCTCAGATCTGGCCGTTGAGTGCAATAATTGTACTTTTCGAAAATTCCGAGAGTCAATTTCGGACAAATCCGAAAATGTCCAGAACCAAATATGGCAACTCAGCAATTTTCAGAAATTCCAAAAACGTTTTTCGAACTTGTCCGAAAAGATCCAGAACCAACTTTGGTCACATGGCATTTTCAGAAATTACGAAAATAGTTTTTGGACTCCAAAAAGATCCAGAACATAATCTCGATTTTCGAAAATTCTGAAAACTATTTTCGGACAACTCCGAAAATGTCCAGAACTGTTTCGGGCTTCATGGTCACTTCCGGAAATTCCGAAAGTGATTTTCAAATATGTCCGAAAATGACCAGTACCGACTTCCAGCTCTTAGACTTTTTTGAAAAGTCCGAAAATCACAGAAAAGCACCAATTGAATAAGAACCACTTTTTCAAATGGATTTTTGAGCACTCAACTCACTTCTCATGGTCAATGCATCACCCCCCTTAATAGTACGACTTTCCTATCAATGCAAGTAAATTAAAATTTACAATTTACCCAAGAATTCCATTGCCGTTTTTCAACACATCTCCATTCACAAGGGTGTTGCATCGAATCATCCACATATCCGAACTAATGTTCCTTCACTTAATCTCAATTTAAAACATTAGTCCTCACTAATTGGATTGTCATTAACCATCAAAATAATTAGGGGCCTAGATGCACTTTTAGGGTCCATGATGAACCCATGGGTGAGGTAGAGGCGCTATGACCACCGTCTTACCGGTTAATATTGATAGCCGTTTTTGGACCGCCAGCTTACGGGTTACGGCCAATGTTTGCTGGGCTTAGAGAGTGGCATTGGTTGTTGTGGTCTCCACTTCCATATGAGGTGGTGGCCATTGACGATCTTTTGGTCCATAATGAACCCGTTGCATGGTGGAGGTGCTAGTAGGTGCTGTTGTCGACAGATATGTGTGGTGGTAAGAAGCTCTTACGGGTGGCCTTCTTTCCTCCCAAGTAAGAATAATGGCGTCTTACATAGGGATGGTGGAGATTTGGTAGAAGCGTGTTTATATATAGTTGAAGGGGATTGACTAGGCATCATGGTCAGCGGATCTACACGGGAACGAGAGTCCCTTACAGGTGGACCCACAGCCACCCCACGCGTGATTCCGTCCCCCTCGTTCGAACAGAGCAGCGCCTTCAATGACAATGGCAATGACGATGCCCTTGACACGGTGATGGTGGTGGTTTGGAGTGGAGGCGAAGATGGGGAGGAGGCGGAGTCGGGAGAGGCTTTAAAGAGGAGAAGAGCAAAGAAGAGGAGACGAGACGGGGGGCTGAGACGAGGTGACAAAGAGATAAAATGGTGACAGCGAGCAACTGCGAGAGAAATTGGTGGTGGTCACGTGCGCACACCCGCCCTTGTGGGCTGCTCACTGCTGGGCTGGGCCGTCCGTGCAGAGAGCGTGACAACATGGTGCCGCGTGTAGACAACCACGAACCCGTGGATAGATGCTAGGTGCCTTCCCATGTGCCACCCGCATGCAGATGCGGGAATGGATGCCACGCTAGTTGCTATAGCCACCCAGCGGTTACGGCTTCGAACGGGGGGCAGATCCGAGGGGGAAATGTGGGGGTTCCACACTTCCAAGGGTTATCAGCTATGTGGGTTTACTTGGAAAAAATGTATTTGACACAAACGATGAGATCTCGATAGAATTTTTTGACCTTGTGTTTTGGGGCTTTCTTCTTCATCGCTTGGACGATGGTTGATGTCGGTAGCCGTTGTAGCCGAACCACCGACTTACCAGTCAAGACCGATAGCCGTCGCCGAACTACCAACCTATGGGTTTCGACCGGTGTTTGCTAGGACTTGGAGGGAGGCGTTGGTTGTCGCGGGCTCTGTTTCCTTATCGAGTGGTAGCCATCAAAAGTCTTTGGTTCCATAATAAACCCACGGTGTGGTGGCTGGTAGTAGGTGCCGTGGTTGACGGATCTGTGAGGCGACAAGCTGTTGTGAGTGGGCCTTCTTTCCTCCTAAGTAAGAAGAATGGTGTCTTAGGTGGGGATGGTGGAGATTGGGTAGAAGTGAGTTTATATAGAGATGAAGGGGATTGGCTAGCCGTTGTGGTCAGTGGATCTACACGACAATGAGAGGCCGTTGCGGGTGGGTCTCCTTTGCTCTCAAGTGAGAATAATGACGTCTTAGGTGGAGATGGTGGAGATTAGGTCTAGAAGTGAGTTTATATAGAAATGAAGGGGATCAGCTAGACGATTGGATCTACATCAAATGACTATCGAAAGAGATTAAATTTAGAATCAATTAAATGGACATATTCCAAAAATGCCCAACAATACTCATTTTACTTATAAAAGCCCCTAGCTTTCACATGGTGGTGACCGGTTGAGTCCATGATGACTCGACGATACGGGGGATGTGCAAGAACACCATAGCCTCCATTCACGAGAGCAAACATCACCCTCTACTCGAGGCCCCATATATCGAAGCCCCTATCTAACTCCCTCCCTTGCGCCCTTTTTTTTTTACCGTTTGAACCATTCAGGAATGGTAACCGTCAGAAATAGAAAACAAAAGGATAAACCATTGGAAACGGGAATGGTAAAAAACGAAAATGTTTGTGTTGTACTACCAAATGTTTTCTTGGTTTATCATATATTTTATATAGAATACTATGTTTCTAAATACTCCCAATAACCGTGGCCCATGTCTCCAATTGGCTCATAGGCTAACGGGCCATCAACCTCTCATTCATGCTAAGTTCCACATGTGATTTTACATTCAATGTTTTCAACATAAATTGCTAGTCTCCGGTCGATATGACATGTTTGACCCTAACAATTTTGTTTCCGACATTTTTTTTCCAATTTTGGCTCTACCGCTTTCTGAGAAAAAAAATGGATGTAGAAATGATAGAGGTTTTTTTTCAACCATTTTCAGGTCGACACATAGGCGAGGGGTTGTGGTGGTGGTCGCTCACGATGTTTGTGTATGATGAACCCATGGTGAGGTGAAGGGGTAGTGGTTGACTGGTGGTGGCCGCTAGCGGTCTTTGGGTCTATCATGAACCCACGGTGAGGTGGAGGCGATAGGAAGTGTTGTGGTCAACGTATATGTGCGGTAATGAGAGGCCCTTGCAGGTGGGCCTCCTTCACTCTCAAGTGAGAATAACAATGCTTTTGGTGGGGATGGCAAAGATTAAGTCTAGAAGTGAGTTTACATAGAGATGAAGGGAATCGACTAGGTGTCGTGATCAATGGATCTTCGCGAGAGGCACTTGCAAGTGGGCCTACTTGCCCTCAAGTGAGAATAACGATGCCTTGGGTGGGGATGACGGAGATTAGGTCTAAGAGTGAGTTGTATAGAGATGAAGAGGAATGGCTAGACGGTTGGATCTACACCAAGTGGCAATTGAAAGAGAATTAATTTAGTAGCAAATAAATGGACATACGGCATCCAAAAGTGCCCAACAACATTCATTTTTTACTTCTAGCCATGGACATGCCATCCATATGTGCCTAACAACATGCATTTTGCTTCTAAAAGCCAAGCGGCTTATCCGGTGGTGGTTCTTAGCATGTGGCAGTGCTGGTTCGCAGAAGAGGTGGTGGGTGGAGTTAGGGCTTTAAAGATAACATGAGGAGCAAAGAGAGAAAGAGGCAGACGGGAGGTAAGACGGGGAGGGAGAATGGTGACAACGAGCAAGAGAAAGAGGCTGGTGGTTAGGACCGACAGTCTTGTAGGTTGCCGGGCTGCCATTGGGCCGATACCATCATGGGTTGGGTCGAAAAAGGTGGTGGTGGTGGTGCGTGTGTGTTAACGACGGATTTTGGTAATCGACTTGGAAAGAAAAGAGGAAACCGAAGCAGAGAGGAAGGATTGAGTTGGAGTCGGACCAGGCTTCGTATCGGACCCGGTAACCGTATCGGACTGGGGAGGTGTTGCTAGAAAGAGTGTATCGGCCGATACGGATTCGATATGATTGTTGGCCGATACGGGTTGTAAGTTGACAGAGTCAGCGTGGGCTTGGTCTGGGCTCGGAATAAGCTTCAAGGAAGTTGCCAAATAGAGATAAAGCTCGGTTTTAGACAATTGTATCTTGTAAATTAAGTAGTTTAGATCTAATCTGTGGTTTAAGTCTGCCGCAAGAACTTGTTTGTTAGTTGTAGATAAGATTGTACCCTACAAGGGTTCTGTTGTAATCTCGGGTATAAATATCCCGGTACTTTGTACATAGAAGCCCTCTCAATTAATCATACAATCAAACTAATCTACTTTCGGCGCATCGCCAACCCTCGCAAGAGGTTGACTTCTGACGAGTTCTTGCTTCCCAAGAGTAAGGTAAGAACTCGTACCCGACGATTTACATCGTCGGGGCTAGCGTGTCGCTTTAGGCACGTTAAGCCCTGATGATGTGATCGTCGTTTATCGTGTGTTAGCTAATCTTGACGCGGTCTTCTGATTCTGTCTCATCAGCAGTCAACTCGTTTTAGGGTTTATTGCCGATGATGGTTGAATCAGTTTGCTCGTTTAGATTATCTAAGGCATTTACCATCCCCAAAAGCAATCGACGGCTTGATTTTCTTTGTGTTAAGTCTCGGTTCACACTTTGAGTTGCCATCGACCTTAGTCCTGTTTCGAGATCTGACACGAAGCCTGTTTTCGATTGTAATTAAGGATAGCGCCGGGGTTTCAGCCGGTCTTATCTAATGCATGTGATTATTTATGTTCTTGCATGTGTTTGCCACTTATACATGTGGATCGACGAATATAAACATATCGGTCACCGAGTGTTTTTAAAGACTTCTTTGTGGTCGGTGTATTTATGTTAGCCGATTGACTTGTATAAGTTTACGCTAGAGTAATAGCTAGTGTAGTTATCCTCATGAAACCCTCATCGGCTAATTCCATTAATCTGTCACACGCTTTTGGCATGGGCCGATGAGATTAGATCTCTTCAATTTGCTTATTATATTGAGTAAGCCGATACAGCTTTGCCCTATCGGCTGGGCTATAACAATGTGACATCGGCCTATCGGCCGATCGACCATTGTTTTCTGACATGGTTTACTTATTTCTTGTTGATTGCAGATCAAATCAACTGGCACGCTCTGCGCACGACTAGGCAAGCTAATTTGGACCTGCACTGGAGTTAAGCAGATCTCCCAGGCCGCCATGGAAACGCGAAACCCGTTTGGTTGCTGGACGGGTCTAAATTCTGTGCCAACAGTGTGACGAGGTGACGGGGTTGTGTGGACAATGAATGGACACTGGCCTTTACTGCGTGTCATCCACATGTAGACGTGTATTCTATGCTAGCACAGCCAAGGATTATAGCTTTGAACAGGGGGTGGGTTTTTCTACTAATGTAAAAGCGAAGTTGTCGTCTTGCAATTCCCTCCCATCATGCACAGCACACCCTGTGTGTAACTCTCAGATCGTAAAATCTAAATCGAGAGACCACTCGTTTTAGTCATATCACGTGACATGCCTCGCAGCCGTCCGATCGCACCCGTCGTCGTGGCGTCCATCCACGTGGCTACGCTCTAATGGCGTCAACGTGAAGGATCGAGATAGCGCATGGAGCCTCCACTCCAACTAAACTAAAAGAGGGCCCCACGAGGACAGAGAGCACGAGGAGGCAGCAGTTCTCCCCAAAATGTGATGCGGCTGCGACTGTTGGCTTCCACGGTGATGACGAGTGGTGGTGGCAGTGACCAAAGGCTTCCGCGGTAATAGTGGCGATGGAGGTTTCCATCGTGGTGGTGACGACGGGTTTTTCAACTGCGGCGGCAACGACTACAACTCTCATCGAGTGGTATCTTCTCACATCATCAGTTGTTTCCTTCTACCTCCGCGCCTCTTTCTTCCCCCTATCTTGCACAACAACGAGGGTGATGACGGATGGGACAGTGCTAAGGCAGGCAACTTCGGAGGTTGGCCAGGAGAACTAGCAGTTCGTTGTGTGGTCGGAGATGGGGGTTGACCGACATAGAGCCCCTGCATCTGATGCTTGATGTTTGGTGCATTTTGCCTGAAACAACATGCAACAGGTGGAGGTTAGGATAAGGAAGAAATCAAGCATGAACAGGTAAATGTGGGCACAATTGCAGTCAAGCTCAACGGTATAGATGGTCTTCCTTACTGCAGAGCTTGGCAACATACTACTTGCTCGCATAATATGGTGGACGATATTGCATAGTAAGGCTTGATTTCTTTTTGGTTTATAGCTTATGGTTTCAATTTTTTTTATCCAAAGTAGGAGCGTTAATGTTATATTAGAAGTAATTTAAAGTAGGACTTCCATTAATTAAAAAAAACATTTTGATTTTTTACATACACACAAGGTCACAATGTAGAAACAACTTTAGAAGTAATTTAATTTGAAGTAATTTTGCTCTCTTATGGAAGTAACTCTTGATATGTATGAGGGTAATGTTATGTTATTTTAGAATTAACTTTGAGTAAAATTTAATTTTGATATGCATCAGTTGTTATACAATGATAATTTAAACCTCCTAAAAAGTTACTTCTAATGTTACCTGAAATTACTTTTCTTTTCTTTTTATGTTACTTCCCTGAACTGATGAGTTATTTTCCCACACCAGCTGAGTCACTTCCCCACACCTATTGTTTTACTTTTAAAACTCCCTATTATTATTTCATCTACTTTGTTAAATTGCTTTGTAAATTATGCGTAAATATTTGTATACCTAACCCACTAAGCTTTGTTATGTAGGTGATGGCTGGGTTGGTGAAATTCTGAAACAATACATATTGCCTAGAGATAGCATTTTTTCATGGTACACGATAATAAGTTTTCTAGGCTTTGGAAATAAGTATAACAAATTCCAAAAGTAACTTGAATGTTTCTGGGAAGTAACATTTACTAATTTTAGAAGTAACTTTTACTCAGATATGTGTTTGGTAATAAAAATATGTAAGAGATGCAAAATGAGCAACATAATTTTTCCTTCATGGTAGATGATGCAATGCTTTTAGGGATTTCGAAGTAAGTACAACAAATTCCAAAAGTAACTTCCATTTTTTGGGAAGTAACATTTACGTGTTTTAAAAGTAATTATTTAATTTCTGCTTCAGATATTTGTTTGGTAGTACAAACATGTTTGAGATGCAAAATAACAACATAATTTATAATTTTTCCTTCATGGTAGAAGATGCAATGTTTTTAGGGCTTTCGAAGTAAATTCAACAGATTCTAAAAGTAACTTCCATATTATTGGGAAGTAACATTTGCATGTTTTAGAAGTAACTTTTTTTTTGTTCCTGCTTCATATATGTGCTTGGTAGTATATTAAACATGTAAGAGATGTAAAATGAGCAACATATTTTTCCTTGTTTTTAAGGCTTTCGAAGTAAGTTCAACAAATTCCAAAAGTAACTTGCATGTTTTAGGGAAATAACTTTACATAATTCGGAAGTAACTTTCTCTATGCATGTTTCAAATGTAACTTACAAGATCATCAACCTTGGAAGCGCTCTCCTTCACTTTTTTTTCACATAGTATCAGAAAAGGAGATAAAAGTTGTTATGGAATGTGCGCAACCTTGGAAGTTGGAACTGAAGGATTTTGGGAAGAGGGATCTCAAGATCAACTTGTTTATTTTAATGGTTTGACGCTTGCTTGTGTCTTTTTTTATGAATCTGGCATAGACCTATGAGTTGTCAGAATGGAAAGTTTCTAATTTGACATATGTTCTTTGATGCAAGCTCCAATTTTTTATCACTTTTTAATTGATCTAAGTATGGAACACTAGTTCTCCCCGTGTTTTTTCTTCTTGTTGTTTGAGTTGTGTGTGATGGCGATGTGTTTTGTGGGAAGAGATGAAGATGGCGCATGTTGTGGGCTGCAAGTTGACTCAACGGGGGAAACACACGAACACGTGCGGTTTCTTATCTGAAAGACGCACTAGACAACGCAGTGTCATATTTAGAAAGAGACGTGCGGTCGAATGATACTAATTACGGAAAGAAGTGGGTCGCGCATTTAGACTATCGCGTGACCACGCACTGTGTAGTCGCGTCCCTCTCAGATCCAATGCTTTGTCCTCAATCACACTCTTAGCCCATCCATAATCATATGGGACTGGCCCGTTACAACATATAGGTATGTTACTAGTGAGGGGAAAAGTGGGACAGCCGGGTGTGTGCTTCCCACTTTCACGAATTATGTGTGATACATGAAAAAATGTATTTGACATAAATAGTAAAGTATAGGCAGAATTTTCTAACCTCTTGATTGGGGGCTTTCTTCTTCATCGCTTGCACGATGGTTGATGCCGGTGGCCGCCTCCACCGGACCACCACCTTACCAGTCAAGATTGATAGCCACCATCGGACCGTCGGGCAAACGTTGTTGCGGGCTCCGTTTCTGTATGGGGTGGTGACCGTTGATGGTCTTTTGGTCCATAATGAACCTGTGGTGTGGTGGAGACGCTAGTAGGTGTCGTTGGTTGACGGATCTAAGTGGCGACGAGTGGCGCTTACAGGTAGGCCTTCTTTCCTCCCAAGTAAAAATAATGGTGTCTTAGGTAGGGATGGTAGAGTTTAGGTAGAAGTGAGTTTAGATAGAGATGAAGGGGATTGGCTAGGCGTTGTGGTCAGCGGATCTGCACGGCGACGAGAGGCCCTTGCGAGTGAGCCTCCTTTGCTATCAAGTGAGAATAATGATGCCTTAGATGGAGATGGTGGAGATTATGTCTAGAAGTGTGTTTATGTATAGATGAAGGGGATCGCCTAGATGATTGGATCTACATCAAATGGCTATCGAAAGAGATTAAATTTAACATAAACTAAATCAGCATATGCCATCCAAAAAAAACCAACAACATCCATTTTACTTATAAAAGCCAAGCGACTTATCCTGTAGCTCTGCATGCCCTGCTTTTGTACAGGGTGGTAGCTGGTCTTTGAGTCCATGATGAGTCGGTGATGCGCTGGAGGTGCAAGAACACCATAGCCTCTATGCTCGTGAGCAACCACCACCCTTCACTCGATGCCTCCTAGTTCAAAGCCCCTACCTGACACCTTTAATTGCGCACATGTAAGGGTGAAAATAGTGGCGGTAGTTCCCAATCGAGTAGCTACTGCTCCATTTTTTACCGATTGAACCATTTGAGAATGGTAACCGTTAGAAATGGAAAATAACAGGGTAAAAATATGGAAAACAGAAACAGTAAAAAAGGGAAATGATTGTGTTGTACCAAACGTTTTCTTGGTGAATCGTATTTTTTACATAAATTACTATATTTCAAACTACCCCTAATAACTGTGGCCCATGTCTCCATTTGGCTTATAGCCCAACGGATCAACTCATGCTAAGTTCCACATGTGTTTTTTACATTTAATGTTTTCAACATGAATTGCCAGTTTTCGGTTGATACAACATATTTCCACCACAACAATTTTGTTTTCGACATCCTTTTCATTTTTGACTCTATTGTTTTCTGAGAAAAAATTATGGTTGTGGAAATGATTGCCATTGGTTTTCAACCATTTTCTTGCCAACATGTGTGCGAGGGGTATTGATGGTGGCCGAGAAAAAAATTATGGTTGTGGAAATGATTGCCATTGGTTTTCAACCATTTTCTTGCCAACATGTGTGCGAGGGGTATTGATGGTGGCCGCCAGCGGTTTTTGGGTCCATAATGAACCCACAGTGAGGTGGAGGCACTAGGAAGCGTCGTGGTCAACGTATCTGCGTAGTGATGAGAGATACTTGAAGGTGGGCCTCCTTCGCTCTCAAGTGAGAATAACAACACCTTAGGTAGGGATGGTGAAGATTAAGTCTAGAAGTGAGTTTACAGAAAGATGAAGGGAGTCAACTATGTGATGTGGTCAGCAAATCTACACGAGAGGCACTTGTGGGTGAACCTCTTTGTTCTCAAGTGAGAATAACACCCTGGGTGGGGATGGTAGAGATGAGATGTCGAAGTGAGTTTATATTGAGATGAGAAGGACTGGCTAGATGATTGGATCTACATCAAATGGCTATTGAAAAAGATTAAAATTAATAGCAAATAAATGGACATGTGTCATCCAAAAGTGTCGAACAACATTCATTTTTTACTGGTAAAAGCCAAACGGCTTATCCCGTAGTGGTTCTTCCGTATGGTGGCAGTGGTAGTTCGGAGCAGAAGCGATGAATGGAGTTGGGGCTTTAAGGACAACACGGGGATAAAAGAGAGAAAGAGGCTAGTGGTTAGGGTTGACTGTCTTGCATGTTGTCGGGCTACCATTAGGCCGGTACCTTCATGGGTTGGGCTGGAAAAGGTGGTGGCAGTGGTTGTGGTGCATGTGACGAGGTGACAAGGGGGTGTGTGGACGATGAATGGACACTGGCCTTTACTGCGTGTCATCCACATATAGTGTGATATCAATCCTATGCTAGCGCAACCGATGCTTATAGCTTCAAACATGGGGTGGATGAGGGAGAAAGTGGGAGAGACGGGTGCGTGCTCCACACTTCCGCAAGTTATGTGTGTTACATGAAAAAAAAGTTTTAGACACAAACGTAAAGTCTAAGTATGAGTAGAATTTTCTAACCTCTTGATTGGGGGCTTCTTCATCACATGGACGACGATTGCTACCGGTGGCTGCCGCCGCCATACCACTGACTTATCGTCAAGACCGCCAGCCACCGCCAGACCACCAACTTACATGTTACGGCCAGCTGTAACGCCCTGAAAATTCGACCGTCAAAATCGAAACCCTAAAATACGAAATTACGAAAACTTTTAAATCGAATTGCATCATGTCGTGTTTTATTGCTCGTTTATTTGAATCTTTATTTGCGAGGTTTAGATTTATCGAAATTCATTTAATTACAAACCCTAAAACGGAATATCGGCTAAATAAATAATTAAGGGTATAAATTGAACTAAAACTATACAAATAAAAGTGGGGCAAATTAGTGGTAAATAAAATACTCTACCTAAATGTCATAAAAATAATTGGGAAATATAAATTTAAATGGGAATTTTATATATATATATATATATATATATATATCTATATATATATATCCCATATATATATATATAGGCATATATTAATATATATATATATATATATATATATATATATATATATATATATATATATAATGGATATAAATGAAAAATATGGAAACATGAAAATCTTGGGTGAAATCTTTAGGAATAATACAAATATTGAACAACATTCATTTGTGTGAAATTACAAAATTTTTGGATGGATTTTAAATAGAAAATCACTCAAAAATCGGAAAAATACAAAAGCTACACTATTCATTGCGCCCTAGATGCTCGACCCGGTCCTAGCCCATCCCGTCCGCCGCGCCCTCGCGCCCGCGCCGCTGCTGGCCGTCGCCGTTGCGTCCCGACTGCCGCGACGTGCCCTCGCGCCCCGCGCCTCTCACTGCCGCGCCGCGCCGCCCGTGCGTCGCTCGCGCCCCCGCCGTCCGTCGCGTCGCCGTCGTCATCGGCGGCCTCGCGCCCCGCACCTCCCCTCTGCGCGCGCCGCTGCCGCGCCGTCCCGTCGCCGCGTCGTCTCGTCGCGTCGCCGTCGCCATCGCCGCTGCCTCGCGCCCCGCGCCCCGCCCCTGCTGCGCCGTGTCGTCCCGTCGCCGTCCCGTCTGCCCCCCCTGCCGCGCGCCGCGCCCGGCCGCCTCGCGCCCCGCGCCGGCCGTGCGACGCCACCCGCGCCCCCCCCGACCCTATAAATACCCCCCCGGCTTCCCTTTCTTCCCGCCCCAATCCCCCGCCGTTTCCCCCTTTCTCCCCTCTTCTCTGTCTCGCCTGCAATCGCCGCGTGGAGCAGCCGCGCCGTCGCCGTCTTGAGCCGCCGCCGCCGCGGGTAAGCCTTCCCTCTCCCCCCCTTCGCCTCCCCTGCGCCGCCGCCACCCGCTAGAGCCGAGGGAGAGAGAGCCCGGGAGAGAGGGAAAGAGAAACAGAAGAGAAGAGAGAAAGGAAGAAGAAGGAGCAGGAGAGAGAAGGCAGGAGGGAGAAAAGAAAGAAATTAGAAAATAAATAAATAAAATAAATAGAGATTTAGAAAATTGAAGATTTAATTTAAATTTTAGACACATATTTATATTCGGGTTGAATCGATTAATCCGTCGTCAATTATTTTAGAAATTCGTAGAAATCAATCAGATTATTTAGATGCAATTGTTTACTTAATTAGATTATTCATTGACTAATCTTTAGCGGGTTATTTAGTCGATTATTTAGGCTTTTATTCATTAGATTTTGCTAACTCGCGTATATAATAATCGGAGAATTTATTCGTCGGTTATTTCTAAACTTTCAAAAATAATCGTTGCCTTTCGTTACGTATTTAAATATCTATTTAGTCATTCATTTAATTAGTTTTACTCGTTAATTAGGTTATCCGCTTAATTAGCCATTGCGATTATTTAGTCAATTATTTATCGTCTAAGGTTAATTATTATTATCGGGATCTAATTTATTCGGAACCGTTTAAACTGAATCGGATTAATACTCTAATCGACTAACGCAAATATTTTAGGAACAAAATGAATTCTAAATCGGAATAGAACTATTTCATAAATAATAATGAAATCGATATCGGCTTTCGACGCTCTCGTTCGATCTTTTTCTTTAATCGGATTTGTTGGATTTTAATTGAATTCTAATCGAATTCAATTTCGTTCGCACGTAACTCTAGACACCGAGGGAGTTGCGAGTCCACCTGAAGATCAAGACCCGCAGGGATTCGAGCAAGGCAAGTCATCACTAATCCTTGAACATATTGATCCCAATTGCGAACTTACTTTGTTTACAAATAAAATTGCATGCAATGGTGAACATCCTACTTGTTATTATGCCATACCTTTGACTATTGTTTACCTTATTCCCTTGTACCCATAAATGCGTGTGATGTTCCTAGTCACTTATGACAAATGCTTAGCAATGCTAATTTAGATTCATGCATTCTCATATTTATTAAAGGCTATATGCTTGGGCAATTACCTTAGGGAAGGTAATTGATATGCGGCATGTGGAGACATGAGCGCCACATTGCCATGATAATGATTACATGATTTGTGAAGGGAAAATAAAACTAAACAACTATTTTCGACTGGGGCGGCTGGATGATTTGGGTGGTGTCCGGTAAAGGCTAGTGCCGTCCCTGGTCAGTTAAGGACCGAGCCATGAAGCTAAGCATGAAACGACCCCCGTACAACCGTACTTCTCGAATGGGTATAGACCTAGCGGAGTAAATAGCCGAGCGGAGGCAGTATCCCTGCGTAGTGGTTTTCTTGATGTGTATGAGAGGCGGGGCCTACGGTGGAGCAACCACTGGTAGGACCGCCATGTGTAAACCTAAACTTAATTATAACTTAATGCATGTGTGAGTCTTCCCTGCCGGGAGCGCCAGAACTCCTCTCACTGCTAGAAACCGTGTACGCCTAGAGTGCATGAGGATGTAAGTTCATGGAGCGGGTACTGCCAAAGTGAGGTTATTGAAAGGCTTTGCCGTGACGCGTCTCATTCGTTGGGACTTCGGCTCATGTGTTGGGCAAGTCACGGAGTACGGGTAAAGTGTACATCCACTGCAGTGTGAGTAAATCAAATCTATTCGAATAGCCGTGCTCGCGGTCATTGAGCACCGGGACATGTATTACACTTGGCTAGACTCTAAATTCTTAACTTGATTGGGATGGGTATGCATAATGACTTTTATGTGCTGGTGGTACAACTTCTCGAGAAGCGAGAAGGGGTAGGCCCCAGAAAACCATGACGATACAATGGCGAGAAGCTATCCTTAGGATCATAATGGATGGTGGACAGAACCGTCGTTGCTTAATGAACTATGGTATTAAAACTTGATCAGTCTATGCTAGGTCTTAGGCTTGTGAAAAGAACTGCAAAGCTGGCTTTACGCAAAAGAACCACAACCATTCTTTGACTATTCCCTATCATGTGCATCGTTGTTGTGGTGACTTGCTGAGTACGGTTGGTACTCACCCTTGCTATATGCAAAACATTCAGATGCGGGTGATGGAGTTCCCGAAGATCCATACGAGTACTACCAGGAGGGTATGGAAGACGATGGCGCTCTGTAGGTCTTAGACCCGGTCGTTGCCTGTGGCAATGGCATGCTGCTGCCTTACCTCCGCTGCCTTATCTAAACTCTGCTTTTGCTTGTATTCCGGACCGGTTGGTCCCCTGTTCTATACTATTGCCTTCAGGCCTATTATTGTAATATTTTGCGTAAGACGATTGGTGTATGTACTCTTGATAATTCGGCAACGTAATCGTGGGTACCAGACTACTTGATCCAGGGAAATGGTACTATGAACACGAGTGATTCCTGTTACAAAAACGAGGGTCCACAGCAGCGCTCATCGGGGCTCGGAGGGAGGCGTTGGTTGGTACGGGCCCCGTTTCTGAATGGGGTAGTGGTCGCCAATGGTCTTTTGGTCCATAATAAAACCACAGCATGGTGGAGGAACTAGTAGGTGCCATAGTCGATGGATCTGCATGATGACGAGAGGCTCTTGCAGGTGGACCTTTTTTCCTCCCAAGTAAGAATAATGGCATCTTTGGTACGGATGATGGAGATTAGGTAGAGTTGAGTTTATATAGTGATGAAGGGGATTGACTAGGCGTCATGGTCAGCGGATGTACATGGCGATGAGAGTCCCTTGCATGTGGGCCTTCTTTGCTATAAAATAAGAATAACGACGTCTTAGGTGAGGATGGTGGAGATTAGGGTCTAGAAGTGAGTTTATACAGAGATGAAGGGGATTGGCTTGATGGTTGGATCTATATCAAATGACTATTGAAAGATATTAAATTTAGCATCAAATAAATAAACATATACCATCCAAAAATGCCCAACACCATTCATTTTATTTCCAAAATCAAAGCGACTTATCCCATAGCTTTGCAGGCCCTGCTGGCCCTGCTTTTGTACAGGGCGATGATTGGTCTTTGAGACCATGATGGGTCAACGATGTGGTGGAGGTGCAAGAACATCATAGCCTCCATGTACGTGAGCATCCGCCACCCTCTACGTGAGGCCTCCCACCTCAAAGCCTCAACCCAACTCCGTCCCTCACGCACATGTTAAGAGTGAAACACAACGTCGGTAAGTCCTGATTGATTAGCTATCGCTCCCTCTTTTACCGATTGGACCTATAACACCCTGATTTTTGCCCGTCGAAAAATTTATTTTATTAAAAACCTATTTTAAAAAATTTGGTTCTTTGAGTGTACTTAGGATTATGTGCCAAAGATCTCGATTAAATCCATCCTTGAGAACCTAAATTCTTGCCATGCATTAAATTCCTTAGTGTTCGAATTTCGTAAATTGATTCTCTTCCTGAATTGAACACCTCTCGGGGTAATATCCCTCCTTTGTCTTCTCGACCATCTATCTATTCTGGTAATTGCGGTTCTCTAATCAAAGTCTCGAGAGCTATTGTCAATTATCGAAATGTCACGTCCCTCCTTGACATCCTCGACTATCACAATTGAATATTAAACCCAACTCTGTTTAATCAAAATTTTCTCTGTTCGGATCCTTTTTCCTCATAAATCATTTTATTCAAAATTCCCTGATTTAGTCTTTTCCTCGAAATCCTAGGACTACCAATGAATTCGTATATCGAACGTTGATTCGGTAACGCGGTCCATCTATCCGAATAAATTCGGGGAAATCTCTAAGTCTGATCCTTGCCCATCTAAATGCCAGATTAAATTCAAGAGCTCACTTAACAGTCCAATTGTAATTCAAACTCAAAATTAAATGTCCATTTATACAGTCCCTTTACAATTTTGGAATTTAATGTCCAATCAAAATCTCATTCAAATTCCATAATCCAAATTCCTATAAAATTACAAAATATCCTATTCCTTTGGACTCCTTCCTTTTTCGGCCCAACTCTTTTCTCCCTCCCTCTCCCTATTGGGCCAGCCCCATCTCTCTCTAGGCCAGCCTAATACTCTCCCCTTCCCATGGCCCAAGGCCTGCCCAGCGAAACAAGTCTGTTTCTTGTCCCTCTTCCTCAGCCAGCTCGCACGCCAGGTGTTCGACGAAATGCCTGCAAGCACCCGAAGCCCCCACGGCTCCCCCTGCCCCAAGCTCCCAGTCCACCGAGGCCTTCCCTCAAAACACCGGCAACACAGTGAGAGAAGTCCACACCGAAAGAGCAAAGTCGTGTCCACAAACCACCTGTGCGTGCCTGGCCCTCTCTCCCCTGTGGCGATGTCGACACCCGGCCCCGCGTCGACGCCGTCCATCCCATCCGCCCCTGACACGCACCCCGGGGGAAGCCCAGTGACCGACGGTCACTGCGTTGCCTCTTAGTCGTCGCCCGTGCGTACGCCGCTGCTCCTGGTCCATCGCATCGCCTCCTCGCACTCCAGCAGCCGCAGCCGCTGGTCCACGCCGAAAGCGTGAACCAAGCCCACACCGCTGCACACCACTGCCCTCGCCTTTATCCTTCTCCTCAAAGCCATCCGCGCCGCTAGGCCGAGCGACGGCTATACAAGCCGCCATGCCACAGCAGCTCGCCACCACCTCGCCATCCTCGTCTGCCGCCGTGCACGGCCACACCGGCCGTGCGAGCACCACCCGCAGCTGCCTCGGCTTGCTCTGGGACGACGCCCAGCCGAGCGCGCCCGCGCCGTCGGACACTAGCGCTGCGACCACGACACGCCGCTCGCCCCGGGCCACCAGTGCCCCCGACCTCCTCCCACTCAGCCACCTCCCCGGCCGCGCGTCGCAGCCGCACGCCGACGCCGCAGCCGCCGTACCCCGGCCGCCACGCACCGTGCTGCAGCCGCCCGTGGCCGCCGCAGCCGCGCCCTACACCCAGCCGCCCGTGCGCCGTGCCGCGCGCCGCGCCGTGCCGCGCGCCGCGCCGCGCCTGCAGCCGCGCCGTGCCTGCCGTCGAGCCGCAGCCGGGCGGCCTCCCGGTCGTGCCCAGCCGCCCCACCGCCGGCGCCCTCCCGCTCGACACCCTCCTCTCCTCCCAGGAAGAAACAGAGGCAGAGAAGAGGAGGGAGAAGAAAGAGATAAGGAGAGAGAAGGAGAAGGGAAGAGAAAAGAGAAAAAAAAGAAAAAGAAAAAAAAAGGAGGTGGGACCCACGTTTTATTTTCTACCCGTGGGCCTGTCACGCCCGGAAATTTTCCCAAATTTCCAGACCATTTTGTGCATTAAGTCCCTGTCCAGGCATCAACCAGGGTACACAAAACGACAAATCAATAAACAGACCCAAACGTAAATAAAGCGATAAATACTTACAACAGAGGCACTTAGTCCTCACACCGAAAAGAAAACAGCAGCGGAAAGAGGCGATCCTAGCGGGGCTTCAGCTCCACTCCACAGGCAAACTCAACTGGGGTCTGAGCCTTGGTCCTCTAACTTCATCTTCAACTCAGAAGTACTAAACTTCTGAAAAGGGGGAAAAATAGCAAGATTGAGTACAACCACCGTACTCAACAAGCCACACCAATGATGCAGACGTGCACAGGGGAGACAAAGGGAGGCTTGCGGCTATTTGCAGAAAAGCAGTTGAAAACCTTTACACTTTAAAACAGTAAAACAGTTGTTTAATTAAGGCAATATTAATTCTCCACTGAACAACGCTACCCCACGTTGAACAGGCCCAACCAATCCACCTGAACTACACCAGTTCATTGAGACAAATTATTAAGGGTGAGACTAATCATGGTGAATCTGGTCAATCGCCCATAACCGCGGGCACGGCTATTCGAATAGTTTTACTCTGATCAGAGGTGCGCAACTGTACCCACAAGACACGATCCACCGTATGTCACCGTGCCATGCCTGACACGTTACCATGCGAGTGATCGTGACAAGATCCTTCACATAACCCTCCCTAACCAATCGTCCCCACCACGGGTTTCGCCCCCACCTTTAAGTCCAAGGTAGGCAGCCCCCCCTCGTGCCACGGTGAATCCGGTAGCCGATCAACGGGTAAGTCCCCCGCCGACCCAACTCCATCACGCCCACCCTCGTCTGGTACGTCGGCTAGAGACGGGTTATACTACAGATCCAGCAGTTGCCCATTCTTGCTTGTGGTAAGCACTGTAAGTCTTCCAGGGTTTCCCATGAACCGGTCCTTAATGCCATGGGCGCGACAAGCAAAACCATGCACCCACAGCCCACCATTAAGTCATATTTTAGTTAGATAATTACGACCAATAAAACATGGTCAGATGTTTCGAGCACACGCTCAGCTAGAAACAAAAGTAGAAGTGTAATTATCCCATCAAATGAGCTAGTGGCAATTAAGCATGGCTAAGCATATATAATTCTAGCAAAGTCAACATAAATGACATAAGCTAGTCAAATTATCACCCACAGTTAACAAAGGACGGTAAACAAGTAAACATGGCACAAGCGAACGGATAGGTAAACCCTATTCCCATGTAATTAGCAAAACATGCACTTTATTTGCAAACGTAAAACATTTCACAAAATGGGTACAACATGCTCAAGGGGAATGTGTGACTTGCCTTGCTTCTTCAAACAATCTTCCGAACTCTTTTCCTCGCGAGCGCAAACTTCCGAAACGGCGGAATCTACACGCTGGCACGCAAAACGAGGAAAAACTCTAATAAAAACCAAGTAAACAGTACATAAAAAGTAAACAAACATGTAGAGCTCTATTTTAGATGAATTTTGCAATTTGAATGGCTCAATTTGGAGTTCGTATGAATTAGATATGAATTTTAGAAGTTTTGAGCCATTTAAATGAATTTCTGGAAATTAAATCGATTTATTGCGCAATTATTAATTAATTTTGCAAAGGAAGGACTACGCTGACATCATCAAAGGGAATCGGTGCCGGAACGGCGGGTCCCACGTGTCAACGGGTCAAGGGGCGGCTGATCACGTGGACAGTCCACGCATCGCACGGGTGCGGACGCACCACGTGGCACTGACGTGGCGGCCACGGCGGACGGAAGGAGGAAAGTAGCGCCGACGTGGACGCCAACGTGGCGAAGCCGCGGGCGGCCACGTGGTCTGGGTGTGGACCGGATTAAACAAAGGGGCCCACGCGTCGGCGACACAAAAGTCGGCGAACCGGAGAGAAAAAGGAGGTGAAAAGGACTTTGCAGGAGAAAGGGGAAAAAAGGCTGAGAGGGAGGTAAACTGGACTTGAGGAGATGAACTGGATGTTTCTCGGGAAAAGTTAAAAGGGCCGAGGGACGTAAAGTAGACTTTTGTGTGGATAAAAGATAATAGGCCGACGGCCCAATAGAGGAGAAAGGGCGAGGAGGGAGCAAACATGGACTTCACGCGATGGGCGGCGCCAATCGGGCCGACGGCCCAAGAAGGGAGGAGGGACGCGAAACAGACTTTTCGCGAGAAGTGAGAGGGTTGGCCCAAGGGGCTGCTGGGCCGAGAGGAGGGAGAAGGAGAGGGATCCGGGCCAGGAAGGAATGGGCCGAGGCCACGGGAAACGGGCCGAGAGGGAGGTGGGCCGGCCCGGGTGCGGCCTCTACGGCCGGGCGGGCGGCTAGGGTTTGGCCAAACCCTAGGCCGACCCGGTGAGGGCACGGCGGCGGCGGCTACGGCCGTGACGGCGAGGCGGCGGCGCGGCCACCGGCGGGGACGGCCCGCGAGCGGCGGCGGCGGTGGCGCTGTGGCGGCGGCGGCGTGCGACGGCAGCGCACGGGCGGGGCGGCGCATCGGTGGGGAAAGAAAGAAAGGGAGAGAGAGAGAGGAGCTCACCGGGCGGCAACGGCGACGGAGGCCGGCCGGAGGCGAAGAAGGCGACGGCGGCGCCGGCGCTACGATGCGGGGACGGCGACGCGGAGGGGCGGCCGGGGTGCGGCACTGCACGGCGAAGCCGAAGGGGCGGCGGATTTCGGCCGGCGACGGCTGGGGCGGCGGGAAACGGCGGCCGGAGCGGTGGCGGGCGGCGGCGGTTCGGGTTCGCGCGGGGAGCGCGGGAGAGGGCACGGCGAGCTCGCGGGAGTGGGGGAAACGGTGGAGGGGAGCACGAGGGTGCTTTTTATAGAGGGGGGAAGCGCGAGGTGGCCGGGGATGGCCGGAATAAGCGGGCGAAGTGGGGGGTGGCGGCGGAAATGGCGGCGGGGTGGTTGCCGGCTTGACCGGCCGGAGGAAGGAGGAGGGAGGCGATTCAGACTTCGGCGCGGGCGCGGCTGCGGGCCGAGCTGGGCCGGAGGGAGAGAAAGGAGGGAAAAAGGAAGGAGTGGGCCGAGCTGGCGAGCTGGGCCGTGGGAGAGAGGGAGGGATTTTGGGCCGGAAATGGCCCAAAACAGAAGGAGACCTTTTTAACTTGTTTTCCAATTTATTTAATCAGTTAAATGAACTTTGTGATTTTAAAATTACTTCTTTAGCTCCAAAAATTCACGAAAAATTTTGGAGAGTATTTTAGGGCACGGCGAATATTACAAAAATATTTCCGGCCATGATTTTTAAAGGAAAAATTCAATTTCCCTCACAATTTCACTTGATTAAATTGCTTTAAAATTTTATTAAATTTCTGGAAAATGTATTATTAGGCAATTTTTAATCCCGAGCGAAAATCGGGGCGTGACAGGGCCCCATCTTGACCAATACTTTGAAAAAGTCTGTATCACCTCCCTCTCGTTGTCGGGCAAAGCCCATAAAGCCTCCCAAAAAGTTTACAAAACGTCCCTCTGCGTCCATTGGGCTGCCGACTACAAAGTCTATATGGCGTCCCTCATCCTTCGTTGGGCTGAGCCCAAAAGATCAATCCCCTGCCAAAGTCTATATGTCACCCTTTCTGCAAATTTCGGGCTAAAGCCCACTAGCAGCCCCCTCCGCACCAAAGTCTAATATATATCCCTCTACTTACCCAACCCCCTCTATTGAAGTCCATCTTGCCTCCCCAAGCCATTCATTCCTGTTGGGTTGGTAATAAAAAGATAAAATCTAATGTTCTCCTCGGTACTGCTTTCGGCGACGACGTCGCCGCGCGCCGCGCCATCATCTGAACCCCGAGAACGACTAACTTATTGAACGGCTAACCTCTAACATCTAACATTCGACCCATTGACTCACTAACCCGCTGACACTCTAACTTACTGACTCACTGACCTTTAACTCGCTAACCCCTAACCCCTAATTTGCACTAACCCGCTAACATTTATTCCTTAACGCTGTGTGTTCGTTTGTTACCACCGATCGAACACGTGGTGTGCGAGGATGATCCGCGGGCCGACCGTCCCCAGGCTGTACATCGACGACCATAGTTTCGTGTGAGGACCACCGCTCGGTGTGCCGCTACCCGGCTGCCGCAAGATGAGCTCCTCTCCTGCTCTTCCTCTTGCTTTTGTTCCTTACCGCCGTTGTTGCCGCAGCACGGTGACATCGTAAGGCGCAACACCGTGCCCGTTCCCTGCGCGGTTGCCCTTCGCAGCGATCGCCGCTGTGTCACCGGCCATGCATGCGCCATACAGCTAGCTGGTTGTACGTGTGCATGCATGCAAGCAGCTCACATGCATGCAGCTAACTAGCCGTGTGTATGCATATGCATGCATGTTTGTAGCTCGCCCAAGCCCTTCACCTCACCATGCGCACACCCATTTAAAAACAAAACCTGTATGTGAGGAGCTAAGGGCGGTCCCACCCGTCAGACCTTTTTCCTTTTCTTTGTTTTAAAACTTTTCCAATCTTTCGAATTCCGTATCTCCCTCGTTTTAAGTCGGATTTGAACGAAACTTTCGTCAAAATCTTTCTAAAATCAAGATCTACGCAATGGCACTGGTTTGGTTATTTTTTTGATTTTTTGAGAATTTTTGGTTCTTTTTGTGTTAGCGAGTAGTTTGTGACGTTAGTATTCAACCGGACAGGGTACATCTGTGAGGAGGAAACTGAGCTAATTGAGAACGAACCTCCAATTGAGCAAGGCAAGTCACTACGCCCCCTTCCTCGAACATGTTGATCCTATTTTTATAAATGTGTTGATTACAAATAAAATTGCATATTAATTATAAAATGTGTACCTACATTTGCTTAAGCCTTACCTTTGATATTGTTTATCCTTATGTATTTACACACCTTTGTTACCTGAGTATATTACTTTACGTGTGATTATTTACTCACTGCTTAGCCCTGCTTACATAGACGTTATACACTCCATATGTGTGATATGTGGATGTGGTTATACTGATCACTCAATGGGAGTGATTGATAGAGATCGGGTGGAGACATAAGCGCCACCCACAGCATGAAAACCTTTGTAAAAACCCAAAAACTTAATTAAACAAAAGTGATTTCGACTGGGGCGGCACGGATAGAATATGGGTGGTTCTGGGAACGGTAAGCCGCCGACCCTGGTCAGTTAAGGACCGAGTCAAGAAGCTAAGCAGGAAACGAACCGAGTACGACCACACTTCTTGAGTGGGGTTAGACCCGGTGGACTAGGTTATTCTCGTGGGGTGTCACCCCAGACATGGTAGGTTCTGGATATCGGTATGGAAATGTGGAAGTGTGTGGTTTAATGACGTCAAGCTTTATATATGTATAATGTAACCTTCAATCTCGGGAGCGCCAGGACTCCCCTCACAACCGGCTCGAGGTAGGAATGTGGCGCCGGGGGTGCAATGAGGATTCATAGTCCTTGGAGCGGGTGCCGCCATGCGAGGGTAACTGAAAAACCGGGCCGTGACAAGTCTCATGTGTTGGGTGCGTCACGGAGTGTGGGATTAAAAGCGTACATCCACTGCAGCGTGAGTAAATTAAACTATTCAAATAGCCGTGCTCGCGGTTAATGAGCGCCGGGACTTGTATTACTCTTGACTAGCCTCGTCAATTTGTAATATTGCTTAAAATATGATGGGTATGGAAGGTGTGACCTTGCCTGATGTGCAAAAAGGTCGTAGTGGTTAAAACTGTGGAAATTGGATGCGAGGGTAAACCGGACCAAGCGAGGCTTAGGGAAGGTGGATGAACCCTCGCAGGTTAATGACAACTTCAACTTAACGTGGTTTTCAGTTAAAACTGTTATGGCATAGGTTTGTGAAATAATTTGTGAAAACTAGCTTTATGCAAATAAACCAAGCCATCCTTGAACCCCTATGAACATTATATGCATTCTGTAGTGGTGGCTTGCTGAGTACGGTTGGTACTCACTCTTTCTTATTTAATTTTTTTAGAAAAAGGTGTTGGTGTCGATCTGTGCATGTGCTATGCTGGCAAGAAGTTACCAAGGACGGCGGAATAGGGACCTAGGTTCACCAGTCGATGCGTGTGGGATAAAATGGACCGCCGCTGCTTCGCTTCCGCTACCTCATTTATTTGTGTTGGTATTTTGTGTTGTTGTCGACCATGCTCGGTCTATTCGGATCCCATTTGGGCTATTCTTGTATTATTAATAGATTGTAAAACCTGTATGACGATGTCAGCTTGTGATATACAACTGTGCCATGTGTGTATCATCTACTGATTCAGGGAATGGTATTGTAATACACATGGGGTTTCTGGTATACAAAACCGGGGGCCCACAGGACCTTAGGGAATGGTAAGAAACGGAAAACAAAAGGGTAAACATTTGGAAATGGAAGTAGTAAAAGACAAAAATGATTGTGTTGTACTACCAAACGTTTTCTTCGTTTTATCATATTTTTACATAACTTACTATATTTCTAAATATCCCAATAACGGTGGCCCATGTCTCCATTTGTCTCATAGCCCAACAGGCCATCAACACACGCTCATGCTAAGTTCCATATGAGATTTTATATTTCAATGTTGTCAACATGAATTGCCAGTTTCCAGTTGATACGACATGTTTCCACCGCCAACAATTTTGTTCTCGACATCTTTTAATTTTCGGCTCTACCATTTTTGAGAAAAAAATGGTTGTGGAAATGATTGAGGTTGGTTTTCAACCATTTTCTCACCTATACGTGGGTGATGGGTTGTGGTGGTGGCTGCTGATGGTCTTTGGGTGCATGATGAACCTATGGTGAGGTGGAGGCGCTAGGAAGCGTCATGGTCAGTGTATCTGCACGGCGATGAGAGGCACTTGCAGGTAGGCCTCCTTTGCTCTCAAGTGAGAATAACGACCATGTAGGTGGGGATGGTGTAGATTAGGTCTAGAAGTGAGTTTGTATAGAGATGAAGGGGATCAGCTAGATTATTGGATCTACATCAAATGGCTATTGAAAGAGATTAAATTTAGTAGCAAATAAATAGAGATATGCCATCCAAAAGTGCCCAACAACATTCATATCACTTCTAAAAGCCCAGCGACTTATCTCATGGTGGCAGTGGTGGGGCTGCTACCATCGTGGGTTGGGCCGTAGAAGGTGGTGGTGGTGGCTCGTGTGATGAGGTGATGGGAGCATGTGGATAAGAAATGGGCATAGATGATTACCATATGTCGTCCAGATGTAGACTTGGGTACTATACTAGCAGCATGCAATTATTGGTGTATTACATTCAAACAAGGGGTGAATACGAGTAGAATCCAGCTACATGTTACACAAGCTATATAAAAAATGTACTTGACATAACTGTAAAACATTGGTAGATTTTTTTCTAACCTATGAGGATGTCATTCTCTTTGGGACTAACACTATTTTTGGGGCTTTCTTATTCGAATGGCTATGAAAGCGATTAAAATGTAGCAACACATAAATGGATAGATAAAAAAAATGACTAGTTGCTGATTTCGATACTATCTCTATTATTACTTACTAGTAACATGTACGTACATTGCAATGGGCCCATATGATTGGGGATATGTTGCACAAACCCATATGACGAGGATGGGTTGGGATTATAGATCGAACCTAAAGCACCATGTGGTGAGAGGGGCTGGAAAGAAGACAACTTCGCTTTTATAGTAGTAGAGAAACAATAAGAGTTTTGTCCATCTTTAGTACCCATCACATGTAGCAACCATCTCAATACGAAAAATAAATTGGCTACCAAAGAAAAATCGAAAGGGCAAATAAAACCATAGCGGTCTGAGCACTAACCATAACTCACTCCGTATTTTGTTTCATCCTCTCACTCTCCCTTCGAGCGTAGCCCGCCACCCACGGACTCATCCCATGCCCATAAAAAACTAGTTGATTTAGAAAAACCACATGACCCAACAAAAAAAAAACTAGATAGCTCGCCCGCATTGATCCTAAATGGATGATTAGACAGTTAGGGACATTCCTTAATCAGCCAAAACTACGGGTGCTGGCCATTAGGCCCTTTGCCTACTCATACTATTGTTTCTACTTTTTTGTACAAAAGAAGAAATGCCATAGACCTGTAGAGAACAAGGAAACTACTATATACGCACTTGACTAGGGGCCACGCTGCCATACAAGGTGGACATCGGCCTTAGTTGTGCTGACATCATTTGGCTTCTTTAGGTGCCACACAATTTCCCTAAAATGATCATTTGTTCTTATTTTGCTTCTTCTGAAATCATCGGTTAAGAACTTGATTATATCTTCTAAAGCAAGAGAGGAGCAATCTTCCAACAACGGATTGCGACCATAACAAATCTGCATTCTTTGCTGAAACCATTTCAGTGCCATTCTCATCAGCTGTAACTCGTGCATAACCTTCCTTGTAATTTGTTGATCTGTCATATGTGTCATGTTGACATGCTCGTTTGAGGAACTGTCACTTACCATATTATGTGAATGATGCAAAGGGCCAAAACTAATATTTGCGTCAGTAGGCAAGTTCCTTCCTCAGCTCCCTCACTTGTGAGGGTTCTTTCCTTGGACCAAGCTAGTGTCAATTATTAGGGGTGGGTGTTCGTTTATTCGGTTAAAGTGGTTCGGTTTCTTCGGTTATCTAGAATCTTGGTTTCTTAGAAATACCAACCGAAGTGTTTGCTAAAAAAACCGCACAAAATAAACCGATGTACTTTGGTTTGGCTTCTGGTTAACCGAGAAAACCGACCTGCTCATACGGCATACGTTCCAGGAGGCGATTGGGGCGGCAAGAGGTGAGCACCCATGTGTCCTGCATGGAGTAAACAACCTCCATGTGATACTTTAGTATCATTATTGGGATAACGGGCTTTGGGCTACTCTAATTAAGTGGGCCTTGAGAGTTTCACGTTGAAAAAGATCACATAAGGGCTTTGGACTAGCATCGCTTCTGCATAGATCGGTTGTTCGGCTGTATCGGTTTTTAAGAACAGCAAACCGACAAAAATCAAACACTGAACAAATGGAGAAATTAAAACTGAAGGAAGAACCAAACACCGAAAAAACCGCTACTTCGGCTCGGTTTGGTGCGGTTCGTCCGGTTTTCGGTATATTTGTGCCCACCCCAATCAATTATTGTAAACTTTGGAAGCTTGTGATAACCATCCAAAGGAACATCTTGGTTCAATTTCATGCCTGTATCAAAACCATTTTTCTCAGCATTAACACCATTGCCAATTTCATCAACCTCTAGCTCAAGAAGAACAAGATCTGCTACCACTTTCTCGAGGACATCACTGACAAAATCAAAATAATGAGTGCCTTTTGTGAGTTCACTTCTTGAAAACCTTTGAATACCAGGCACAATAAATACAAGGCAATTCTTAGTTGTGTTGACATCATTTGGCTTCTCCGAGTGCCATCCTCTTGCAAGCAAACGAGGCCAAACAACTTCCCAAAAAAGATCATTTGATCTTGTCTTGCTTCTTCTTAAATCACCCGTTAAGAACTTGATTAAATCTTCAGAAGCAAGCAAGGAACAATCTTTGCCAGTAGGCATGCCAGATTGAATAGAAAGGACTTGGTTTGGTTTAGATGGGTCCATAACAAATCCAGTCAAATCGTCCTCCCCTTTACCAATTGCAACCGCCTTAACAAAAGCTTTTCTTCCAACAACGGATTTTACAGCAAAGACAAAATCCTCTAAGGATGAGTGGGTGTCACTGAAAGATTTGAACATGTGCAACATGAAAAAGGCAATGAAACTTTCGATCGCTGGGGTTTGGAGGAAGGTGTTGGTTGCTGTGGGCTTCATTTCCATGTAGAGTGGTGACTGGTCTTTGGGTCCATGATGGGCCGCTGATGTGATGAAGATGTTAGGAGGTGTTGTGGTGAATGGGTCTGTGTGATGATGAGAGGCCCTTGTGGGTGGGCCTCCTTTGCTCCCAAGCGAGAATAATGATGTCTTAAGGTGAGATTAGTTCTAGGAGGGAGTTTATATAGAGATCACAGAGACCGGCTTGACGATTGGATCACATCAAATGGCTGAAATTTAGCAGCAAATAAATGGGCACATACTGTCCATAAATACCCAACTACATCAATTTTACTTCTAAAAGCTAAGTAGCTTATCGCGTAGCTTTGCAGCCCTGCGACTCTTATACAATGCGGTGGCCGGTTTACAGGTACATGATTAGTCGATAATGTGGTGGAGGTTCAAGAGCACCCTAACCTCCATTCTTTTTTTTAAGCCCGGCCTAACCCAATGCATAGACATGACTATGTCACACATATCTATAACAAATTTAAATACCATCTAATTCTCAACATCTTTTTAAGACTACATTAGTATTTTTTGACTTCACCAAATATTTTGTGTGAACAGTACATTTGAATCCATGATATCTTTTATAAAAGTTGATCAGCTTAGCATAGTGTATTTGATTTGTGACCATATTTTATACGTGTCACCGAAACCTAACCTAATGCCATATACTCCTATGTCACATACACAAATTATTTTGTCATCAAAGTTGTAGTCACACAAATGACCGTACTATGGCTGCGTTCGGATCTACTACAAAACAGGATAAAAGATAAAGATATTCATGGCACGTTTTTTAAACTGCTAAACGGTGTGTTTCGTGTAAAAATTTTTTATATGAAAGTTGTTCTAAAATATTAAATAAATTCATTTTTCAAGTTTGTAATAATTAAAACTCAATTAATCACACGTTAATGTCACCTCGTTTTACGTGAAACACTTATGCGTTCTTCGGTTTCCAACGAGCTACAGTACTTCTCCCCCGCGCACGCTTTTCAAACTGCTACACGGTGTACTTTTTTGCAAAAAGTTTCTATACAAAAGTTGTTTAAAAAAATCAAATTAATCCATTTTTGAAAAAAAATTAGCTAATACTTAATTAATCACGCGCTAATGACCGGTTCCGTTTTCCGTGTTTACTGTGCACGCTGGGAGTTCACTATGCCGAACACAGCCTTAGTCTTCATTTTATCTTATGTTCAGGCATTCATACACCAACTATCTCAGCGACACTTCATCAATGGGCAAATTTAACAGAAAGCCCCTCGGCGGCCGGCCACACGCAACTCCCAACCCAAGCCGGTCGCGTGCGAACCCGATATCAAAACCCCGCCGCGGCCGCTCCCAAACCAAAACCCTCGAACCCGACGAGTATCCGACCACCACTCTCTCCGCTCCCCTCTCCCCCCTCCCCCCGCCTCGCCGCCGCCGCCGCCGCCGCCATGAGCGCCGGCTGGAGGACGCTGCTGCTGCGGATCGGCGACAGGTGCCCGGAGTACGGGGGCTCCGCCGACCACAAGGAGCACATCGTGAGCGCCCCCGTTTCCCTCCCCGTTCGTTTTGTTCTCTCCCCGGCGGGGCCTCCCGCGTCCGAACCCTAGGTTTTCGGCGTCCGGATTTGGGCGTGATTGCGTTGGTTCGTGCTTGAGTGGGCGTCGTTCCTGGTTGCCTGCGCTAGGGGGAGTGGGGTAGTGGTGGTGGTGGTGGTGGTGGAGCTGGGGAGCTCAAAACCCTAGCCACCTGTTAACAATTACTGGGCGCTTGGGGTTTGGGTGTGTCGATCCGTGACGGTCTTGTCCGGATGATGGAGATAAGGAGAGTGACCCCAGGAAGGACAGAACGACGTGTTTTGATAATTTGTTCTGCATAATTTCTACCATTTGCATATTGGAATGTGTGTGTGTGTGTTTTTTTAATGAAAACAGTTCAAGGTAGAAAGATCAAAATTGAACCCGCTAAAGTACTGCACAGCTGTAGTCACAAGGCAATGCACATTTGGAACACCGTAGTCTGTAAATGCACAGCAATCTCGATGTGCTTTAAGTGTTGTTGTTACACTATGAGCAGCATATATGGTGTATACAGCTTCTAGTTGAAAATGCTCTTTTTTTAGTGAAATTGTGGTGCTATGTATGGTAGCATGGAAGGTGATGCTGTAATGTGTTGATGCAATTCTGAACTTTTTACTCTTTTATATGCTATATGTGTTGATGGCATGTTTATTTGAGAAGAAGTGCAACCAATGGACAAATATTCTAGTCAACTAAGTAGACCTTGCTTACATTCATAAATCCTCTGAAGATTAGCTCAGAGCACAGCATCACCACCATCAACTCTTTTAAGTAGTATAAATTTAATATTTTATTTTATGATCCTTCTACACTTGTTTTGACCAAGCGTTTTCTTTGTAGGAAACTTGTTATGGTGTGCTATGTCGAGAATACGAACACTCCAAAGATGCAATGTCTGAGGTCAGCACCCAATATTCTATCATGTGCCTTTTCACATAGTATTGTCTAAATTCACAATTAATTTGGTCTTTTGTTTTTGTAACAAGCTATATATTGTCTTAGTCCTATGAAGAAATATTAATGCCTATAATTGGCATGTTTCCAACTGCAGTCAGTTTTCCCTTCTAGAAAAAAAAACTATAGTCCATTGGCTAAGTCAATCTTAGTATTCCCTACATTCCCAAATGTAAGCATTTCTAGGATTCAAATTTTGTACACAATATAAGCATTCCTATAGTACTACTTGTCCCATCAATCATACCTCATTCAAATTTCTCCCCATCTTATCCGCAACCACCCTCCCATTCCCAACCACCCCTCATTTATTCTCAAACCTTAATCTCTACTAAACAACCTAGAAATACTTATATTTGGAATGGAGGGAGTATTTGTAAAGAGTTCTAAAGCCAAGATGTCTATTTGTCATTGTCAACTTTTCTGCAGTGAAGGCAGAAAATAAAGAAATCAATGGAGAGATAGTATATCTTATATTCTACATCTTGTGGATGAATTGATATGATACTAACTGAACATACCTTTTCTTGAGCAGTTTCTCCTCCAATGTGCAGACCAATTGCCTCACAAGATCCCTTTCTTTGGAGTATTGGTGCGCACCTACTTGAACCTTGTAAAACTACATGCTATTTTACGGCCTTGTCTCTTGGTTATTGCTATTTGTGAGCATTTTATTTTTTTCCCAATATAATGATATTTTACGGCCTTGTCTCTTGGTTATTGCTATTTGTGAGCATTATTCTGCTGCCTATGCATGTTTGACTGTTCACTATGTATCCTCTATGGAACTTGCATTGTCAATTTCGTTCCAAACATTACCTATATCTTGTTTTAAGTTTATTTTTACACAATGTTGGTGTAAGAACAAGACATGACAATTTAGTTTTTATTATTTGACCTAGGCATTAAGCTAAATCCGTAAGATGGTTTCTAATTTCAGATAGGTTTGATAAACTTGGAAAATGAAGATTTTGCCAAGGGTATTGTCGATACAACACATGCCAATTTACAGGTACATGTAGATGTTTTTCTCTTGTCCCAGCAGTATTAGGTCTATGTAGATGTTTTTCTTTGGGCGCTGAATACTAAGTCCAAATCACATTATGGTTCTCCTGCTTAAAGATTATCTTAGGTTTTACATGATGTCTTAATTGCAGGATGCCTTGCATAATGAAAATCGTGACAGAATCAGGATATTGCTGCGATTTCTCTGTGGCCTGGTAAGTTATGTATTTGGTTGATTTGATTTGATTTTGTTGTTGACATCATTGTGCTTGTTGCTTTCCATCTTAATTGGTGATGCCTGAAATGTGTCTAACTTACATACTATCACAGTGTTATGTTTCATACAAACAACACATCTTTGCGAATAATTGAATCTGTTTGTCAACATTCCAAGTATGCAAGAACATTTCTCATCTTTTAACCTTACTAACTTGAGCACTTATGAATCATGCAACAGTGCATTTGCATGACACAACATAGCAAACTCACAGGCATTTATAACTAGTGATTCATAAAATTTGCATTTGGTTAGCATAATCTTTACTTTTGGTCTGCATTTTCTAAAAGTTGGCGCTAGGCTCCGGATAGCCATTCCGATTAGGCATTAGATGGTCAATCATGCAGCTAACTATCCGTGGGGACTCTTGTGCTACTATTTTAGTGTTCGTTTATCTAACTTCTATGTCATATACTTGCTAATTGCTTTGAATTCACTAATTATGTTGGACCTAGGTGCCACCTGCGGTGTGTAGGCACTGACCCTGCCCGATCCTCTAGCACCTAGCGCCTTCTTAAACCATGCTTTTGGTTCTGATTCTCCAATTGCTACCTAGGACTGAGTTGACAAGTTATAAACTGTGAATGCTTTAGGTCTCTTCTCCAAAAGAGCAGAGTGACTTCTTTCTACACTCTTCAATTCTTCATATCTCGTGACATAAACATTTTCTTAATTGTGCACTATATGGATATGATTGACCTGTTTGTGGTGCAACATATAGTATGTTTTGTTGTTTTCTTCATTCTTTTCATAACTATTTAATGTTTGCCTTGTAGATGTGCAGCAAAGTTGTCCTGCCAAATTCTATTATTGAAACATTTGAGGCACTATTATCCTCTGCTGCAACAATATTAGATGAGGAAACCGGAAATCCTTCGTGGCAACCACGTGCTGATTTCTATGTTTATTGTATTTTGGCTTCCCTTCCATGGGGTGGCTCAGAATTGTTTGAGGTAACTTGAACTGCTGTTCTTTACTGCTGATGTGAACATATGCAGTTCAGCATGGCTGTATCACTGTATCTAAATTAGTTGTGCATGTGAATACTATTTCATGTACATAACTGTTTTATCATTTTTCTTAGTTTTATTTCCTATATGAGCAGCTAGAGGGAAAGCTGAAATGTCAACAATTTTTTGAACATGTGAAACTATATGAGAATACAATACATTTCCACTTTAGGAGCACCCTTTGTTCAATTATTCTTTTACCTTGGGATCCATGACATGCTACCATCGTCTTTGAAGCCATTTTGAAATTGTATACTAGTAAATTCTGCAGATAATCCAGTGGTATAATACACTAATGATATGTAACATGCAGCAAGTTCCAGATGAATTTGAGAGAGTTCTGGTTGGTATACAGTCTTATATAAGCATTAGAAGGCATTTTGATGATATTGCTTTCTCAGTCTTTGAAACAGATGAAGGCAACTCTCCCAACAAAAAGGTGAACAGACACTGTTTCTCCTTATCAACTCAGACTCCACTAGTGATATCTAGATCAATGTTATTAAAGTTAATCCTTGTAGGATTTCATCGAAGATTTATGGGAGCGTATTCAAGTTCTTTCTCGCAATGGGTGGAAGGTTAAGAGTGGTATGCAATATACAGTCTATATGATTTCTTACTGAACAAATGTTGTTGACCTTCAGTTGCAATTGCATATGATATTGTGACAATTATACGTAGTTAAATCATAATCTGTTTCAAAAACCCTATATGTATCCAATAGTTACATTCAGAACACCTTTTTCTTATGTTAAATTGGGCTGGTGGTATTCCAAAATCTTAGACATGCTTTTGTCTAATTGGTTTCTGCATTCTATTTTACTTCCTCGGCAGTTCCAAAACCTCACTTGTTGTTTGAAGCTCAGCTGGTAGCTGGAGTTTCTCACCGTTTCTCCCCAATTAGTTGCCCCCCACCTACTATCTCGCAATCATCTTCTGAAATAGTAAAAGGTCAAGAAAAGCATGAAGCTGATCTGAAGTATCCTCAAAGGCTTCGTAGGCTTCACATATTTCCAACAAATAAAGCTGAGGTAATGTGCAAATTTTATTTTGTTCATGATTCAGTGCAACTTTTCATGTTTTTGATTATCACGTTTTCAAGTTTATACCACTTTGTTATACATTACAAACTCATTTGCTTATATAACTCTTCTTTAAATAACATATAGCAATATTTCATTCTGAGTTTGCTCAATTTGTTGCCAGCTGCGTTACTGTGCTTCATGCTATCCCAGTATGATGCCATCACCTGTTATTAGTACAACCCAGAGTCTAAAATTAAATTTTATTTCATAGAGATGCAATTGCACAAATACTGTTATTAGAAGCAAATAATATTTGAACATTGGACCAATATGTTCCTTTAATACCTGACTTTGTGTGAAATGGAATTAAAATCATTTATTACTGTTAACAAGTCGAATATTATTAATTAATTCCTTGTAGCTGTTCCCTTTGTCAGACAAAAATAGTCACACAGGCAGACCTCTCTTGTCGTATATACACCTTTTAGTATAATCATACCATATGGACCTCCCCTACTGATTTGTGATAAAAATTTAGTACTTACACTATATATAAAATTATTTAGACTAGTCATGTGAAAATGGTATGATTAGATTTGTCCTGGAAAATATTTTCATATTATATAATGATTGAACGAACAGTTGCTAACACATTCGTGTAACAAGTAGCGGTCAAAGTTGAATCTTGAATACCAAGGTGATGTCAAACATGTCATATATTCTTGAGAAGTGGGTTTACATATGTCATAACATTTTGTAAGTTCGTCATGTTGCATCCTTTTCCCAGGAGATCGTCAAGGTGTTAATGTACTTGACAATTATATTTGTAGTTCTACACCTTATTTGTCTATAGAAGTAGTCTTTTCATGAAAGGGAACTGTTAATTGCATGCAGTTACACAGAAACTACTGTGCTTATCAGCTTCAGTAACAGTAACAATAGCAATAACAATTCCATCATTTCTTGGTTTGATCCATTTCTCATATGTACTTTTTGCAACTAATGTACTGCATCAATGTGTATGACAACTGTATTCCATGTCCTTCATGTCTAACCAGCTAGTTTTGGCTGCAGAACATGCAACCTGTAGATCGTTTTGTTGTTGAAGAATGCATATTGGATGTGCTACTTTTCTTCAATGGATGGTCAGTAGTTCAATTGTTCCAAGATTATCAACACCTTTATATTTTTCACAGTAGTTGAGACTGGAGGGTATCACATACATACTTGCTAATATTTCATGGAAGGCACAGTTGACCATGATAGTCACAAGATTTGCTTGTCAGTCTTTATGCTAAACATCCACTACCATATTCTTATTGCTATGTTGTATTGCTTCTCTTACAAACAAAAGTTGGTCATATTTAGCCCCCTTACTTTTGTCTTATTGTCTATTGCTATGTTTTGCTCAGATGTAGCCAGTGGGGGGTTTTAACTTGGTTTTAGCTAATAAGACCTACTCTTGTCAAAATAAGTTGTGGAGAGCCTATGCTTTAAGATTTGGAGTTTCTTCTTCTTTTTTTCTTTTTGGTGCTGGCACTGTTTTGGTTCCAGTCATACTTGCATTATAACACACTACCTCCGTTCTCAAAATGATGTCATCTTGGACACATCGACAGAGTCTCCAATGCAAATGTTCTATCATTACTTTCTCAAACTATATATTTATAAAAAAATATTAAAAATATAACTACATGAAAGAGTTTTTATGACAAATCTACTAATATAATTTTTCATATTTTATATCCTAATAATTTATCATCTATTAATGATTTAAGATTTTGAGGTTTGATTGCACGCATTCTAGGACGTTACCCTTTTAAGAATGGAGGTAGTACTATGTCTTTATATATTGAGCATTCTTACGAGAGCTTTATTGATAGCAAAAGATATCAGCAAATTGTTTTGACAGGATTTAATGTTTGCCTACTGATTAGTGAAATTTCAACTTGTTTACTGATTCTATCTTTGTTATGTTTTTCTTTGAAAGACAGTCGCAAAGAATGTGCATTTTATCTGGTCAGCTTACCTGTGCCTTTCCGTTATGAATACCTGATGGCTGAGACCATATTTTCACAGGTACTTTTTAATCTTCAGGGTTTGATGTTTGATTTTACTGATTTTAGTTGATTTAGTAGTATAGTTTGTATAGAGAACTTCACTATGAAAAACAACCCTTCAGGCAACACATTCTAACCAGCTTCAATGTGACATAGTTTTGGTTTAAAAAGCCAAAAAATCTTGGACTAAGTTATAGTCCACTATGCAAACTGGCTCAAATCAGTATATGCGCATAACTAGGATACTACCTGCTAACGGTATTTATGCATGTTGCGCATAACTAGTCAAGAAAAGCATATGTTTTTGTGTGAATTTAATTGTGTATTGTATTTGATATTTTGCAGCTACTGTTATTGCCGAATCCCCCTTTCAGGCCAATTTACTATACCTTGGTTATTATTGACCTTTGCAAGGTACTTGTTTAATGCTTTTGATCATGTGAGCTACGTTGTTTGTTGTTTCTGTGTTACTGTGTGATACCAATATATTGTTGAGACCATTTTAGAATATGCCCCTCTTAGCAATATATTATCTAGATCATGGCTGTTTGGATGGTTTACTCAACTTACCAAACTTCTATGCCACAAGTGTGGCTTGCCACAGTTTTTGTGGTGCCAAAAAAGCTAGCCACACCTGTGGCAAATTTTGGCTTGCAAGTGAGTCTGACATGTGGGGCATAAGAATAGCGAAGTGTGGCACACCATAACTTCGGCTTGCAACCAAACGCTTGCCTTAAAAAGTCAAACTTGCCTAACTCGAGTTGACAAAGTTTGGCAATGAATCAAACAGCCCCCTATTATTTCATTTTGGTAAACAACCAGTTTCTGTGAAAAATTGTTAGTAGCATTGTGTTGTACATCTCTGAACTATGTTCAAGAACAGCTGTTGATACAAAAATGTAGCATATTGGCCTAATGTAATACTGCTTTGGTGAGCTGAGGTTATCAGAAAAAACAATCAGTTCTCTGTACTTACATTGATATGACAGTTCCCCATATCCCTTATCCCCAGTTCTCTGTACTTACATTGATATCGGTAACTTACATTGATATTGATATGTGTACTTACATTGATATTGAGGGAATATGTCAATATGAACTTCTGGGTATTCGATTATGCTTTTAATGCATAAGTACAACGCACATTGATCACATTATTGTGGATGCCCTTGTGCAATAGCTTAAACAACATATAGTCCATGTGCAACATCCCATATAAATTAGCTTCTGGCACTTTTAATATTCTTTGGGATGATACACTCAGTTAATTGTCTAAATTCCAGGCATTGCCAGGTGCATTTCCTTCAGTTGTGGTAGGAGCAGTACATGCTCTTTTTGACAGAATTAGTAACATGGATATGGAGTGCCGTACCCGACTTATCCTATGGTTTTCACATCACTTGTAAGTTGATTGTTCTGCTGTTTACTCTCTGACCTGCTATACATCTTTTTTCTGTTGTTTACTATCTGTACATCTTTTTTCTACGGAATTTCTTCTGGACCATTACATGAGATATTCTACCTGTAAATGTCCAAAACCTTTAAAAAAATCGTCACCTTCTTCCTCATATCACCCTCAAAGTATTATTGTTGCCAAATTGTGATCGATATTGTTCTGCTTTCGCAGGTCAAATTTTCAGTTCATTTGGCCTTGGCAGGAGTGGGCTTACGTCAAGGACCTTCCAAAATGGGCTCCACAGCGTGTTTTTGTCCAAGAAGTATTAGAAAGGGAAATTCGCTTGTCCTACTTTGACAAAATAAAGCAGGTTAGTGATGTGCAAGGAAGCATATTCCTTCTCACTGTTTCTACTGATGGACCAACAGTCATTTGAATTGGATCTTGTCTCTTATTTCTTTTCCAGAGCATAGAGGATGCTGTTGAATTGGAAGAACTGTTACCCCCAAAAGCTGGGCCTAACTTCAGATATCATAGTGATGAAGGCAAAGAAAGCACTGATGGCCACAGACTCTCCAAGGAACTTGTTGGCATGGTTAGAGGAAGGAAGACACAAGGTGATATTATTTCATGGGTAGACGAACAAATAATTCCTGTAAATGGTGCCAAATTTGCACTTGATGTAGTTAGCCAGACACTTCTGGACATCGGCTCAAAAAGTTTCACCCATCTTATCACTGTTTTGGAGAGATATGGTCAAATAATATCAAAGCTGTGCCCGAATGAGGAAATGCAGTTATTGTTGATGGATGAAGTCAGTGCTTATTGGAAGAACAGTACCCAGATGATTGCTATAGCTATTGATAGGATGATGGGTTATCGCCAAATTTCCAATCTGGCTATAGTCAAATGGGTTTTTTCTCCTGCTAATGTTGATCAATTTCATGTTTCAGATCGTCCATGGGAGGTACATTCTTTATTCTCATAATCGAATAACCAAACCTATTCTGCATTTAAAACAAACCTATACTGCTAGTGAAAGTGATGGCGCACTGTAGAAGCTTTCTGCTTTCAGTGCTTTGTACATGCATGTTTAGGTACTTTTATTGAATGGTGATATACTCGAGCCATCTAGAACTGCCAAGACAATCCTTCATTAATTTTCTGTATTATAATCTAGCTCCATATTTTAATTAAACCTTTCTGATCTACATTCCCTTCTTATACAGATTCTTAGAAATGCTGTTAGTAAAACATACAATCGGATTTTTGACCTCCGGAAAGAAATTCAGACACTCAGGAAAGGTCTTCAAGCTGCTAAAGAGGCCAGTGAAAAGGCCGCCAGAGAGTTGGAGGCGGCTAAATCTATTATTGAGATTGTGGATGGCCAACCTGTGCCATCTGAAAATCCAGGAAGGCTAAGACGACTTCAAGTGCGTGCTAACGAAACGAAAGAAGAAGAAGTAACCACTGAAGAATCTTTAGAAGCAAAGGAGGCCCTCCTTGCTCGGGGGCTTGAAGAAAGCAAGGTGATCCATTGCTTTTATTATCACCTTAATTTTGTACTGTTGCTTGGTACTTTGCCCCACAACGATAGAGTTGAGCATCCTTTATTCATGTGGTTTTGCAGGAATTGCTTAGGTTACTATTCAAGAGCTTTGTTGAAGTGCTAACTGAACGTTTGCCACCTATTTCTGCTGATGGTGATGTTCCTAATTTACGTGCTGGAGATCCGAATGTAAATTCTGCAGCCCATGACCCTGAAGCAATAACCATGGAAATAGACAATGAAAATGGAGCAGATAACAATAGGTCAGTTTATTATTTTGTTTGCAATGCTATTACCAGGATCACTGCTTTTACAAGATGGATAACTATTTTTCATGGGCGGGTTTATTCTGAAATGAGCTTTTTGTGGAAAGCTTGCATGAACTCTAGTGGACTAGGATTTTGTATTAGTCCTGCATATATCTATTAGAGTAATTTAGTCTTAAAAATGTAGAAAAAAATAAAGATTCAGTAGAGATTGCTAGATACCAGTCAAGACAAACATGTTCTTGGATGGATTAATATCAGCTGATTAGGATGTAATTGCAGTATTCACCTATGTCTTGAAGTGCCAGGAACCCATATTTACTGTTCAGTATAAATATGTTGGTGCGAGTATTAGGGGCTTGGCTGTCATTATTGGGCTGCTAACTTCTCTTTATGCGTTAGCAGTCAGCTGAATGGTCAAAACAAGAAAATCGGTCACAATGTTGGAGAGCTTGAGCAATGGTGTCTCTGCACATTGGGCTATCTCAAGTCGTTTTCTCGTCAATATGCTACTGAGGTGAGTACCTGTGGGGAGTTATCATGCTTTAATATGGATACCTGTTGGATCAAATTCCTTTTTATAAATGACTATACCAAACTGGATTTCTCCAGTGTAGTTAACTGTCTGGCCGACAATTTCTGTATACTCCCTTTGATTCCAAATGTAAATCGTTTTATACTTGTGCACAGTAGTTAAGAAAATAGCTCAAATGATTCTGTTACCCTTCATTTACAATGTTCTGGAAAAAAGAAGTCATTTATTTGTGAGAGGTGTAGTTATTTTTTTCAAGGGCAAACATGAAAGAAGATAAAAATGGCCTAGAAGTTCCAAACAGCTTACAGTCAGGAGAAAGTTGAGAAGGCTAATGTCTTAGCATTTGAAATAGCCAGGCTATGGTGTTCTAGAGCCAAATATCACAGGCTGCATGTTGAAATTGTTTTATTATTACAAAAGAATACAACTCATGGTCTTAGTAAATGACTGATTTTTCTGCAGTACGTTTTAAGTAGTTTTCTTTTCCATGGCCTCCATAGCTTCTACTAATTGGTATTACACACATTTTGCAGATCTGGTCCCATATTGCCATGTTGGATCAGGAGATTTTCGTTGGGAATGTTCACCCTCTTATCCGGAAAGCTGCTTTCTCCGGTTTGTGCAGACCTACTAGTGAAGGGTCTCACCTTTGATTTTTGACCCTTCCAGTGAGTTGTAGTTTACCTGTATCATACGCGACAAATTTTTCATCATGCTTCACTAACTGGACATGCTCAAAAGTACTCTGATGTGTACTCAGGACCTCCATCGATTCTCCTGTAATCCTGGCCCCGAGGAACACCCTTGTTGGAAAGCATTGTAACGATATTAGGTGATTAATTTATCAATTAGCTTTTTTTGAATTGTAATGGACTAATTTTCTTGGGTGAGTAATTGCTATGGTTTAGCTTTCTCAATTCCCTCAGCCTGTGTTAGGACAAGGCCGTGTTTATTGATAAGCTGATATGAACCAGTCATTACTTTTCATGTTGAGCATTCGCATCGGTGGGTTTGTTATTACGTCCAAATTCCAATGGACTTGCTTGCAACACTGGTGCTTGTAAGGCGGCTTCTGGCTTCCGAGCTTCTACTGAGCATACACTGTCAAAACTGGTTTTTACCTGCCCTGGAGGCTGGAGCTGCCATAACGAAAATCTTGGTAATGCTACGCTTGGTACGCTAGCAAACCAAACGCTTTACTTACATTACCGTGAGGGTATTATTTTTTGGGCAACAAGCAGGCCAGAAACACCCTTCTTACATTATCGAGTGCCAGTGTAATGGGATGTGACTATTTATCTCTGGGTTAGGGTAGATCGGAAAAAGGATCACGAGCTTAGGATTTAGGCTATGAGGGGTCTCTCACGCTTTCCTGTCTTTAATTTGTTGTTTATATGCAATTGCAAATGATCATTACGGAGTAAAACGGAAGATTCTATGCCACAAACAAAACAGCATAGCTACTACAACTGGAATGGGACGTTACCAACTGAAGCCGAACTATACTTGTTTATTCAGTTGGCAACGGAGTATTTATTCACTATTCTGGTGGATGAAAACTCAGGCGCTTGATTTGAAAAATAGACAGATGAATCATCCAGCGAAAAATGGACGGTTTTTTTAGGCTGCCGAAGTCACCAATTAGTGTGTTAAACAAGGGCAACAAAACGAATGTTTCGGACAATGATTATACTCATTTGATCGGGCACATAATTAGTGCGTAAAATGTACATAAAATATTTACGCTGCAAAGCGTATTCAGCCTAATCCTGACATATCATAATTCATAAACAATGTTTAGGAGCTGACAAAAGTTGCAAGCAAATAATATCTACAGGTTTATGGCTTGTTTTGCAGAGAAACACGTGGAAACAATCTCTTTGGTTTCAGGTGTCTGACAATGTGCAGGTGTTGGTTCTGTTACTGTAATGAACAAACAGGTTAATCTACTGTACATGAGATTTACAGGGTTAATAGAATTCATTGCCCACCATGCTTGCAAACCGTTCCATTTCGTAAGACCTGGAAACAAACAATCGATAATCAGCAGGAGATTTCATAGAAGTACAAAAACTTTACCATTTTAATGCATTTATTAAACACAGTGAATTTCAGAAGCTTTGCGCATGTAGGGGGCAATTCATGACTACTACGTCTCAAAATATAAGAACATGACCGAATAAGACATACCCTATTTTGGACAGGGCTTCGATCCTAGGTTCTTATATTTTGAGGGAGAGTAGTTAATAAGTGGAGTATCACCATTTTCCAGTATGCTCAATAGGGTTTCACACTTCGTGGCAATGCCAAGTAGGACAAATCAATAAGTACAAGGTTGGCTATGCTGAGTTCTTTACTTGAGGTTCCCAACTCAACTTTCTCGTTTTTCACGTGCACGCTTTTCAAATTGTTAAACGATGTGTATTTTGTAAAAAAATTTATACGAAAGTTGATTTAAAAAATCATATTAATTCATTTTTTAAAAAAAATTAATTAATATTTAATTAATCATGTGCTAATAAGTTGCTTCGTTTTGTATGCGCGAAGTATTAGTTCTCAATCCAGGAAGCCGAACACAGCCTAAAGCTTGTTCGAGGATTTTTGTTATGAGCCAATTGACGGTGGCAACCAGCCAAGTTCAATCTTAACCTGTAAGATAACTGTACTAGAGGGAGGCTTCCCAGAGGTAGGTCTACATAAGTGCAATTCAGCACCAATTAATGAGCATAGATACCTTTTTCTATCATTTTATGTGCAGACATATGTTGCTCACAAATAAATGGAAATTTAGGCAGCATCTCCAAACAGGGAATATAGTTAGCTTTCAAATAATGGGTCAGTCTAGGATAGTTTTGTGGGCAATTATAAGGTCAGAATGAAATGAAAATATATGCTTTGCTTAAAGCAGAACAGGACAGGAACTGATGACGATATTGTAAGTGCTAATTAAAAATATACCAATACCTGCTTGAGGAGACGGAGAATACTTATCTTGGTTAGCACAGCTCATTTCTCTCCTCCCCCTGCTCAAGACTGTACCAAATGTCATGGAAAGACGAGAAGAAGGGCTAACCATTTAGCCTTCAGAGTTTTATACTCAAGTGGAACTTACCAGTTACAAAATTGTTCTCGAGTGCTGGCACATCATCAGTGCCCCACAGTAACATCAATAAAAGGTACAATTGCTGTTTTGAAGTTAGTATAAGCAAGCCTCAGTCAAAGATTCACATAATCTACAGAACCATGGCGAGGGAATGCTTGATATGGAGCCCATATGTTCCCAATAAAACACCTTTGGCTACCTACAGCAGAATAGTTGCCAGAGTTCAAACCATCACGCATGAAAGTCTGGCTCTACCCCAGCTGGATCCGTTCACACAGTAATTGCGTACCAACTGCCAAGAAGATGCTCTAAACTATATGAAACAGCACCATATGCTTCCAAAAGGAACAGGTTAATCCAAAGAAGATGCTCCAAACTGTACAAAAAAAACACTGAATGCCTCCAAAACATATAAGATTAATCCAAAGTAGTGATCCAATTTGTATGAAAAAGCGCTGGATGCCTCTAAATGTACATAAACCAGGCAAGCCGGTCCCAGTTCCTATGGAGCTCACCGCAGACTTAGTAGACCCATCTCTTTTGCACCGTATACATATACTGAGGTAACTGCAGCCAGGCATTCCAACCATAGCTATTCATGGGGTGCCATTTCATGCAATTCTGAACATATCAGGTGTTGATTGACTCTATAGAAAGCCGGACAAGTCTCAGTAGTTCATTGACATTGTTGAAGTTAAAATCTAAAACTGTTTTTACTGAAGCAAGACCATCGTCCACAGTTTTTCCCCTTTCCTGACTGCTAGCAGCAGAAGCAATAGCAACCTGTGATTTCCGAGTTGCATCGAATGCACAATTGACATCATTTGTCTAAAGATCAGAAAAACAAACATAAGTTAGATTCCGAATGTCATATTCGATGGCAAAGCACTGAAGTTTCATTATGCTAACTCATTAATTACTACAAATACAGTCAGTTATTGATGATGGTAAATAAATATTCAATTCAATTAAAAAATTGGTTCCATGCTATCTGCTTCCTGTGGACCAATGTGGAAGCATATTTGCCAAGCACAGGATGGCATCCAAAACAGGGACAACAATGTTTGGGTACCACTCTCGATTGTTTTTTAAGTTGCATATTCACTTTATGTACATCTGACCCAATTATCATCAAATCAAAAGTATTTTTGGTAGACATTTGACCAAACTATCATTTACATTTGCTATGGCCAAAGTGTAAACAACTCCTGTCATCAAAACGGATGCCGTTCATACTACTGTATTAAATTGCAATATTTATGGTATTCATGGTTTCACTACTAACCAAATTAGGGGTGTAAGTGGCTAACCCATGAAATAGGTCAAAATAAGCGGGTTCGCGGCTTATTTTGATCTATAAGTGGATTCGCGAGTAGCCACTTACACCTTACCCAAAATGATAATTAGTTAAATGCCATTTTGACCATTGATAATGTAATTTCAATTTAGCTATTGAGAACTAACTGATTTTAGGCCCTGTTTGGCAAATAATTCATGATAGGCCATGTTTGGCAATGCAGTGACTTTTCAAAAGCACTCATTATCTATATTTTTTAATTAAAATGTTAGTTGAGTATTTTTAGCTTTAACAGCAAAGTCTTACTGGAATCAGTAAAGATTTCCCTCACTAAATAGATTCCAAAGCACAACATAGCAGTAGCACCATAGCACAAATAACCACTACTGCCTGTACTAATTGAGCTAAAGAAAATGTTACTGTGTCAAACTCCTACTACTAATTCATTTCCAATTTGAAGGGTATAGTCGTTAATATACATTATTCAAAACCCCCAAAAGAGATCATGTATTGAATTGCAGTTGGTTCTGCCTGTAGGAAACAAGCCTCCACGGCACACAGACATAAACCATAGACTAGAAAATAGTTCACAATGGAACAGCTCACATATCCATATCTATAAACATGTTTTCATGAAGGGGCAGATGAAGGAAATGAAACCTAGAAATAAAAAGATTGTACCAGGCTAAAGGTAAATAGCTTGATTGAAAGTAACGGTTAATTGGGAAATGTGCAATAAGGTACTTACATAGGCAAGTAACCTCAATAAGTGTCCTTGGTTACGAACAGCCAGTGGCAAATGGTTGCCAGCCACTTGGGGTGAGTTTCCACCCTTGGTTGAAAAGGCCTTTGACAATCCATGGCTATTTAAATTATCGATATCTGAGGCAGACGATGATGGAGATTCACCTATATAAAGAAGCAATTAAGAATTAATATACACATAAAGCTCCATACACTGCCATAAAATACTTAATACAAATAAAAGTTTCATAGAGTATACTATGAAGAACAAAACAAAATTGGTAGAAACCAGATTACAACATGAAAAAAAAACTAAGTACCTATCAATTTACAAATGGTTAGATTGCAGAGTGCACCAAGCATAATTTGATTACAGTTTACAGTGACCAGATAGCCATATCAGCAAAATAGATTTACCAAGAATCACATAAAACTAATTAGATATTGGGTAATGCCAGGTCAATATAATCCATATATCCACATTCAGGCATGCGGCATTCTCTAGGCCAACAAATCCATTACTAGCATATGCCTGTAACTGTATTTTTGTATAATTTGGTTTATCTAGTAAACCATTTGTGGTTACATAAATACAAGTTGCATAGCCATGATAGCTGAGCTCCGTGTCTGGACTTCCACAATTCTACCCATACTTGATGCACAACATAGAAATGACGAACAATTTGGTCCCACAGCTTTCATTCAGATCTTACTTTAGTCTGTGAGCTTTTAAAATAGTCAATTTTGTCCATCAACTTATACATTTGGACCAAATGGTCCTTTTACTGATGTGGTGTCACAAGTAGCACTGACTTGGGATTTGGATGACTTAGCATGCCATGAGAAGCCAAAATATACCATTCCCTTACATATCACACACACAATCAATGTTCTCTTTCAACAAAGAATGCAATCCATTATTCTCTATGAATACCAAATCCAGTCCCTACATGTTTGGATGCACACAGACCTCGCATAAACAAGTCAAAAAGCAGCAAGTGGTTATTTTCATCTTATCATTTAGTGTAAGGCAACTGAATTGATAAAAATCCTAGTCAGCATCCACGTCGTCAGTAAAATGGTAATTTTGAACAAGTTATGAAAGTTACAGGTCTAAATTGGTCCTTTTGATGAGCTAAGCGAGAAAGTTGGGGACCAAATTGCTCATCATCCTAAATAAATAAATTGGTAATATTTGAACTGCAGTGAGTGACACAGTGCGGAACAAAGGATAGTAGAAGCAGCCTCCAACTCTCCAGAAAAGCTCAGCAGGAATAAAAAGGATTCAAATATTTCAAATTAAAGTTTACAAGCTAGAACAAACAATTTTTTAGACATCAATTACCTGGAGCTATCTGTACAACCGACTGCAGTTCTTGTCGACCCTTGCTTGCACTAGGGTGTTTGTAGTACGCTGCTTTGAGGTAAGCCACTTCTACACATTTATATGCTAAAGCGGCAGAAGCCATTTTATTGCATCGTTCATAGGCATGAGCACAAAAGCTGGACAGTCAAATAAAAAAAAGCATTTTAGTATACTGCATTTAAAAAGCTTAGTTCACATAGTTTCAAAGTTAGACATAGCTAACCATGCGTGAAGAAAACTCTGATCAATTTAATATGGATGAGTATTCACTACGTGACTAGATGCAACCATCCAACTCGTCATCATCAGTGTAGTTCAATTAAAATAGCCAGATTTATCTTCAATTTTTTGAAAAAAGTCCACTTTACTACCTCAAACTATTTTCACAGTCCAATCTACCCTCTAAACATTTTTTAGGCTCACTTAACCCCTTACTTTATTTGTGCAGACATATGTTTGCACCCTAACCTGGTACTAGGTGGTATTGTCAGTGTGGAGTGGTTTTTACCGGTCAACCTAGCCACGTCACACACATGTGCTGAGGCGGAGTATAAGGGCCATGGCAGGCGCCAGGCAGAGCAAAGGTAGGATAGGTCATGACGTTCACGGTTCGCGTGGCTTGCTGATCTCTGCTTCCAGATAGTTGCATTTGCTCGCGCGGCGAGGCTGTGGTCAAGGTTCCTGCCCACCGTCAACCGTCTCCAATTCTCCATCCTAGCGGGCGCAGCCACTGCCACATCCTTAGTAACTAATCATCCATTGCAGCAACATCGGATACAGAAGATGAATGTTAAATCCAGTTTTAAAGAATAGTCAGATCAGATGGATGTTGCTGAGTAACAGAATTTTGGTTGCCATGTGTCGCAGCCTGGCTCGCTCGATGGGTACAATGCAATGGCAACATAGCTGTGCCAGCGCTGTGCGATGCAGCCGATGCTGTGGGCCTGTGACTGTGGCATCATCCGTCCTACACTTTTTGGCTTGCTGCCGATTGTCATCCTCTAAATTACAGGTGACCACAACCACGATGAAGCCCAAGTGAGAAACCAACAGGCAACAGCTCATTGAAGAAGCAGCAGTTGCTGCCCTTCAAGCTTCAACCACGGCGAGGACACAGCCAGGCCGCGTCTGGCACACAAGACGTGACTTGACTGATCAAAACCACTCCATGCTGGCAATACCACCTAACAAAACTGGGTTAGGGTGCTAAGTGGGCTGGTATTAACAGATTAGGGGGTTAAGTGAGCCTACAAAATGTTTAGGGGGTGAAGTGGACTTTCGAAATAGTTTGAGGTAGTAAAGTGGACTTTTTCGTATTTTTAAATACCCAGACTGTTTTCATCCCTGAGTGAATTGTGATGTGTCTTCCTTTTGTACTCATGCCACAACCACAATGTACTCAAAACCATTTGCTGAAACGAACTATATAACTTATATAGACTTATTCAATGGACATCACAGGTAGCTCACCTGCAGAGTTCTGCAGTTTCAGAATACATCTTCATTGACTGAGCAACATCGCCTGATCTCGAATTGTCCAGATTAGGAGTTTCCAAAAGAGATGCAACATGCAGAAACTTCAAAGCTGCTTCAAAGTACAGGCCCATACTTTCAAGTTCAAGTCCTTTTTCCTGCAGGGAAGATTGTCATTAGATACTTCAAGCAAAATTGACAGCACAATTATGCTGCCTGAGACAACATTTAACACAATTGGTGTCACCAACCATCAAATGATTAGCCTTGTGTTTTAGATCCCGAGCTTCCTTGAGCGCAAATGCAACCACATTACCATCCCTCCTAATTGGACTCGCAGAATCTCCATTTTCAACATTGGACCTTAATTGTGTGTGGTTTTTTGAAGCATCTGGTTTTACTCTAGTGGTGTGAACCTCTGATGTGCCTTCTTTCAGATGAGAATGAATATCTTGACCAATAGACTTTTGCATATCTTGATTATCAATTCTAGGACGTGATTTCTCTTTTCTGGATGACATCTCTATCTGCCTATTTCCCTCTGAAATCAAGTTACTGGATCCATTTCTACCTTGGCGCGAAGGAGCACTATTCTTACTTTTATGTCCAGTGGAATCAGCTGTAGCCCTCGGGTTAAAACAATCCTGCTGATCAGGTTGTTGTGTAGGGCCATGCATATCCAAGATCTTTTTATCACCAGGGTACAATTGATTATCTACTCTCCCCATACTGGAGTTATTTTTAGAACCACGCAGAATGGCTTCACCCGCAGCTTGCTGCGCAGTATGTAACAAACCAACTTCGTGGCTTGGATATTTTATTGGGGTATGCATGATGCTTGAATCAGCATTCAATTCTCCATCTTTTCCAGTTTTCCTGGCCTTAGAAATCTTATCAATGTTTGAATTTTTCAGAGGTGATGAAGATACTGATTCAACTGGAGAGCCCTTTACTTCTTGAGAATTTTTGTTTCTCCGAGAGCTTGAGACCTTTGAAGAGCTTGAAGTTGCAACCGTAGAAGACTGAAGACAGGCAACATCCCTCCTAGTGGGTTCCACCAAGTTCAAGACCTGCCTGGGAGGTTGATTTTCCCATAGTTCTGATGGACCTTCTTTACAAGTAACAAATTTGTTGTCAGCAACTAGCTCATTATCTTGACGCCTTCCAGCAGAAGACAATAATGCATTTGCATCCTGAACTTCTCCAGGTCTAGCTTCAGACTTCTTTATCTTTGACAATCTCTCCTTCAAATTTTCATTCTCGGCCCCTTTGCTTGTGTGGTCCATTGAACTGAGCCGGTTATCCTCCCATTCCTTCACTATCTTCTTTTTGCCAGACAAATCTAATGTTTCTATGCCTGCGGGATGTTCTTTCATCTTCTCATGAAAGGCTACATCATCATCACTAATTCTCTTTGTTTTTTCCAAAATATCATACCTTGAAGCTTTGTCCTTGCGTAAAGAAAACTCATCTTGTTCATGTGAGTCCTTTAACATTTTCGCTTTTGCAGGTAAAGCTTTGGTTTCACGAACTCCGTTGCCAGCTAAATCGTATTCATTTTTCCAATCTTTGTCAAAGTAATGTTGATCCTCTTTTTTTGTCTTCTTAGATGTTTTGTGCTCATCTTGATCAATTCCTCTTCTGTTTTTTGATTTTGAATGCTTCTTCGATTTTTCTGTAAGATCTCCTGTATTTAAATAGGAATTATATGTCAGTAAACAATGCACATAACTAAACACAGTATTTACTGAAAGGTATAAGAAGATAATACATATCAGCTAAATATAGGCAATAAACATGAAAGAGAGCAGAACCTCCATCTGAATGGCTACTGCGACTCTTGTGCTTAGACTTATGCCTTTCAGCAACAAGGAAAGCTGATTTGCTCAGTGGCACCAGATCATGTTTGCTTACATGATCTCTGTCATTAGGATAATGTTCACTATCAACAACTTCTCTATTTTTTGCAGGGGCTTGTTGATTGCTCGTGACAGTTGCAGGGGCTTGTTGATCATGCTCGTGACAGTTTTCGTCTTTCAGAGCATTTTTCCTTTTCCTACTCTGTCCGAGTTGTCCACTTAGGACACCTGAAGAAACACCAGCGGCAGGGATTTGAGTGACATAAAGTGCATTTAGAGCATTTGTTGTTTCATCCTCACTAATGTCGCACCTGTTCATCCCAGGCCTGCAAAGACAAATTTGGATTGTATTTTTCAGTAATGGAAAATTTTCTTCCCCAAATGCCAGACCACTCATAGAAAGAAAACTGCATGACCCTTGAATTAGCAGTGCTACCTCAATTTGAATTTGCACAGCTTATGTACCACTTAAAAAGACATTTTTTTTTTGTTTAAGGCAGGGTGGGTGGGTGTTCGTGGGGAGATATCAGAATCTAGTCAAATTACCTGTCTGATCAGAAATGGTTTAAGGCGTAGAAAGAAATTCCAGATCAAGTATAACTAGATTTAACAATGTTTAACCGTGTAGTAAGAACAACTCAGCATATATAAGGTGCCAATTGAAGCATGCATGTATGGTGAGGCATAACACTGGATAAATGCAATTCTAATCAAACTGAACTAGAACTTACAGCCAGTCAAGCATGCTGCATATCCACTTTTTTGGAAGCATGGAAGTGTTTGTCCCGTAGGGGAGGAGACGCCATTTATGGCACATGTCACAGCATACCCAATTATCCTCTATCACAACAGGTGCATGAAGAGAAGATGCATTTGCAGGTATTATCCCGCCATTTGATGGCATATGCAACTGCCGTTCCTCTGAACCTGGAAATGTGCCATGCTTTACACTGGAAGGGATCTCCTTTTTTGCTGGCCCAGCTATTTGAAGTTCCTTCTCATTATCACTGTTCATCATCTTCTCTTTCCGTCGACCCTGAACACTTACGCTCTCCAATGAAGCCCCTTCCTTGTTTCCTATAGATCTCTTAGGCAGGTTTTCACTGAGGTCTTTATGAGATTTTGCTTTGGATTTGTTTTCAAAATGATTAGATTTCAAATTAGAATCAGTTTTCCCATCATTAACCAGTACAGAAGAATGGGTCAAACTACCATCCTCTAAGAAACTAGATGGTGCTGCAGAATTAGATTTGTGTTCCTTCTGCATTCGTTTAACCTCCGTTCTGGAGTTATCGTCCACAGTTCTGTCAGTGGCAAAGGTTTCTTTACCATGAATTGTCTTCAAATCATCTGATGATCCAGCATCCCAGTCCTTGTCCACATTGCCTTCAAAATCAACCATGGCAGGCTCAAATGTTCTCATAGGTTTTACTTTGCTTTCTTTCTTCCTATCATACGGAGAAAATTTGTGACTAGTTATATTCATGTCTTCTGAAGTCCTGTCCACTTTACTTGCCTTAAGTTTTACTTTCCCCCGTGGTACTAAACAACCATTTCCTGAACTGTCAAAACTACTGTTTTCTTCTATATGCTTTGTCAATTCTGTTTTGGTTGCTTCGCTTTTAACTGTTCCCAGGTCATTGCAGCCCATCTGTTGTTTCGAGCGAGCATCTTTAGTTGATTCTTCTGTGACTTGACTCACACTTTTTAACTCTGTGGTTGGGGCGCCAGAAGAACAGGTTATATTATGTGTGTCTGATAAAATCGCTCGGCTGCCAGGTATTTCTACATTAGCCTCCTTGCCCATTATTGCACTAGTATTATTTGCATCTTTTCTAGTCTTTGTATCTATAGACTTCTTTTTCTTGCCATCAGGCTTCATTTTCTTAGCCACATGAACTTTGACATGCCCAGACGAAAGAGAAAGATCTGAATGGCCATCAACTGCTCTAGGTACATTTTTTAAGTCCAGATTAGTTTCCCATTTGTTAACCAATGGGGTGACCTTATTCGTCAATTTCAGAATGTTGCCATGCAGAGGTGACAGCAAGTATCCTCCAGGAACTGAAAAGTATGTCATGATCTGATTGATCATGCAGATAAAAGCAATTATAACCATTGTTTGACTATGCTTAATGACTTAGAAATGATAATTCAGTGGTTATAAAGCATTTATACCTGGAGGATGGTCCGAGGAGATTCATATGGCACATTACTACACACTGGAGATTGACCCTCAAGACCATCAGGACTTCCTTCCATGGATGAAGATGAAGAAATATCAAGGCCCAGGCCACTGTAGATAGCTGCATTCTTTCTTGCCAAAGTATTAGTGGAACCAACTTTGATCCGAACTTTGAGTGTCTTCTGGTCACTACCATTAAATGAGCTGTCCAAGGAATCAGAACATGCAACAGAATCCTTCTCACCGTTTGTGCTTGAGCATATTTCTTTTTTACATAAATCACCAGATGACGGTGCAGTGGAACCATTATTTCGGGAGATAGATTCAATTGCCACAGTTGAAGGGTATTGACCCATGCTCTGCATTTGTAATCATGACACATGAACATACGCCAGAATATACATTGGTTAAGAGCACAAGGAAAACTAATAAAGCACCTCAGCAGATTGTTGGTAAGGTGATCTTGAAGTGCCAACGTTTGCAACCTTGGGTGGGCTTCTGCTTTGAGGCAAAGGTGGAGGCGAGCGCTGGTATGTGGGCAAAAACGAACCATATCCACCGTATTTCGATCCTGTCAAAAAGTTTTTCCCACTTAATATGACTGAAATGCAGTGAACAAAAGCAACAAGTACAGCAACTACTAGCTCTTTACCTAGGTTCTCTGCGGATACTCCTCCTTCAAAGTCTTTCTGAAAATGTCCAAGAACATGTTGAAGCTTTTCATCCTGAGAAAAAAAAACATAGAAAGAAATTAATGAGGACCAGAGATAAATGCTTTGATCACAGAAACGGACATATCACACACAAGCAAACATAAAGGTTTCTGGGTTTCCTCAAAATAAATGCTTTCAGTTTGTTTTTACTTGTCATTTAGGACATCAACACAGTCTCCAATGCATATGTTTTATCATTGCCTTTTCCAACCATACATTTATTAAAAAAGTGAAAATATAACAATATGAAAGCACCTTTCTTTACAAATCTACTAATAACATTTTTACATTTCAAATCTTAGTATGTTTGCAAATTAGAGTTTAAGTTTTCAAGATTTCACTGCACGCATTATATAACGGCATCTATTTGTGAATAGAGGGAGTAACTGGTCTCGGAGGCAATAAATGCAGCAATCACCTAAAAACACTCAAAAGACCATGTGTGTATGTGCCTTTAACAGAATTTCAACATCTTTTAGTTAGGGTGTCCAAGCAAACTAAACACCCCTTTGACCACAAGTCAGAACTTTGGATACCAGATGGGGTCGATCAACAAGAAATGAATGCCCCAAAAATGGGTAACAATTCTTATAAGTCGGTAAAGACTTGCACATTTAATAAAAAGGGAATTATTACAATTTAATGTTTATTAATGAGTTGTTGAGTTAGTTGGCTTTTACCGCACATCAAAAGTGGAGTAGTAGTGAACTCAACTCATCACAGATAACCGAAACAAGGACGCAAGCTACCATCGCTTCGCTTGTGAGGACATCGAAGCTTGGACTAAATTGACCATTGCGCTTACACTGGGGCGCATCAACGAATCACCTAAACGAGCAGAGTTCACCATTCATCCTCCAAACAATTCAAATGGAACAATGAATGAAGGCACTTCCTCACCCTATTGATACAGAGGCGAAACTGAGATGTTGATGGTAACCACTTAATTTAACTAAACCAACGACCTGCCTACCAATCAACGAACTGCGAAATCGTGCAAAAGCTGCCGCGCATCTCCTCCCAAAACCAGACCGATCGAGCAATCCCCCCTCGCTGAACGGCGCCGAAATCATCAACATCCGGATGCGTAGCAAACTAGCACATTCAATTCATTTCCGCGAGGACACGCGAGAGGCGAGAAGGAGGGGGTGGGTGGGGGCGCTCACGATGTAGGAGAGCGCGACGTCGGGGTCGAGGCAGAGCGCGCCGCCGCCGTCGTCGTCGTCGGGGCAGGCCTCCCCCTCCTCCAGCTCGACGTCGCCGTCGCGGCCGTCGCCCATCACGCCGGCCCGACGGAACCCCTCCTCCTGCCGCCCCCGCACCGACAGCATCCGCGGCCACCCAACTCCAAATCGCCCCTCCCCCCGCTCGCCGCCCCCTCGCTAGGGTTTCAAGGGGATCACGCGATTCGGCAGCTCCCGCTCTCCCTCCCCGCCGACGCTGGCT